>CM060696.1:165040129-165528917 GCA_030686995.1 Artemisia argyi | reverse complement strand
TTTTGTGGTTATCAATCCGCCATGTCTAACCGACAAAATGGATTGGCTAGTCCAGGAGCAAACGGCTTTTGGTAAAGACATCTCAAACCCGTTGATGGCTTGCAATTTGCCAAAAATTGTATGGTAAATCAACTCGCCATATCCCATAAAGCGAATGAGTTGGCTAGCCCGCAAGATTATGGCTTGTGGTAAAGGCCGTGGAAAATCCATAATTGGTAATCAGCTCACCAAGATGTTGACTTAGTCCATCAAGAGTTGGCTAGTCCAGAAGCAAACGGCTTTTGGTAAAGACTAATCAAATCCGTTGACAGCTGGTGATTTGCTCAAAATCACATAGTTTTTCTCAAAAGAATGCTAGGGACTAGCAATGTTTTAGTGTGGGGGATTGATGAGTGTGTAAATACTCATCATTTTTACCTTTTCTGAGCTGCCAAAACATCTAAAAACACTCAATATTGCATCAAAATAGTGAAAATATCCTAGGAATGTGTTTTATATGTTTCAAATGCAAAATAATCAAAAATAGATGAAAAAACGCACAAAGTTTGCAAAATTGGCAGTTTCAGTCCCTCAACTTTCAAAAATTGTCAAATCTAGTCCCTGGTTGTTCTAAAAACTTGAAAAAGTCACCAAAGGTCCTTTTAAATCATAAAGTTACAAAATTAGTCCTTTGGTGCAAAGTTTCACTAAATGTCAAGTTTAGTCCCTGAAGTTTGGAAAATTGTCAAAAATGGTCCCTGGGTTATTAAAACTTTGAGAAAAACAAATTTTGTCCTTATACTAATCTTTTATGGCATGTTTGGTCCTTGGTTAGAAAGTTTGGTGAATTTTCACATTGGGTCCCTGAAGTTTCAATATTGGCAGATTTAGTCCCTGGGAATGCAAAAATTGGGAAATTACATTTACGATCCTTGGGGTACTCTAAAATGGCATAAATGGTCCTTATAATAACTTTGTGGAAATTACATGTTCAAACCTCCTAAATATCCAAAATTACATAAATAGTCCTTGGTCTTAAAAATCTAAAAAAACCAAACCGGACCTTATTATTCTAAACCTCAAATAAACCCACCCAATAAACCAAATCCAATCGACTATCCTAATCCATCCACCCAGGCCTAACTATCACCCAGCCCAATCCACCCCTTGGTCAAAACCGGTCAAAACCACTCCCCCTAACCTTTCCCTCCCACACAACACTGCAAATACCATCCCTGGTTTTTACCCCACTTGACACCACTTGCCAATCACCTCACCCCCTCTGATCACCCATCACCTCCACCACCCCTATAACCCCCCTCCTACACCCTGACATGTCCCAATTGGGTGTGAAACGTTTTGGCGCCAAAATCCTTTAAACGGCTTGGATCAGTTTCAGACATCCAACGACTCAGAAAAGTGGTGGGATATGACCAGTGGGACCCACAAGACCTTTTGGGATGCTATAATAGAAGAAAGAAGCAGAGAGGAAGAATTATTAGTTTAGTTTTAGAGTAGGATAATGTCGACTTAGTCTAAAATAGTATTTCAAGTCTCAACTTTAGCTTTCTAATTGTAATTTAATCATTTCCAGTGTAATTCAAGTTTAATTAATCAATATTTCAGGCTTTATCAGTTCCAATTAAGTTTTGTTATTTTTCATTGAAATTTCATTTTACCTTGAATCTTGTTATAAGTTGTGTTTTATGGTTCCCTTAAGCTAAAATAAAGTTAGTTTTATGTTTTGTGTAAGATCAGTAGACACCTAAATTAGTTTTACTCTAAATTGCAAAGTGGTGAAAATAAAAAAATCAAAAAAGAAGAAGAAAGAGAATGAAGGAAAGCTGAAAGGTAGATTGCTGTGGTTATTAGTTACCTCATGGGAGGCTATAGGATATGAAAGTGATCCTTGAATTCTCAGTTTGTGGTACTTGATCATTTATAGGTAAATTTCTAAATTTTTAGTATTATACTGTAGATATACTCATTAGTTGATTATTGCTGTATTTTTATGCTTAGTTGGTATTCAGTAGTTAAGTTATTAGTTAATCTTGCATGCTTGTGTATTAGGATCTATTGTTGCTTAGTTTTACTTCAAACTGCCAATATGGAATTATTTTGAATCATGGTGTTTTCATTGTTGTTTTTGTTGTTTGTGTGTTCACTTAAGGTTACATGATAACCTTATGCACCTCTGAATCAGTTTTATGGTACAAACTCTGCCATTGGTCTTAAAAACCAAATCTGAGCTCAGTTTAAGGGGTGTTTGGCAATTGCACTGTTCTGAGGTGCTTGGTTGTTGTTTTGTTGTTGATATGGTATTAGTGACTCTCAGTAAGCTAACTTAGGTCTAGGAAAGTCTCAAATCCAACTGTCAAATAGCAGAAAGTCAAAATCACCATTTTATCCATATCATTTGAGCACTGTTAGGTTTTTAGGTTTGCACTTTCATCATTTCCATTCAATAATTCATATTTTAACCTTATTTGGTCTCATTAGTGTTTAATACATCTAATTCAACTCATTAGGAAGGATCAAAATCCATTTCAGTCAACTTTTCAAGTTTATCTAAAAAGTCAAAGGTGTAAGTTTCTCAGATTTTGCAAAACTTGGGGGATTTGTTTAGAATTTAGGGTTAAGTTTCAGACCTTGATACTTTTAGGTTTAGTAGTCCCCCAGCTAGTCTCCAAGATCCCATAGTTGCTATATTTTTGTGATTTTTTTGGTGGGCCCCACAACCCCTCAAAGAGGGCTGCAGGGATTGCTGTTTGCCCTGTGCAGCAGACCCACCATCAACCACCACCACTTTGGTGGTTGCCACAAGCCATCACAGTGGGCCCTAGTGGTGGATATTGGTTCCTTTCAACCCCCCTCCTACCAGGCTTGAGACTTTGACCATTTATTTGACCTTGGAACCTCTGGGACCCACCTGATTTAGCCCCTCAATTCTGTCCCATTTCTGAGTTGCTTTTGGTTTTTGGAAGTGCTTATTTCAGCTTATTTGCTTATTCAGTAGACCCCACTTGCTTATTCTGGCTTTTACATGTTTACTTAACTCATTTGTATCAGAATCAACAATAGTGGGTCCCACTTAAGCTCATTTGAGCTCATTTCTTGTCTTGGTCAACTATAGTCAACTGTCAAAGCTTTTAAGCTCTCAAGTGCTTATTTTCAATTTAAAAAAAAGTTGTTTTCACAAAAAGTGTTTGTTTTTAGGTCTAAAATAGATTTGTAAAAGAAAAACCAAGAAAAAACAATTTAATTTTAAGTGATAGTTTCTATTTATGTAATTTAAATTTTAATTTTCATTTTTAGATTTTATTAAGTACTTGGAATTTTTATACTTTTATTAATTACCTTATATAGTAAAGTAATTTCAGTAATTTTTCTAGATTTTTATTTTGTCATTTAGTATTTATTAGATTTAATATTAGTTTTATTAATTATTAATTAATATTAAGTATTAAATAGCATATTTAGTTTTTATAAAGCAAAACCTAGTTTTTATATTTTTCCTAGCTCTTATATAATATAATAGACTTTTAGAAAATATATTTTTAGTTTCTACTATTCATTTTCCAATTTTCTTTTTTTAATTATTTAAATTAGATTTAAATTAATTAAAAGGTAAATAATTAGTAAAATAGCCTAAATATAATTTTTAGAAGTTTTTATAATTTTGTAGGATTACTGTGATGGTTAAATAGTTTTATAAATTTTTCCATAATTTTCTAAGTTAATTTATTATTAATAGTAATTTAAAATAGTTTAATTAGTATAATTAATATAAATTGTTTTTAATTAATAAAAAACTCATAAAAAGACAAAAATATTTATTTTTATTTTTTATACTTTCTTCAAGTTCATTTTAAGTTTAGAAATTATTTTTGCAAGTTTTTAGTTTAATTTGTAATCCTTGTAATTTTTAGTTAATTTAAATTAGATTTTAGTTAGTTTTATTAATTAAATAATATTTAAATATTAAAATAATCATATTTATAATTTCATTTTCATTTTAAATTTTCTTTTAATATTAAGTTTTCAAAAGTTCACTTGCACCCCCTGTAGTTTGTACTCTGATAAAACCCACTTTTCTGTCTGTTACGTGATTCCAAATTGTAAATTTGTGCATATATCTGTATATCTGTTATTTGTGAATATTATATCCTTATACAAATACCAAAATATCAGTAGCAAAATCAATTCCAAATCATCTTGGCTACTGTCCTCAGTACCACTCATTCTTAAACGATTTCCAAAGCACCATTTCAATCTCGCTGGGACATAACGACCCGCGGACACACTATACTATCACCGGAGAATTGGAACGGAGCTGTCTTTGACTTATTGACCTTGGTCAATAATATCTGACCGTTTCGAGACCAACCATAATGCTAGGCATAAATCACGGATCACTTGTGTACAATCATAAAAGTTTAGAGGCCGCAAAGTGAACAATCAAGAACCATTTTTGCTTCAGTGATGTTGTCCTCTTTAAAATTCTATGGCTGGCAAGGAGTATTCAAATAGCTAGTGGGTAGAGGTGCAAACAAGCCGAGCTTTTATCAAGCAACTTGAGCTCGAGCTTGGCTCAATCGAGTCGAGCTTTTAGCGAGCTCAAGCCGAACTCAAGCCCAATATATTGGCTCGAAACATATAATGAGCCGAGCTCGAGCTTTTGATAGCTCGGCTCGAGCTTTTATCAAGCTTTAAGTTAATGAGAGTTAATTTGAATATTAACCTAATTAGAAAAACTTACTCCATAAACAATTAATTAACTATATACCCTTCAAACCTTAATTATTCTTACGCAACATTTTATATTCTACAATCTAAACAGTGCACACTTCTTGGCCATCACTTCGTCTTCATCAGCCATCACTCCATCAGGTATTCTCTTTGGAAATACTACTACGAATAAGGAATAATGGCCATAATGCTCTAATTCGGATAGGTGTTTAGTTATTCTTTATCTGTGCAGTTGTTTTATGATCTTTATAGATACTTTTTGTTTTAATGCGGCTACAATGTCATTAAATATACATATATTCGAGCTTTTCAAGCAAAGCTCGAGCTTTGCTCGAAACTGAATCGAGCCGAGCTCAAGCCTGGATGGTTAAAGCTTGACGAGCTATCAAGCCGAGCTTGAGCCTAGTTTTTTTTTCCAAGCCGAGTTCGAGCCTTGTCAAGCTCGAGCTTGACTCGGCTCGTTTGCACCCCTACTAGTGGATGTGTTCAAGACAAATATACCCTTTATTTCTTCACATTTTTTTTCCATCTCACTATCTGAGCTACGAACCAAACCACAAAATCAATTTCCCTATCTCATTGCAAATCCTATCTCAAAATCAAACAAAATAATCATCTATTAAACTCCATCACTTATCCATTGCTCCTTTAATCTTACAAACCCTCATCAATTCTTGCATATCATACATTATATTACCCACATAAGTCTGACCATCATTTTTTATGTGTGGTTGTTTTTTATATGGATTTTGGTTATGTTTTTGCTACTTTTTCTATGTTTGTTGTTGTTTTAATTTTCGTTGGTGATTCTTACCACTAATTTTTCACGTTCTTATGTTGTATATCTTGAGGTTCTATTGCTACTTTTGAATCCGAAATTTGATGTTGTTTTTTGCACTCATTGTTTTTTGTAAAGTTTTAGTGGTGTTTTTTACAAAGGGCAAATTCGTCATATGCTATTTTGACTTCTAAAAAACTTTATCAAGGTCGTGAACTAAACAAGATAGAGTTTTTAACATCCTAGAAATTAAAATCACCCTAAAAATAAAATTTCTTACAATTTGAAATTGTAGAATATGAAATTAACGAACCAAACGTCCCCTTAAATTGTGATTATTATCCATGCACAATATATATAGTGATACATGAGCAAACCCTAATGGATCATAAACCGCAATAACCTAACCTATCACATAATACACTCCCGCAGTTCGAGCGGCTAAATCGCAAAGGCTCGGACCGGAGAAAAAACTTAAAACATTAAATCAATGGCAAATAAATTTTATTTTTTGATGAAGAGATCCGACTTCTAGCGAAAGCAATTTTTCAAGCAGCAGCAAATGCAAATAAAAGCAGTAGTAAAATCAAATAAAGCAATAGCAAAAGAAATAACAAATTTGTTGATGAAGAAGCAGCGATTAATAACCATTATGTAACAAAAGTAAAAGAAAATAGACAAAATCAGCAAAGCAAAAGCAAAGCGTAGATATTTTTGTGGCAGTTAGGTTCTAGTGGCGTGTCCGTTGTCTGACGAGGTGATTTGGGTTGAATCTCGTGTAGAATTCAAAAGCAAAAAGATTGGCGTTGACGGCGTCAGTTAATTCTTAATGGTTAAAAAGTTATGGCCAAAATAGTATGCCAGCACGTTTTGGCCGAAAATTGTATTTTAAGTATATTAAGTGTATTGCTACAATAGACAACATGATAATAACAAAATAAATATGAAGTGTAGAAAATAGTATTGTAAGCCGCTTGCTTGTTTAGACCCAAATAAACCAAACAAGGAGAATGTTGAGTCCTGTGATTGTCACAGTTTCCTTAATACTCATTCGTCCTCTCCACGTTGCTTGAGACATCATGAACGTCTATCTCCTAGGATACAACAACGGATAACCTTGTTAGCACAAAATGAGTTATCTAGGTGAACCAATATGCGTCTTCCTTCTATTAACAGCTGATACACAACGAATTAAGATGAGTTGCAAACAAAATGAGAGAAGTGAGTGTGTTTCTTGGTGTACTTGAAATGAGAAAATAAGTCTTAATTTATAAGGAATATGAACGGAAGAAAATAGTCAAAATTAATTAACAAAACTAATTTTACTAATGTCTCATGACTTCAAATAAAACGATAAATTAATTTTATTTTCAGTTCACGTTAGTACACATGATGAAAACATCAATTGTCATTCAACAAGGGTCGTCTCGTTGATTTCGGTGGCCCTGTGCCACAACTATAAAGAAGGCCCGAATAAATACGAAAAACCTAATTTTAGGTAAACAAATTATTAGTAACAAGAAAGAGATTAGTAAAAGTATGACATGAACAATCTCAGTTTGATTATACATTAAAAGATGTTTAATTACGGGGTGATAAACGTTAATTATGTCATTCGCCTAGCATTTGTTATTCGACTATCTACGATTCATGATTGACACTCTCTAATCGATCATTCTCAACAACTTACATGGCCATCCATAATCCATTAGGTATTTTATGTGACGTTATGGATAGCAAGTATGACATGAACAATTTCATTTTCTACTAAAACATGTCAAAACTATATGTCCAAACTTGTATTTTTGAAAGCCACGAATTTTCTGATAATTAGACATCTGTTCAATTTGCAAAAAACACGGCTCGATGATAAATATCTTATAACTTTCTTTTTAGGGGGAATTTCATATATACGTAATAAAACTTCAAAAATTACGTATTTCCTAAAACATAAGTTTTCAATGCATGATTTACAATGCTTTTAAAGCATGCTCTGGAAAATTATATAAACAATGAAGTTTCGTTAAGGATATATGTAAATACCCCATCTTTTTAATGGCAAACATAAGTATTAGATTTAAAGTAGTTTGTTCTTAATAAGTATAAATATGTAAATATTATAAGGACTAAAAGGAAAATATATGTTGACGGGACCTATTGAAAGTATTGTTCAATCCATAACAAAATGGAAAAGCATCATAATATCAAAAATGGCTTTTCGTATAAAAAATAAAAATTGAAATGATTATTCAACCTTCCTAACATAACAAAATTCTAAAAAATGAGGCCTCTAAAAGTGTGGTCCTGTGCCACCGCACTTATTGCACTCCCTCATCACCGGTCTTGCATTCAACACTTTTGACTAATGTTTTAAAACGCGGGTTGAACCGGAACCAGCTCGGAAACCGGGCCGGATATGACCTGGCTTTTGCTTGTTTAAGAACCGGATTGAACCATCAGTTTTTTGTCTGGTTGAACCGGTTTGATAAACCCGGCCGGCTCATGACTTTTATCAAAACAATCTAACAAAACTTTTTTTTTCTTTCCATCAACCTTTATAAGTTTAATCGACAAGTTGAAGTGGTGAGGAATAATACTAGTTAAAATTTGGTAAAACAATAAATTAGAGTTATAAAATATCTTAAGAACACCCGCTGATACAATTTTGAGATAGAGTGTTATAACTTACAATCATAAGTTGATTATTGTTGCAAATCTTTGCTATATTGTTATAAATGTAGAACTTAAAAGCAAAGCTTATCGGTGGATTCTCAATCTTTCTCATTGGTTCAATCGAATCTTATATTATATAAAGCTTAAGTAGCCTTATAAATCTTAAGTAGCCTTATAAATGTAAATGGGTCATAATAAATGTCCCAAAAATTGGATTAAGCAAATTTGAGATTGCCTCAAGCAAAATCGAGTCCTTGGATTAAATGTTAGTATGTGTACATTGATTTCAAGCAACTCAAACGTCTCAATTAATAGTAGTTAGTCTTTTTACCTTCCCGTCCATGAGTTACAAATATTTTATCAACTATATAATGTGTCAAAAATCACACACAACAAACCACAACTTCCTCCACACCGCGTGCACATTGGGCTACAACTTATTATGGTGGTAAAGTAAACAGCATATCGTCTTACTTATTTATCATATTGATTTATATTGTTTTATGTAAATTTCACGTGTCTTTTGTGTGTGTAACAATGTAAGACATAAAGATGGTGCTTAGAAGGTTTGTTAGTAACATCATCTACTCTAATGGTTTAAGAGATCTTACACATCGTTGTCTTATCAATTAAGTGGATCATCCACGAACATTTTCAATTTGATCGAAAATGCAATATATTGATTAACTATATTTAAGTTACTAACGATCAACTATATCTAATTATTTTTTGCAGCGCGTTAAGAAGCATTAAAGAAAGAGATCGAGAAGTCACAAAAATTGTATCAATAACAAAATATGCAAAAGGCCAATGAACAACAACGACAAAGACAACAACAACAAGAACAACGTCACGGCCACCGATGGAATGAATACTTAGCATTCATATTAATAGTACGTTACAAATTAAACATGCAATATTTTACTTCATGTAATACCGATAAACGGGTTAATACTATTGATTTGTTAGCAAGTAAGTTTATTGAAAATAATGTGATGATCATTCAATTTTTAGTTAATAATTATAACTACACTTTGTTGGTGCATTTTAATATTTTTGCTTTTAATATAGTTTTTTGTATTGCGGTGTGTTAATGTCACTTTCTTAATTAAACGTCTTCGAATATTGCGTGACTTTGATATTTGATATGACTGTGTAAATTTTATTGATGTTACATATTGAAAATGGGGTAATATATAATAAAAATATCTTCACACTATCATCTTAGCAATGGGAATCTTCTAAATCGAAGAATTATATAAAGGAGAAGAAATTTGTGTTTAGTTAAATGTCGGGTCTATTGATTGATTGGAGCGGGTTTATGATTCGGACTTGGGTCATTGGATCTGATTTTTTATTATACGAATTATAATTTATACTCTTGAATATACTAATTACTTTAATGTTTTATGTTTTTATAGTTTTATTAAAAAAGAAATTTGTTTTATAGTTCGCTTTTAATAATGTCATTTATTTCAACAACGAAGTCCGTCTTTCACAAAAAAATGAGAGTTTCAAACATGAACCGGAAATTAGTCCCGAATATTACGAAAAAAAACAATTAGATCAAATATGTGTGCATTGCATGGGTCCTGAGGCATTCCAAACATGTGTGCATCGCACGGGGATGAATATAAAAGGTCTTCAACATTAATGTCATTGCTTCATATTTAAAATAATTTATGTAACTTTTTAATATAACATCTTAAAAAAGTCTCTTCACATATACTCTTTTAATGTCAATAAACTATTGTTGTATATTTGGGTCTCACCATTATACTAACAACCCGACAATTTACACAATTATTTTCGCACGGGTCCTGAGACAGCCCAAGTTATTTATGATGAAAATTAGTGGCAAAACACAGTTTTTGACTCGACCTCAATTAAAACTAACAGAAATAAAGGCACCAATATTTTTCATGCCAACCTAACAAAAGTTGTGGTAACATCACAACTTAGGAACTTATTGTCAATAAACTATTTTAAATGTGTGTTATGCTTAGAAAATGTGTCATACCATCACAATTTAGATATATAATGATGAAAATAAGTGTCGAAGCTTACATGTTAATAAACTATTTTAAATGTGTGCAATGCTTAGAAAATGTGTGATACAATCACAACTTAGATATATAATGACGAAAATACGTGCCGAAGATTACATATTAGTTTTATATCAAAATATAATGATGTTACAATTTTGAGAATAAATACAAAATCTAAACTTTATAAATAACTACTAATATGTCATAAAAAGTTTAAATATAATATTACAATCTTGAGAATAAATACAAAATATAAACTTTATAAATAACTACTAATATGTCATAAAAAGTTCAAATATAAAATTTACCGATCATCTAATGCCATACTTACAAAAGTCTAATAACGAAAAAAATTACTGCACATTACACTATTACCAATTAGATAGAGCCCGTGTGCAACGCACGGGTCTGAATTACTCGTATAGGAATAAAGTCGGATAAACACACTACACATTAAATATAGAAAAAAACAAATTATCAATAAGTATAAAACTCGTTCGACCCGACGATTCAACCGGTTTAACTGATGACCCGATGACCCGGTGAACTACTTTAGCAACGAATACTTCTTTTTTTATTTTTTATTTTATTATTATTATTATTATTATTTCCTTAAAACCATCTATGTAAATATAGTTTTGGAGAAAGGTCATATTAGCAACTTTGAAAGTCAAATCGTCATGACAACTGTAATCCGTTTGTTAGAGCTAGTAATGTGAGATTCCAGCTGTGATTACTTTCCGTCTTTCCCTATCTTCTAACTTTTTGATAGTGGCACAGTTTCTTCTTTTAGTAAGTATTTTGCTGTCACATCCAAATGATAAAAAGGATTTTTTTTTTTTTTTTTTTTTTTTTAATTTTCTGGAACAAAGAATAGTTTTTATGAAGATAATCTTTTTTTGAAAACTGGACACTCTAAATTTAAGTTCTTTAAACGATAGTCATCAAAGGTGAAAATGGTTGGATACGACCAAATTCAAAAATATTCACTTTACACCTTAAAAGGACTCAAAGTAACTTTATCTTCCGTATTAGAGTTAACATTGATTGGCCAATAGGCCAAGATTCTTCTAAATACAATATAAAGACAAGATATCTATCTATTTATGTTTGTATTAAGACTTTCCATAACCAGTTAAATGATGATGATCATGACAACTGTAATGTAATCCAGTTAAACTTTTAAGATGATATGATCACTTTTCCTCATCCTCCTTCATTGCTGTTCTAGTATTTATTTGCTGTGATATTCAGAATTTTAGATGACTCGTCAAGCCACCTCTACATCGATGTTTCATAATTCATCGACACTCGAAAATAGATATGTAAGAAATTAGCTAGTGATTGTCTTTTTTTATTATTATTATTTTTATTTTTTTTGCATATTTGATAGTATTTTATAAAATTCTCAACTCAGTTAGTACTAGGTTGACTCTTGTAAAAAGCTGTTTGTTTAATGATGGTATTTGCGTATTGTCTTAGGCAAGATTAAGTTATGACGATTTGAGAGTCTCTAAAATGATTTACTGTTAGGTTGCGAGTTTAAATCTTCTCTTATATACATGAGTCTGTGAGGTTATTTCTTGGTTTGATACAAATATTGAGGAGTAGATTTGTATAACTCTTGCGTGTAACTATCTATCTAATTTATTCAATGTTTAACATATGATACTGGTTGTTTATATTTTTTGAGTAGAGGAATATCTGTTTCATATACACTTACTTTTGACATGGTATATAAGTCTATGTGATACTTCATTATTTTACTTGTTATATGTATAAAGATGCTCGGAGATGGGATTGGGAGAAAAGTTTTCAAGGGGTTGGACTTGGAGAATGGATATTCGGTCGCAATAAAACAAGTTTCTTTGGAAAATATCGCTGAGAAGGATCTTGACATCGTCATGGTATAGTTCTTTTCGCATGTCTTATGGAATAAGTACTGAAAATGTTCAATTTAAACTTTGTTCATTATATTTCATATTTGGTCTCACTCAGTGGCGGAGCCAGGATATTGACATATGGGGGGCGAAAAAATTGCCGTAAAAAATAAATTTAACAAAGAAATAATAGCGAACTTAACAGACTTAATATTGCATAAAAGAACTTATATAGTGCTAAAATAACAACAAAACACACCTTATATTACGTGAAAACGACAACCATACTACATCCCATTAACCAAAAAATAGCAGTGTAACGTCCATCTTCCAGCAGCATATACAGCAGCAAAATCAGCACCAAATTCAGCACCAAAAATCAGCAAAAACAACACCATAACTGCAGAAACCAAACAGCCCAAAAAAACAGAAAAACGGCCCCAAAATCAGCATATATAGCAGCAAAACAACACCAAAATCAGCACCAAAAATCAGCAAAAATAGCACCCTAAATGCATAAACCAAACAGCCCCAAAAAACAGCAAAAAAACAACCCCAAAAATCAGCATGTACAGCAACAAAATCAGCACCAAATTCCAGCCCCCAAAACAGCTTATAGCGTGCAAAAAACTACCGAAAACCTGTTTATAAAGTGCAAAAAACAATATATATTAACAAGAAAATATGTACATATTATTTGAGCATAAAAATAACAACAAACAATGCTTACCTTGAGCAAACAAACATGTTAAAGATGGCCTTTACGATCTGTAATATTTTGAAACTTGTTCATCACATCTCCTACGAAAGCTACTGCCTTTTGTTTTTTTCTTTAACAATCTACTGCCTTTTGTTATCATTGCTTTTTATGAGTTTCAGAAATCACAAATTCACAATTACAAATTTACAATCCACTACTCTACCTAGGTATGTATGTTAATATGTTATCTTAATAGGGTAATAAAAAATAACAATTAGTCAATAACACAACTTTAAGTATCTCTAAACAAGTTTAGTTTATAAAAGTAAAAGTGAAGTTAGGGTTTTCAGTTTACACTTACCAAATTTTAAGGATCGATATACTAGATAGAAAAACAAAGCATGAATTGATTGTTGTTGATGAATGAATGATTGATTATGGCTCATTGGTTTTACAATGATCTAATCTTTTGCTCCTCTTGCTTTTGGAATTGACGATTTGGTTTCTACCAAGTACTACCAGTCTACCAATAGCTTCTAGCCTTCGTTCTACGTGATATTATTTTACAAGCCAAGAATTACATGTTGGGCTTATTTTTGTTGAGGGCAAATCAAAAATTGGGCTGAGGGCAAAAAATAAAAAAGCCCAATTAAACAAAAAATATGCACTGTATAAATTTTTTTTGGGCTACTTTGTTGAGGGCATTGGCCCCCACTTCTAACACTATCCCTCCGCCCCTGGTCTCACTTGTATCTGACAGATTCAATCTCCTTGCTATGATTAATTTGAGCGTAAAGATTGCTTTGTTTACAAGTATTAATGAACTCTAATTGTTTAAAAAATGTTGTGACATGCTGCATGTAATCCCACCTATATGTGTTTCTATTGAGCTATTATAATAAGGTCATGTTTGTTAGCTAATTTACCAAGTTGATGCAATACTAATTTGTTTCGTATTTACACGTTTGTTACTTTATGTGTATGGACCATACGGGATGTTGTAACTTCTCAGCAAGAGATCGATGTACTTAAGGTACTCTTCTTGTTCCACTATATTCTTTACACATGATTAAGATTTTATCGAAAAACTTTTAAGGGAAATTTGGAAGTTCACCACGGGTTTGCGACCGAATTTTTTCATGGTGAATTTTCAACACAATTGCCCTGTTGTGCTGTAGTCTTTCGGATGTTCACATGATATGAATATAAGATACATTCCTTTTGGTGCAGAATTTGAACCACAAAAATATAGTGAAATATCTTGGATCCTTGATGACAGATACCCATCTTTACATAATTCTTGAGTAAGCATATGGTAGAATATATACTAGCAAATTTTAATATATTATCACTATCAATGATATCAATTTTTAAAACAGTGTGTAATTGATGGTGCCCTTGTTAATTTAAGGTATGTAGAGAATGGCTCACTTGCAAACATGATCAAGCCACGTAATTTTGGTCCACTTCCTGAACCGTTGGTCGCTTCTTATATAGCTCAGGTTCTTTACTGACCTTGAATTCAGTCTGATAGGAACAAAATCTGGTTTATTGAGTCGTAATGTGTGAGTAGGTTTTGGAAGGCTTGGTATATTTACATGAACAAGGGGTCGTCCATCGGGACATTAAGGGTGCAAATATCTTGACTACTAAAGAGGTAAGTACATATAACAATATTATTTTGTTCCTTTAGCTTTAAAATTGGGTCTTATCTTGTTATTTGTGTTTACAGGGTCTTGTTAAATTGGCAGATTTCGGGGTTGCCCATAAGCTAACTGAGGGAGACATTAATACCCATTCAGTTGTCAGCACACCTTATTGGATGGCTCCCGAGGTTATTTATATATTCTTATTTTGTCAGCGCGAACTTCATATTTGTGATCACTCAAAGACATTAGACATTTATGGGCATCTTAATTTACTAGTAGTTTTTTGTTTAGGTGATTGAAATGTCGGGAGTTTGTGCTGCATCTGATATATGGAGTGTTGGTTGTACAGTGATTGAGCTACTAGCTGGTGTACCGCCTTACTATAATCTTCAACCCATGCCTGCTCTCTTTAAGATTGTTCAGGTGTTCTTTCATATATAAAGTGTCAATCTTACCGCATGATTTATGATAACTTATGTGTTTTTTGACAAGTGCCTTGAATGCAATGTTTTCATTTAGCATTAATTAACATATAAAAATACCTTGTCAAACTTGTTGTGAATGGTCAAATTACCATATCGATGAGTGTACTCATTTACCGACTTTCCTCAACTTGATTATTAGGATGACAATCCTCCAATACCCAACAACTTATCACCTGGAGTCACAGACTTTCTGAGCCAGTGCTTTAGAAAGGTAACGTGTAAATAGGCCATCTGTTTATATTGGAGTTGTCAAAATGGGCGGGTAAGGTACACGTCAAAACATGATATATATTTGGATGGGTCAGGTTGAGTTGGCCGCTAACTTTATATTTTACTCTTTATTCAGGATGCTAGGTTGAGACCCGGTGCAAAGACACTCCTTTCTCACGCCTGGATACAAAGTTTCCGACGTGTTTTTGGATAATATTATTAAGAGGCCGGTATTATGCTTAGGAGTACATTTTAAGCAACTTTGATTATATTAAACAATCTCCAAGTGTCTGGTCAAATGGTCAATCATTTGGTCTGTAAATGTAATATTTAGGGATTACCTGGTAGAAAATGGGGCACCAATTGTTCTAAACCACTTGAGATTTGTTTTTTGTGTTATGAGCTTTAGTCTTAAATTGGTATCTTTTATTGCAAAGGATACGTTGATGTTCATGCTAAATAGCTAGACTCAAAACTGAGCTAAACAAAGAGCATATATAACTGAGCTAAACTGAGAGCTATATAATTTAAGGATGCTAAAGTGGTGGTAAAGAGACGTTTATCGTTCCAGATGCAATAATCGATCATTCTCTACTTATTTCAGTCCTTGAATAGGGTGGAAGAACTAGGACGAACAAGTGGTTGATGTGGAATAATTTGTACTGAACACATCAAAACTCTGACAAGTATCTTATTGCAAATTATGAGTTGAAACCATCATTTCAAAAGGCATAAGCATACTTTTAGCTTTCAGTTTAACCCATGCATATTTAACATTTTAAGTTACTACTGTACTATGTTTTATTAAACGCCACGTTTAGAATCAAGTGTCATTATGAAGAATAGAAATACAATTTTCTCTAAACTTATAAGCGAGCTAAAACAATGGACATTTTTGCTGTAAACAACGGGATCCCTTGATAAGATACGTGCAACAAACGTGTGTGCCACCGATTAAAAAAACTGCTACTTATCACCAAGCGTCCCGGCCTCTTTGATGAAGCGAAAAGTGTACCGCTTTTCGGGAGTCATTTAAGGCGAAAGTCGGGATTATTTGATCAAATATTGCCCTAAATCTCTTTTGTCATTTTAGGTACTTTTGAGAGAAATTTTACAAAAGGAAGCATTTTGAACGTTTTTTGAGCGAAAAAGTGAAGAAAACGACAAAGTCTCAAAAGCATGCTGGAAATTGCACTTGACGGCGTCACAAGGTGCTAGTGACGGCGTCATGAGTTGACAAAAGGGTGGATAAATCAAATACACGTGACGCGCCAGAATGTTTTGTGAAGAGGTCTTGACGGCGTCACGTACAAAATTTCCAATGACATCAAGAGTAACTGCAAAGAGTGACGGCGCAGAACCCATAAAGAGTGACGGCGTCAGAAGTGGATCTAGGCAATACGAGTTTATTTTGGCGGCGAGTTGACGGCGTGACACATTACTCTTGACGCCGTCAGAAGACAAAATCTATATATAATTTTCTAGTTTTCATTCATTGTGTGCCACTTTGATGGAATAAAACCCTAGACGAATTTTCCAACTATTTTAAGGGTTTCAACCCTTTGTTTCTTCCATGTTCAATTGAAGATAAGTCTTTCATCAAATCATTCAATATGCCTATGTATTGTTTGATTATATCTTACGTTTGTCTTCTCTTTAACATGTTAGGCTAGGTTTTCATTGTGTTTGCTTAGATGTAATGAAACTTAGATATTGATTATGGGTTGGTTGTTTGTTTAAAATTGTTGTGGATGAATGAATTCGATGTTAGGCTTAAGAAAACTGGCAGACTTTCAATTGGTAAATTGCTTGAACGTCTTAAGAAACATGATTGGATGTGTACTACGATTGTTTGGTTATATTTAATGCATAAGTAACTTCCAAGGATACCATGTTAGGAGCTTTTAGTCGGCTCGACATAGGATTGAGGTAGAAGCTTATAGAGTTAGGGAAGATCGTACACGGCCCTACGAATGGTATTAAGGAATATAACCCGTCATCCATGCAATTGTAACAAACTAATCAACCTGTAAAAGATAGCTAAGGAATAGTGAAATCTAAGTAAAAACAATTTACTCTCATTATTGTTTACACCACAATTTAGTTTAAGTTTATTTTATTTTATTTTATTTTGATTGCATCTTTAGTTAATTGGGTTAGTTGACTAGCAACTAATTCCGCCCACTCCTTCTAAAACCGAGATTTTTAATTGCTTTCCTAAAAATATAAAAATACAAAAAGAATCATCTCTCACCTCTAGACATAGTTTTAGTGAGTTTTAACCCTAGCGAACACTATTCTTTGAGTTGAACGATCAATTCCCCGGTACTTGTCACTATATTATACTACAACGAACAGGTACATTACCTGATGGGGATTGCAAGCTTCTCAAGATCCCTTGAGAGGTAAAACCTTTTGCGAGGGCGCAATTCCACGCATCACTCTTTCTCTCCGTCGAAACTAAAAATGTCACAATACGCCATTATTGTAAACAGTATATTGCTTAATGATCATGGGTTACAATGTTTAGTATAAATAACATACTAATGGGCCTACATACAAATACTAAACTATAATAATAAACATGGCATATGGGCCGAATACATAATTCCGCTAATAGCCCCCTTGCAGTTGGAGCGGGAGAGGAATGAACGCTCAAGCCGGAGCGAAACTCATCAAATAAAACCATAGGCAATCCTTTGGTGAAGACATCTTCTGCGTATTGATAACGAGATGGAACATGAAGAACACGGACATGACCAGTAGCCACCAAGTCACGAACAAAGTTAATATCAATCTCTAAATGCTTCGTGCGTTGATGCTGCACGGGATTAGAAGAGAGATATACAACACTCACATTTTCACAATAAATAATCGTATCAGTCCAAAGTGGTGTATAAATCTCTCGTAATAAATTACGTAACCAGCAAGTCTCAGCAATAACATTAGCAACACCCCGATACTCAGCTTCAGCATTAGACCGAGAAATCGTAAAATGACGCTTAGAGGACCAAGACCAAAGATCGTTGCCAAGAAAAACACTATAACCTGATGTAGACCTGCGTGTAGTTGGACAGCCTGCCCAATCTACATCTGAGTATGCAACCAAAGAGGAAGTCGAGGACGAATAAGGCTGCAGTCTATAGTCTAAGGTTCCCCAAACATAATGTAATATCCTCTTAAAAGCAGAGAAGTGGGGCTCCCGAGGTTCATGCATAAAAAGACATACCTGCTAAATAGCATAAGATATATCTGATCTAGTAAACGTAAGATATTGTAGAGCCCCTGCAAGACTACGATACAAAATGGGGTCAGAAACCGGGTCACTATCATCTACAAGTTTGGTGTATGTATCAACAGGAGTCCGACAAGGGTTGCAAGTAAACATATTAGCACGCTCAAGAACCTCAGTGGCATACTTCGATTGAGAAAGTAAAATCCCCGAAGTATACGCGTTACAAAAATGCCCAGAAAATAATTAAGAGGTCCAAGATCAATCATAGAAAACTCAGCATGAAGCAAAGCAATAACCTGCTGTAGAAGAGTGGCTGAAGATGCAATCAAAACTATATCATCAACATATAATAATAAGTAATCAGTATCCTCCCTTGTCAAAAAATAAAAAGTGATGTGTCAAACCGATTGTGCCAAAACCCACATAAGCTGCATAAGTAGCAAACCTCTGAAACTAGGCTCGATGAGCCTGTTTAAGCCCATACAGTGATCTCTGCAAAAGACAAACATGATTAGGACGCTGAGGATCTCGAAAGCCAGGAGGCTGATGCATATAAACAATCTCAAATAAATATCCATGTAGAAATGCATTCTTAGGCCAGTGTCGAGTGATAGCAAGACTAAGAACAATGTGAATAGTAGCCGATTTCACAACCAGACTAAATGTATCATCAACTTCAACACGTGTAAGCTAGGTGCTGCCATTCGCTACAAGGAGAGCCTTGTAACGATTAAAGCTACTATCTGCATTATGTTTATGCCGAAACAACCACATAGAATGAACAATGTCCGCGTCCTGCGGCCGAGGCACAAGAATCCAAGTATTATTTTTAATTAATGCATTATATTTATCAATCATAGCACTATGCCAATTGGGGTCATTAAATGCATGGGTGTAAGACTTAGGAAGTGGTGAAATGGTGGACACATTGAAAGTAAAACATTGAGTACGACGATTAGAACCAACACGAAAGCGAGTGACCATGGGATGAGTTGACGCGAGATTAGGATTATTGTATGTGTTTGGTTGAACAGTGGCTGGGTGGGAAGTGAGGGGCTGTTGGGTTGAAGCTGGTATTGGGCTGAGAGTGGTAATGAGCTGAGAAGTGGATGGTGGGCTTTGGGTGACATCAGGTTGGTGAGTAACGGTTAGGCCTTGTGTAGTAGTGGGCTGAGATATGGAGAGTGGGTTGGGTGAACCATTGGTTGTCAGGCTCCGTGGGATAGCATGATGACCACGTTCGAGCTAGTCGAATCAGTACTTATTGTTATACCGTTCGTGCCCCTTAGAGCCACTTAACTCGCTTTCAAGAATAAGAATTTGATGAAACAATAGCGAGTCCAATAGCAGCTTCAGCAGCTGCAATAGCTATAACAAAAATAGAAAAATTGCTCCTTTTAATTGACGACTATCAAAAAAATCAGAAAATGTTAAAAAATTGAGATTAACCGCATTTAATATAAGTTAAAGACACATAAGAGCCTTAACCATATTTCTACTTGTAATCAATCCATATAGACCGACAGAAAATAAATAGGCACTCAAAACAAGTACATGTTCGAGCATTCTTCGTACCTATGGTCCAGCCTCACAACCTTTCACTGGTTGGTAAGAAGTCAGTCTTTTGTAACTCCATTCTGTTGACTCTACGAGATAGAATAGAATCCGTATTTTCATAGTCTAGTCAAAAGAATAGTTTGATCCTGGCTTAGAAGGAATGCTAGCTATATGCTTAACACATGCAAGTTGAACGTTGTTATCAAGGTGCTGGGCAAAAGGAAAAGAGGCTCCTAGGGTTTACGAGTGATGAGGCGAAAAATGAACCATTTTTAAGGGGTCATTTAAGCCCGAATTCGAATTTATTTGATCAAATATTGCCCTAAATCGTTCCTTTTGTCATTTTAGGTACTTTTGGAGTGAAATCTGGAAAAGGAAGCATTTTGGACGTTTTTGGAGCATAAAAGTGAAGAAAACGACAAAGTCTTAATTTTCCTTGCTGGGAACAGTACCTGACGGCGTCACAAGCTTCTACATGACGGCGTCAAGGGTTATACAAGAGGTGGAAGTGGATAATATACGTGATGATCCAGAAAGTTTTGTACATAGGAGATGACGGCGTCACCCAAGGCCGTCATGGTCCAAGTATTAGTGACGGCCCAAAAGAAATTTACACATGACTGCGTCAAAAGTTGATCTAGGCAATCCAATTTCATTATGGGCGGCGAGTTGACGGCGTCACGAATTCCTTCTTGACGCCGTCACCCTGTAAAATCTATATATAGTTTTTCAAATTTCATTTATTAGTGTGCAACTTTGAGGGAAAAACCCTAGGTCGAATTTTTCCCGCTTTTTCAAGGGTTTCAACCCTTTGAACTTTTCAAGTCAATTTGAGATAAGTATTCTTTCAATTCAATCAATATGTCTATGTGTTGCTTGAATATCTCTTACACTTGTCTTCAATTTAACATGCTCGGCTAGATCTCTTTTATGTTTGCTTAGATGTAGTGAAACCTAGATGTTAATTATGGGTTGATTGTTTGTTTATAGTTGTTACGGATGATTGTATTCGATGTTAGGCTTAAGAAAACTGGCAGACTTCCATTGACAACATGCTTGAACGTCTTAACAAACATGATTAGAGGTGTACTATGATTTTTGGTTGTATTTAATGCGTAGGAGAATTCTAATGATCCCATGTTAGGAGCTTCTAACGGCTCGACATAGGAGTGAAGTAGGATCCTATAGAGTTAGGGAATATTGTACACGACCCTACGACTAGTATTAAGGAATATGACCCGTCATCCATGCAATTGTAACAAACTGTCAACCTGTAAAAGATATCTAGGGAGTAATGAAACCTAAGTATACACAACTTTTCCTATCATTGTTTACACCACTAGTATAATTAGCTTTATTTTCATTTCTGTTATTTTATTTCGATTGCATCTTAGTTATTTGGGTTAGTTGGCTAGCAACTAATTCCGCCCACTCTTCCAAAACCCGAGATTTTTACTTGCTTTTCATAATCCTAGCGACACTATTCCTGAGTTGAACGATCAATCCCCCTGTACTTGTCACTATAATATACTACAACGATCAGGTACAATACCTGGTGGGGTTGTAAGCTTCTCGAGATCCCTCGAGAGGTAAAGCCTGGTGCGATTCCCACGTACCAACGAGAATCTGATGCGAGGGAATCGCAACAGGCTTTACCTCTCGAGGGATCTCGAGAAGCTTACAACCCCCACCAGGCAGTGTACCTGATCGTTGTAGTATAGTATAGTGACAAGTACCGGGGGATTGATCGTTCAGCTTAAAAATAGTGTCGCTAGGATTAGAAAGCCTAAATACTAGTTCTAAAGATGAGGGATGATTATTTTTTGTGTTTTTATATTTTTTAGAAAGCAAATTAAAATCTCGGGTTTTGGAAGAGTGGGCGGAATTAATTGCTATTCAACTAACCCAATACTAAGATGCAATCAAAATAAAATACTAAAAATGAAAGTAAACTAATTTATACTAAAGTTGTGAGCAGTAATTGGAGAAAATGTGTTTACTTAGATTTCACTACTCCCTAGATATCTTTTACACGTTAATTACTTGTTATAATTGCATGGATTACGGATTGTATTCCTTAATACCATTCATGGGGTGACACACATAACTCCCCAATTCTATGAGCTCTTATCTCCTCCTACACCATGCCCAGCACAACTATAGGGATTGTAAACAGTGGCTCATGCATTAAATACAACCAATAAAGACCTAGTGCGCGTTGGTTCATGTTTCTTAAGACGTTCAAGCATGTTACCAATTGGAGATCTGCCAGTTTTCTTAAGCCTAACATATAAATCATTCATCCAAGACAAGAATAAACAAGTAATCAACACATAATCAATATCTAGGTTTCATTAGATCTAAGCAAACACAAAAGAGATCTAGCCTAGCATGATAGAATTAAAACAAGAACATGATATAGACAACCAACACATAGACATATTGATTGAATTAGAAGAACACTTATCTTGATTAATCATGCAAGGTATCAAGGGGTTGGAACCCTTGAAAAACCTGTAAAGTTACACCAAAATCGTACTTAGGGTTTCTCCCAAAACTTCTCTCTTTAAATGTGATAAATTAGAAAACTATATATAGGAAAAGGGGTCTGACGGCGTCACGACCAAATAGGTGACGCCGTCACCTCGCTGCCAAAACAATCCTCGGACTGCCTAGATCTACTTCTGACGCCGTCAAGACTTATACACTTCCAGGCCTTCATGACTCTTTTACTCTTGACGCCCTTCCTACGTGACGCCGTCAAAACTTTTCTGGGTCGTCACGGACTTTTACTCTTGACGCCGTCAAGAAATTCCTCTTGACGCCGTCATGCACTGTTCCCAGCATGGAAAATTAAGACTTTGGCGTTTTCTTCACTTTTATGCTCCAAAAACGTCCGAATTGCTTCCTTTTCCAGATTTCATTCCCAAAGTACCTAAAATCACAAAAGGAACGATTTAGGGCAATATTTGATCAAATAAATTCGGATTCGGGCTTAAATGACCCCCTAAAAACGGATCATTTTTCGCCTCATCAGAATCATATATAAGATCTCGTCTAAAGGTAGAGGTGAGCTTTCTCACTATACAATGTAAAAAAAGGACCAACGACGATGAAGGAGGAGTAGGAGCTAGCTTTAATTGAAGTAGGGGCGGAATCAAAGCGAAGAAATTATGAGTTCATGCCACGACGATCTATATGGAAGGGAAGTTTTTTTTTGATGCATTCCTGTTGAGAATGAAGAAGAAGAGAGATATTCTTTTGAACAAGAAAATTGGGTCACATCTTCTTCTATTTTGCCAGAATTCGTTGATTTCTCCATACGAATTTACAATGGAAAAACTCCTGTTAGTTGTAAGATCACTAAAGGAGGTCATCAATTTGGAGAGTTTGCTTCTTTCGAGATATTTTTTGCCGATTCGTCTTCGGATGATGATAATGAAGTTAGTACCAAGTTTTTGATGTTTGCGGAAGATTGTTGGGAGGCTTATCAAGCGTCACAACCTAAAGAAACACGAAAGCAAATTAGTAGTGATCCTTTGGGTGCTCATAACCGTTTAGTGACTGCTTACTTCTGCGCTCAACCAACATACGGCGATGACCAATTCCATGATCGTTTCCGAATGAGCCAAAGACTATTCACACGAATTGTTCGAGAGGTAACCAATCATTCACCTTATTTCCAACAAACTCCTAATTGTCCGGGCATACTCGGTATTTCTCCGTTGATGAAGTGTACTTCGTCAATTCATCAATTGGCATACGGAGTCAATCCTTATATGCTAGACGAATATGTGCAAATGGGTGTGTCAACAATTCGTGAGTGTCTCTATAAATTTTGTGTGGCCATCATGGAGTTATATGGTCCAGAGTATTTGCGAAAGCCAACGGTTACTGACATTGACAGACTCTATGAGCATCACTATCGAGTTCATGGGTTTCCTGGGCTGATAGGAAGCATTGATTATACAGATTGGCCGTGGGAGAATTGCTCACATGCTTTAAAAGCTCAATTTTGTAGGGGCGATCACGGGAAAACTCCTTTCATTTTATTGGAAGCAATCGCCTCCCAAGATTTATGGATTTGGCATGCATTCTTTGGTGTCTCCTGGATGAATAATGACGTAAATGTTTTACGTGCATCGCCTCTTTTCAATGATCTCAAAATGGAAAGAGCACCAGATGTGGAATTCTTTGCTA
The DNA here is from genome assembly GCA_030686995.1 of Artemisia argyi. Lineage (NCBI taxonomy): Eukaryota > Viridiplantae > Streptophyta > Magnoliopsida > Asterales > Asteraceae > Artemisia > Artemisia argyi. The sequence goes on along the minus strand of CM060696.1, from coordinate 165,504,774 downwards.
ATAACGTGCCTTATAAACGGGGATATTATCTTGCTGATGGGATATATCCGGAATACTTTGTTATTGTGAAGTCCACTAAAAATCCAGGGACGCATGATCACAAGCGTCAATTGTATAAGAGGATGCACGAAGCCGCAAGAAAAGATGTGGAACGTGCTTTTGGTGTACTAAAGAAGAAGTTCCTAATGAATAAACATCCGGCTAAAGGATTTGACAAAGAGCATCTTGGGCATATAATGTACACATACATCATATTACATAATATAATAATTCAAGACGAAGGGCGGGCGATATCTCCCGAATTCTTTCCAGCGGAGCAGCACCGTTCTTATGATCCCTTAAGAATGCATGAGGAATCATTGGAAATTACTAGGGAGATATGCAACAAAACAATTCATCTTAACCTCAAAGCCGATTTGGTGGAAGACATTTCGCAACATCATAATCCAAACTAGTTTAGTCATTTTATTATCATATGTTTTAATGTTATTTGAATCTATTGTAATATTTTTATTTTATTTGGATTATTATGTAACGTTTTAATTATTAATGAAATTTGAGTTTGTGTTAAAAATGTTTAAAAAAAATTGAACTTGGTCGCCCTTACTGGGGCACCCAATCGCGTGTAGGTCGCTGGAGAGAGAAAGCTGACGTGACAGAAAAAAAGAAGGGGATTGAATACCCTTACTGTGTACAGCCTAACAACTTCTTATCATACCCCACTAAATAAAAAAGTCAAAAATATCTTTAGTATCATTTTACTTTGCTCTAATAATAAAATTGGCAAGTAAACACAGGGTAGCTTTTTAATTATAAAATAATTTTCAAAACAAGTTAACACATGGTGGTTGAATAAATATTGAATCCATAAGTTTTGCATCAAGGGTCAAACCAAAATCACGATTTCACAAGTATATAATTATTTGCCGCTATACACCGTCACTTTGCGCGAGTATTCGTATAGTCTGCATTAAAAAGTCCAAAAAACCTTAAAAGTCTTAAATTGCACAAATACAATACCTTAAAAATCAATATTACCTGCATAAAATAAGCTTATCACTCTGTATTCTAGCTACGTGTGACTATAAGTTGCTGTCAACTACTTTAAACATCTATCCCTAAGAAAATTTTGACTACCGCCTCTATCAAGTATCGCGTGGATGCCCTGCTACATTGTATGAGATAGTTTGCTATTTGATTGATTTCCATTTTATATATTGCGACTGCATCTCACTGAAAATTGTATTATGAAAAAACATTGTCATGAAAAATGTAGTATTGAAAAACATTACTTGTTAAAAATTTAATTACAAAATGCCCGCCGTAGCAACACGCGAGTACCTTGCTAGTTATTTTTATTTATTTTAGAATTGTTAGCTTATTATTTTGAAAAATAAGCCTTTCAAGATTGAAAAGCTTTGTTTTATTATCAAGCTTCAGACTTTTATATTAAAAATCTAGCTCCAATCTAGCTCTAAAAGAAACGTTCTCAAATGAACTGTTCAGAAAATTTTCAACCTTTTTTGTAAAATTGTCCAAATAGCGACCATGTAATAACCTTGACACTATGATTATAGAAAAAGGTAATTCATTGTTAAATTAGAGAGCTCGGTGTGGGCAAGTTATTCGCCCGCCAAAGACCCAGCAACACATGAAAGGCACGTTGTGCTGCACCGTGCCTCATGTTATTCGTCCACCGTTTGCCTTTTAACTATTCCAATCACATGGGCCGTTGGTATTTTTTATTTTTTTATTTTTTATTTTTATTTTTTGTGAGTGAGTAGGTATTTTTTTGTGGGTGTTTTGTGGGACCTACAAAGTGTTATTGGTTTTTTATTAGAGAACATATTTTAGTTGTTGGTGTGTTATTAGGAGGGTGATGAGGTGTCGTTGAGGTTGCCACAAACAACGTGTTATTTGTCATTACCATACTAAGCACTCTTATAGCCCTTTACCCATTTCTTGTCATTTTTTTTAATTATTAATAGAGTAAACCATAAAAATCATCCTTGTGGTTTATAGTTATTGGCATTAATCATTTCTGGCCCATACTATTGACACTAACTATCTCTGGATGGTGAAACGTTTTCCACAATACATCCCTCATCACTAACTTTGTTAGTGTTACTTGTTAACTGGCCTACGTGAAATAACATGTGACAATATGTTTGTTGATATACCACAGGGTGATTTTTGCAATATACTTTCTCCATTTTGTTGATATAAATAATGCCTAAAAACATTATTAACATATATCGATATCTCTATGTTTTGATAATCACAAAACGTAAACTCATTGAACTACAAATTATGACGTAAACAAGTATTTAGTCGTAAATATTCACTTTAGCATCCATATCACTTAAGGTATGAATAAACAAAGTGTTTATTGCATTTATGATCAAAGGAAAATTTTCTAATCACTCGAATTTTTATAAAATGTATTAAACATTCTATATCTTTTACAAAATTACTTTTAGAATTAAAAGAATATGTTTAATTCATTATAAATATATGATTTCAAATTTTCAACCAAAAATGACAAATTTTATCCAGAAAAATCTTCCCCACTAGAAGACAAGAAAATCCAACGTTCTGAAGGGGCGGCCCCCTTAATCATTAAGGGGACCGGCCACGCTCCAGAACAGTAAATTTTCTCCCTATAAATACTGGTTCATCCCACAGAATTTTCTCACCTTTTGCACCCCAAAACTTTCTGTTCTAGATCTCATTTCTATTCTCTAAAATCCTTTGATCATACATAAATAAATCTTTGTTTCAAAGTGAACCAAACCTCTACCTTTCAAGTGCAAGAGAAGAATACTTCAATCCTTCAAGAGAAGAAGTATTACAACTTGTTGTGACCTCCACATCCAAGTTGTTAGAGCATCATTCATTATATCTATTTCTTTGTGTAACTAGTTGTGAATATTTGATAGAAGATAGATTAGCAAGGTGTGTAGATAGAGTGAGTGTCTAGTAGATAGTTGTGAAGTAGAGAAGTTGGGAAGTAGATAGTTGTGAAGAAGATTGTTGTGAAGTAGATAGTTGTGAAGAAGATTGTTGTGAAGTAGATAGTTGTGAAGATAGATAGGTGTGAAGAAGTAGTGTTGTGATTAAGTAGTGACTAGATGTGAAGAAGTAGTGTTGTGATTAAGTAGTGACTAGGTGTGAAGAAGTTGTGTAGAAGGTGTGAATAAGTTGTGACGAAGTTGTGGTGTGTATATTGGTGTGTAAGGTTTTCTCCGCCATAAGGGAGCTTGTTGACATAGTGAAGAAAACTCTCGAGTAGGTGACTCGAGGAGTGAAGTAGGGCAAGGAAGGTGTCCTTGTAGCCGAACCACTATAAATCCTTTGTCTCGCGGTTAGATCTTTCCATATCTTACTTATTATCTTGCTTATATCATTATTACTTTTGTAGACGTAGACGTATATATATTTGCTCATATAGTGCTAGTATTGATTTTACTTAAAGATCAAACGAAAGTTTCATTCACAAAACAAAGTTTTTACAATCAAACTAAAAAGGTAACATACATATAATTGATCATTTCGATCAAGTAAAGTTTTCATACAAAATATAACTAAGGATTATAAAATAAACGATTACCTACTTATCTCTCATATATATCTATAATTGTTTATATTGTGCATGTGTTGATTTCACATACTTAGCTTATATTATTATTGTTCATACTTAGATATAGTTGTTCATATTGTTCAAGATTTGAGTTCACATAAGATTGAATCAAAGTTTTAAAAGCAAACAAGGTTTTAAAACTAAACTAAGTTTTCATAATAAAATTAAAAAGACGTAAAACTATTCAACCCCCTTCTAGTTTTCCACAATCGGCATCAGAGCTACGTTAAACAAGATTTTTAAAATATACTGTATTTTAAAACTTGTATCGATCTATGGAATCTGAAAAATATTTAGAAGGGCAATCTATGCAAAGACCACCACTATTTGAAAGTGATGGTTTTCTTTATTGGAAAAATAGATTCGAAATTTATGGGAAATCAAAAGATCTTGATCTTTGGCATGTCATTACCTTTGGTGATTTTCCCCCTATTCAATATAATTTTGAAACTAAAATGGATGAAATTGTATCTTTTGAAAAACAAAATGATGATTTGAAAAAGAAACTAGCAAAAAATAATGAGGCTAAAATGGTTATTTATAATGCGTTACCACGCAAAGAATATGAAAGAATTTTTATGTGTAAAACCGCAAAAGAAATTTGGGATTCTTTACTAATCACTCACGAAGGTAATAGTCAAGTTCAAGATAACAAAATAGATCTTCTTGTTCAACAATATGAACAATTTACGATTCCAGAGGAGGAATAAATAGATAATGCTTTTGCTAGGTTTAACACTATCATCACAAGTTTAAAAGCACTTGATGAGAATTTTTCTAGTAAGAATTTTGTTAGGAAATTTCTTAGGGCTCTTCATCCAAAATGGCGAGCTAAAGTTACGGCGATTGAAGAATCGAAGAACTTGTCAACTCTTCAACTTGATGAGTTGATCGGCAACCTGAAAGTCTACGAAGCAATAATAAAGAAAGACTCCGAGATGGTCAATGGAAAAAAAGAGCAAAGCAAGTCAATTGCGTTGAAAGCTAGGAAGGAATCTAGTAACGAGGATAGCTCAACCTCCGAAAGTGATGACGAAGAATATGCGATGGCCGTAAGAGACTTCAAGAAATTCTTCAAAAGGCGAGGAAGATTCGTTAGACAACCGCATGATGAAAGGAAAGCAAACCAAAGAAATAAAGATGACAAAAATGGCAAAAGTGATAGGAAGTGCTTCAAATGTGGTGATCCAAATCATCTCATCGAAAAATGTCCAACGATGTCAAGAAATCAAAATCAAAAGGCGTTTGTTGGAGGAGCTTGGAGTGATAGCGATGACGATGAGAAAGAAATCACAAATGAGGAGAAATGTCTTATGGCTAAGACATCAAGCGAGGTACGTTCCGAAACCGAATACTTTTGTGACGAAAATTTATCATTAGACGAAAAAGACCTAGATAGTGAATATAATAGGTTATGAAAATTACGTCAAAAGGTTATAGCTAAAAATAAGTCACTAAAACATATTAATAGTCTATAAGAAAATGAAGTACTCGAATTAAAAATTAGACTACAACATTTGGAAAAAGGAAAAGAAGTTTTTATAGAATGTAAAACATGCATAGAGGTTAATAATGAAAACGAAAAACTTAAAGATGAAATTTTCAAACTTGACAAGTTTAAAAATAGTAGTAACCCACTTAAGAAAATAATAAGTGTTCAAGAAACTTCGGGAGATAAAACCGGTCTAGGATTAACCTCAACTAATGTTTCAAATAGTGAAAATAAAAGTATAATGTTTGAATGTGAATCTAGTAAACAAAAATCATTAGAATCAAAACCTAAGTATATACTTACAAAAGAGAGAAAAATACCCATTGCGAATGATGAAAAAGTAAAAACTTTTTACAAACCATCCTTAAAGACCGAAGTAGGATCCTCTAAATTTAAATTAAGATCTAAAACTCCACCACCGAGAAAACTAAATAATCTTCATACTCGATCTAAAACACCTCAACCTAGAAGAAACCAAAATAGACAAAACTACAATAATACTAGTCATCAAATGTGGAATTATCAACCAAGTTACAATCCTTGGGGAATACTACCACCATACATGCATCCTAGCCAAATGTTGAATATGTTTGGACCAAACAACTTTGGACCAATGAGACAATGGGAACCAAGTGGCTAAGCTGTCAATCTTGGAAGAAGTTGGGATATCATCTACAAATGACTTCTATAAGTCAACATGGTCACTTGAAGTGCTTGAAGATATTCCATTGAAGACTAAAAGGTACGCGTTTCTTTTAAGTTCATCGCTATAATTTGCATGCTTAGATATATGATTAGTTAGATTAATGCTTGGCTATACATATATGTGTACATAATAGCTTATATTCTTATAACCTAGAAACATCATTGGTTGACTCTTCTAGGAATAAGATAAAATTGTTCATTGCCGAACGAAATAGAAAATGGAAATCTTCTATATCCCCTATTTGCAAACTCATGGTGATGAAGTGAAATGAGTTAAGTAGATCGATCGTTAATATAGAAGTAGGATTAGATCTCTCGCGTAAGAAAACTATGGATGAAACAAGCTCTCGTAGACTATGGCATTAAGTTAGATAAGCGTGCGAAAACAAAGGAACTATAGATGTTAGGTTATACCCCATTCAACACTCTCGCATCTAACATATAAATTATCGTCTTCATTTCCTTTAGGATCATAGGATATGTAGAAACGATAGCATGAGATAATAATAGGCTTAACCAATCCTCTTGAGCATGAGATATTTAATAAACATTTTTTAAAATATTTGATTTATGATATTTGTTGTCAAAAATCTAATATCTCTAAAAATATGCAAAAACCTCACATTTTAGAAAATAGTTTTTCAAACAACTATCCCACTTTTAAATAACATGTTTTCACTATCAATATCCACAATTTTGTTTTGATCAAAACTAAAGATTGGGAAAATATTCTTTACCGTTCATTCACACATTTTGAAGTAAAAACCCAATCTATTTTATTCACATAACTCTCACATCTAAGTGAAAATTTACTTTCAAACATTGTTGAATAATGCTAAAAACGTCTCTTTTAAAATCATGCATGGTGATCTCATATTTGTCATCTATATTTATATAAATGACACTTATAAGTGAACTAAATCAAATCAAGAGGACCATGGTTTGTTCATTAAGACTTTGTTTGTAACAAGTCTAGAAATCCATGCTATCATAACTACCCACTTATTGCACATTGATACACATTAGGATTAATCCTCCTAGTTATGTAGTTATGAAATACTTGATGTTGCTTATTGTTTCCTAGCACTTATATTTTACTTGCTTGATGAGTATGTTTGCATGTTAGATGAAATTGGTTGTTTACTTAATCTCTTTGATTAACATGCTTTGGCTACATAATTGCCTACATAATTAGTATATGCTTAATTGCCTCAAAGAGTTGGACTTGTTTGAAATAAAAAACACAACCTTTCTGCAATTCACTACCAAAAACCCTTTTCTGGCAATCTGGGAATCACCAGATGGGCGGCCCCCTTAAATCATAAGGCGGCCCCCTTAATTATTAAGGGGACCGGCCTCCTATTAAGGGGACCGACCATCTGATGGTCGAAGGTGTTGTTTCCTTTTTCTACTTTTTAGCCCATTTCATCCTACACTTCCCAAAATTCATAAACCTATTTTATCCTAAACCTTCTATCAAAATTTGTACATCCTTAAACACTCTCATTCCTCTCAATCTATAATCATCTCTTCATGGCCTCTCCCATTAAACCAAAACCACCAAATAACCCGTTTGGAGAAGAAAGCCTAACTTCCATTAAAAGGCCATCAAATCAAATGATGTTGTCAAACATCCAACACCAAATTCCTCCTATGTCTTCAACATTACATACCTAACACCTCACTCTCCTTCTCACCAACATTACATATCAAAAACCTTTACTCACCCATATCCTTCTACATTACACTCAAACCTCATAATCTTTTCACAACTCAAGCGATGTTGTTCATAATCAACCAACACCTAAACCTCACTCTCACACAAATGATCCATTTAACAACAAATCATCCATTCGTGCTTCCACTAATGCTCCTTCTTATGATGAGCATGCACAATCCCAAAACAATAATCCCAACCTCATTACCAACACTTTACATGTTGCTCATTAAACAAAAACACCATCCACTCATGAAGCATCTCTTCCACCCATATCATGTTTTCATGATTACCCAAGCTCAAACATGTCTCCACCACCAAGAGTATCACCACCACATCCTACAACTTCACATGCCATTCCTATGTTGCATGTTCAAACCCTCACCCAAGACAACTCTCATGCTCCACCACCATCACCTTCCTCCGAACACTTAATGTTCGTTGAGGCGCTAAAAGAATCCCATGAGCTTAGTGCTCTTTTAGCCTTACATCTTGCTCAACGCAATTTGGATCCACCTTCATCTAGCTCACCCTCATCACCATACAACATAAATCAAGTTGAAAAACATGTCAACAATTGACCTTGTTGCATCTTTCTCCTAAAAACCATTGCATTCAATGAACACTTCACTTGGATTTAATGTCTTCTTACTAGATCACATCCAATACCCTCACTTGAACAACATCCAAAACCTTAATCAACCTCTTCCGCTACAAAATCTCCACAACCAAACTCTCCAACATTCATGACCCAAACATATACCTCCATTAATCCAACAACCTTACCCTAACTCAACCATCTTCATTCCAAACACTCCATCATCAACCATCTAAGCATACTATATGCTTATGATTTTCACTTTCAAATACGAATCAACCAACCTTTTGTTACAAGCAAGTCCAATGGCTCTCTTTGGCAAATTAGGATCTTTAACATAATCTCTTTGAATTAATTGTTATGTATCCTTAATATTTGTTTGCTATGCTTGTTATTTGTATATTGCATATTCTTCTATATGCTTGTGCTTCTAATATTTTTCTTGCGAGAATTCCATATCTCGATTCCTTGGTGCACTCGAACGAGGGGGAGCACACATCAAGGGGGAGCTTTCATCCCGTCTAACTTCATTTATGAAGCTAGACGGCATAACCTTTTTGATTCTACAAAAAGGGGGAGAAGTGAATATAAACTCACTAAGTACTTGTCTAAAAATTAATTTTTAGACTTAATGAGTTTAGGTTTTGTAATCATTAAAAAGGGGGAGATTATTGATATAAATAATGTCTAAAAACATTATTAACATATATCGATATCTCTATGTTTTGATAATCACAAAACGTAAACTCATTGAACTACAAATTATGACGTAAACAAGTATTTAGTCGTAAATATTCACTTTAGCATCCATATCACTTAAGGTATGAATAAACAAAGTGTTTATTGCATTTCATGATCAAAGGAAAATTTTCTAATCACTAGAATTTTTATAAAATGTATTAAACATTTTATATCTTTTACAAAATTACTTTTGAAATTAAAAGAATATGTTTAATTCATTATAAATATATGATTTCAAATTTCCAACCAAAAATGGCAAATTTTATCCAGAAAAATCTTCCCCACTAGAAGACAAGAAAATCCAACGTTCTGAAGGGGCGGCCCCCTTAATTCCTTAGGCGGCCCCCTTAATCATTAAGGGGACCGGCCTCTAATTAAGGGGACCGGCCACGCTCCAGAACAGTAAATTTTCTCCCTATAAATACTGGTTCATCCCACAGAATTTTCTCACCTTTTGCACCCCAAAACTTTCTGTTCTAGATCTCATTTCTATTCTCTAAAATCCTTTGATCATACATACATAAATCTTTGTTTCAAAGTGATCCAAACCTATACCTTTCAAGTGCAAGAGAAGAATACTTCAATCCTTCAAGAGAATAAGTATTACAACTTATTGTGACCTCCACATCCAAGTTGTTAGAGCATCATTCATTATATCTATTTCTTTGTGTAACTAGTTGTGAATATTTGATAGAAGATAGATTAGCAAGGTGTGTAGATAGAGTGAGTGTGTAGTAGATAGTTGTGAAGTAGAGAAGTTGGGAAGTAGATAGTTGTGAAGAAGATTGTTGTGAAGTAGATAGTTGTGAAGAAGATTGTTGTGAAGTAGATAGTTGTGAAGATAGATAGGTGTGAAGAAGTAGTGTTGTGATTAAGTAGTGACTAGGTGTGAAGAAGTAGTGTTGTGATTAAGTAGTGACTAGGTGTGAAGAAGTTGTGAATAAGTTGTGACGAAGTTGTGGTGTGTATATTGGTGTGTAAGGTTTTCTCCGCCATAAGGGAGCTTGTTGACATAGTGAAGAAAACTCTCGAGTAGGTGACTCGAGGAGTGGAGTAGGGCAAGGAAGGTGTCCTTGTAGCCGAACCACTATAAATCCTTTGTCTCGCGGTTAGATCTTTCCATATCTTACTTATTATCTTGCTTATATCGTTATTACTTTTGTAGACGTAGACGTATATATATTTGCTCATATAGTGCTAGTATTGATTTTACTTACAGATCAAACGAAAGTTTCATTCACAAAACAAAGTTTTTACAATCAAACTAAAAAGGTAACATACATATAATTGATCATTTCGATCAAGTAAAGTTTTCATACAAAATATAACTAAGGATTATAAAATAAACGATTACCTACTTATCTCTCATATATATCTATAATTGTTTATATTGTGCATGTGTTGATTTCACATACTTAGCTTATATTATTATTGTTCATACTTAGATATAGTTGTTCATATTGTTCAAGATTTGAGTTCACATAAGATTGAATCAAAGTTTTAAAAGCAAACAAGGTTTTAAAACTAAACTAAGTTTTCATAATAAAATTAAAAAGACGTAAAATTATTCAACCCTCCCCCCTTCTAGTTTTCCACACATTTATTTCCTTTTTCTTTTGTTGAGATTATGCCACATTTAACACACACACACAAATCAATCCCTGTCTTCTATGTCCTTTTTGTCCATCCTAATCTTTGCCTTTTTTTAGTTACCTTCTTCTTAATTGTGTTTGAGACAACTTCATGTGGGAGTTCTTCTATCATTACCTTTTGAGATGACTTAAAATAAGTTTCCTGACATGTAGCCTCATGTCAACATAAGCCTCAATTAGTTTCCGCTTATCTATATATTTGCTCATGCTCAAAACATCTATATCACTACCTAATGCTTGTAGGCCATAATATAAATTATTGATTGCTATTTTATAATGATAATACATGATGCATCATTTTTTGTAACCTAACTATCGAATCATAACATTTAATTCAATAATTGAAAATAAACTAGCATCTACCATATAAAAGTAGCTGAAAGTCTCTTTCTTATATTGTCTGTTTGGCGGGTCACTAAAACAACCATCATGATAAATCTTAAATAAGTAATAATTTGATAATGTGCTTGTAAATAGTAATACACATTTCAAAACTAGGGTTAGAACAACGCATTATCAAAAAAAAAAAAAAAAAAAAAAAAGGGATTTTGATATAACTTACTATATGCTTGTACTTCATCAACATCATCTTCGTAAGTATGAATATCCCATTCATAAACTACCATTAATAATGTTTTTTAATGATTATAAATTTGATTTAGGTTTGTGATTAAAATTTTTCTGCTTTTGTTAGGTTCAAATCTAATTTCTATTTTCTACCATGTTGGTTGTGAGACTGGTTTGCAAGGCCATCTTATACCATCTGTAATAATGAAAAATTGCACGCGTCCTTTGTCCATCTGGCACTCCACGACCGAGTCTTACTTGCTACGATCACCCCATAAGCATGAGCCTTGGGCCAGAATTTGGAGAACTCGATCGTATAGCCGACCAAGTCTTGGAGCCGTATTTGTGTAGGGGGTGTGTGTGTGATTTTTGTTTTTGTGGGTATATTTATGTCTAAGTGAGGCATATTTGAGTAGTAAAGTTAGTTGTCTTATTACACTAAGACTGGAGGGAGTGGAGGGTGACCTTTCACTCATGAGGTGCTCCCTCACTCGTGACCCCATTCCAACAAACACTCCTTACGCGTGAGAGGAGGAAAAAGGGAGGTAAGAAGTGAGCAGAGACGGAGCCAGGAATCTAAATTAAGGGGGGCCGAAATTTTTTACAGCATGATAGTAACACACGAATAATAGATCGTCAAAATTACGAGTATTCATAAAGGGGCAAGTTTCATTCGATTTTGTTGTTACAATTGTAATAAGAAACTTGTACATTTCGTTTTGCTCGTCTTATTTTTTTTAATATCCAAAAATTAACAAATAGGATAAGAAATAATACTTTAGAAAATTAAAAGCGTTGTTTTGTCTCGAACCAAACATTTTGAGCAACATATTAAGATGGGTTAACTTTGTCAATTATTAAATGTTAAAGGGGTCAAACAAGATTTTTGTTACATCTTTACAATGTTTAATAATAAAACAAAATTTCCTTGAGCCCACAAATAAACATGTGCTTGTTGGTTGTCTTCCATTAAAAAGAATAGAAGCAATACCCTGTTTTTAAAGCCAGTAATAGTAAGCACTTAGAGAACATAAAAAAAAAAAAAAAAAAAAAAAAAAAAAAAAAAAAAAAAACCCGCATACCGGAAAATCAAACTACAAAGGTAGGCTAGTTTGGCCGGTTGGGTGCGGGTGGAGGGGGTTGGGGGGGGGGGGGGGAGCACCCGCCAGCCCCCCACTGGCTCTGTCGCTGGAGGTGAGTCGGTCACCTATTGGTTCTCGTGCTATCTTTGTGTATTTTATTGTTTTTTATTTTGTTTGTGAGTGTGTGTGGAGTATTTAATGGGGTATATTTGTATATAGTTGATATTTTAAAGAAAGGTGATGGGTGGTATGACCACTACGAGTGAAAGATGAGATGGAGTGAGGAAAACTAAGAGGACATATAAAGTTGAGGTGACGCTGATGTGGAAGGTGAGGGAGTGTGACCAACTCTCACCATCCATATCAGTGCCACCTCACATTTCACTCTCCTCTCACTTCCTATCACCTTTCACCCGTTTTGGTCACCTTCCCATCATCTTTAATTAAAATAAAAACTTTATACAATTATACGCTACTAAATACCCCACACACAAACCAAATATTTAATTATAAACCATCATACTTTGCACGGATTCCTAAAGGTGAGCCACGGCTCACCTTTTCTTTTTTTTCCCATGCTCACTCGTGAGAATGGGTGTATATTATGGGGTTCACGAGTGAGGTGAGGCTTCACCATGCCCTCCTCACCATCCACTCCGTGTAGTCTAAGGGAGTGTTCTTTTTCCACTTATTCAGTGAGGCCTAACCTCTATTTCATCTTGTAAAGACCCACAAAAATCTCTCTCTTTAGTAAGAAGCTAACATAGATTTTTTTCCCGCATGACTTCACTTAAAAAACACTTTTTAAATTAGCCATAAAGTTGGGGAAGTGATACTTACACAACTTTTTTTGATGCACACACCACAATGTTACATCATTAATGCACATGTTACAACATGCTATATGCATAATTGTGGTGTGTGCATAAAAAAAAGTGGTGTAAGTATCACTTCCCATAAAGTTGATTGCAGAGAGAAAAAACTGACACGAGCACGAGTTGACTGCGATAAATCAGGTTTAAAAAGGTCTTAGTCAAAAGAGTGAAAGACCAAATGTTCCATTCACAAACAGTGAAGGGACCATTTCTACAGCTCAATAAAAAAAACATAAATATCAGCAATAGACAGACATATTGACATTGACAGAAAGGACAACAACCAATCGGAACAAACCACCTTTCCGATCACCGGAATATTCCATCTCCGATCACTCTCCACCATAAACCACCACAACCGAACTCACTCAAACCTCAATTCCACTCAGAATTGACGCAATTTAGCTTCTAGGGTTTCTGAAAACCCTAGAAATCCAAACATGTCTCGTCAAGCCCCTACTACCGCTTTTCATAAGTCCAAAACCCTAGATAACAAATATGTATGATTTTGTTGCTTAATTTTTGCTTAATTTTGTGTTCTTATGTGGAATTGAAGATGTGATTTTGCTTAATTTTGTGTTAATTTTGGGGGAAAGTGTGAATTATGGATCCGAAGATAGTGCGTGTTTTTGGATTAATTGTAGAGCTGATTTGAGTGATGCAATGTAGCTTGGCGAAGTAGTTAGAAGTTGATTAATTGTTTTTTTGTCGTGTTTTGGTTTGTGTTTTTGAATGATGTGGAGTTTGGAATTGTTAGTGAAATTTTGTAGCGGATGTAGGGATCCGAAGATAGTGCTTGTTTCGGATAGGTTTGAGATTCTGTAAATGTAGTTGAGCTTTTAGTAAACGTGTAGACTTGGTTTGAGTGACCAATGTAGCTTCGCAAAATAGTTTGAATGGTTAGGATTTGATTAAATTTCGCACGTTTTATGGTTTGTATTTGAATATGCGGAATTTGGAAGATTATTTATTTATTTATTTTATTTTATTTTTCTGTAAACTTTGCTTGATTTTATAGGATTAGAAAACACGTGTTCTGAACTTTATTGAATGGATATATAAGAATGATTTTTTGACTGGTGAATTAACTTATGGCAACAGTTACGTCACTGTAAAATGCCGATTATTAGTTTGTAAGGAAATGCATGTTGACTTTAAATTTGGAAAGTACTATGTTTGACATTGAACTTGGGCTTGTATGATTGTTTGCCATTTCAAAGGTGAAAACGAGAACCAAGTGAGTGATATTTTATAGCTATGAGATACCCCTCACGTGAGACATATGCTTAAGTTAGTTGTCATAAATGAACTTTTGATTTTCCAATAGTGAGGGGATTCTAAGTCATTTATAATGTTACCTTTTCTTTTTGCGACTGGAACATCATGATATATAGTCTAATATATGACGTATCTACGTGACGGAAAGTGAATGTTGTGTACATTTTTTTTTAATAAACAATGCACCAGGGTGGTTGCCTTATATATTTGCACCTAGCTACCTAGTGGAATATTTATATTTTCGTTCTATACTTTAAGTATGTAAATCTGCATATTGAATGTCTATATGCTATTTTTTGGACTTTGGAAGATTCTTGGAGATGAGATTGGGAAAGGAGCATATGGTCGAGTGTACAAGGGACTGGACTTGGAGAATGGAGATTTTGTTGCCATTAAGCAAGTTTCTTTGGAAAATATTGCCCAGGAGGATCTTAACATCATCATGGTATTTTTTAGTCATTTTGCCGTTAGCTTGTTTGTTCTATATCATCATTCATATTGTTTACTTGTCTATCATTATTTAGTAACCAAACTCGTAAATGTTTATATTTTGTTATGTTTGTCCACTCGCATAAAGCTTTAGTAGAATCTTACAATTAAGGGTCAGAATATGGTCTAACCTATAGCCCGTTGCATGTCTATGTATGCAATTATGTTAAAATTTTCCTGTAGCTGGTGCTTTAGGTTAATTGGTAAGCATGGCACTAGTTTTATTAGTCTTGCATAGGGTGCATTAAAGACTACATATATTCGGTAAGCTTCTTTTAAGAATTGGAAAAACATTGCAACAAGAATCTGTTTTGTCTTTCAACTTAGTCTCTTGTCATATTTGGTGGGGTTAGTTTTTCTAAACACATTGTCGTGTAATGATTTTATCAGTCCTAATGTGGTTTTAATTGTTTGTCATAAGATGGTTCTGTTGGTTACTTATCATCTTGATACACAACTACTTTAAGTTGTACTTATACGTTTGCTGCTTTCTGTATGGACAAATCATGAACCCGCTCGGACGTGGTAACTTTTCAGCAAGAGATTGATTTGCTTAAGGTAATACTCTTGTTTTGACTTGCTGTAAACAGTACATAAGTTTTATAGACGTCTTGTACATTAGAAATGTTCAATTTTTAATTGTCAAAATTTAAACATTTTGTAGGCTTTTGGATTATATTTGGTTTTGGATCTTCATGTGATATGATGTTTTTTCTTTTGTTGCAGAATCTGAACCACAAAAATATAGTGAAATATCTTGGATCCTTAAAGACAAAGACACATCTTCATATAATTCTTGAGTAAGTATGGTAGTTTGTATAGATATGTTTATCAGTGCCCCAGTGTTAACAACTTTTGAAGGTATTGTTTTATGGATGGTGATTTTTTGACATCAGGTACGTGGAGAATGGCTCACTTGCAAACATTATTAAGCCAAATAAATTTGGGCCATTACCTGAACCGTTGGTGGCTTTTTATATAGCTCAGGTTTGTTGCTGTCCTTGAATTCATTAACATGGACCAAAATTTGCTATATTGAGTTTGAACATGTGAATAGGTTTTGGAAGGCTTGGTTTATTTACATGAACAGGGGGTCATTCATAGGGATATTAAGGGGGCAAATATATTGACTACTAAAGAGGTAATCATATGTTTCCTTTGAAGCAGCTGATATCACCTGTTATATTACATCAATGTTATCTTACCCTTTTTATTTATGTCAACTATCCTTTTCTAGGGCCTTGTTAAACTGGCAGATTTTGGGGTTGCTACAAAGCTAACTGAGGCTGATGTTAATACACATTCAGTTGTTGGTACTCCTTACTGGATGGCACCTGAGGTAATTTCTTATTTATTTCTTATTCTTTGAATGAGAAATTTATATTTCCCATATAGGATTAAAGTTTTTTTACCTTTTCAGGTGATTGAAATGTCTGGAGTTTGTGCGGCATCTGATATATGGAGTGTTGGCTGTACTGTAATTGAGCTACTTACTTGTGTACCTCCATACTATGAACTTCAACCCATGCCCGCCCTCTTTAGGATCGTTCAGGTGCTCATTCTTTTATATATCATCATGTTTTGCTGAATGTTTTTTTATGATAACTTAAGTTATATGGCATCGAGTGATCCCAATTACTGATTCTCCTAAATGTGTTCTTCAGGATGAGAATCCTCCTATACCAGATAGTTTCTCACCTGGCATTACAGATTTTCTTCGCCAGTGCTTTAAAAAGGTAATGTGTAATATTTCTTATATACATCGTTTGAAAGTGGCTGTTTTTTTATATATGCTTCATTAAGTGTTCATCTTTATACTTTAGGATGCTAGGTTGAGACCCGATGCAAAGACACTGCTTTCTTACCCTTGGATACAGAATTCACGACGTACTATATTGAGCTCTTCCCTCCGTCATAGTGGTACACTGAGGTAGGGATTTTATATTATTTATGACTCCTCAAAGTAAACACAATGTTATAAATCTGAAGATCACTCTTTTTACAGATATATAGAAGATGATGGTTCAGTGGATGTGAAATCTTCAAATGCGGATGACTTGAGCACTGTTGAGAACCTATCTGCAGAAAAAGTCAGTATTTTTTTTTTTTTTTTTTTTTTTTTTTTTTTTTTTTTTTTTTAATTGTGTTTCTTTTACTAACTGAAAATATTGAATTTCAGGAAACTACAACAGAGTTGCTATTAGCTGAAGCAACTCTTGCTGGCAAGTCTTATGAGGAAAATGGTTCGGAAATAGCAGATGCATCTGAAGATGACGTGTCAGCAGACCAAGTTGCCACCTTAGCGAATTATGAGAAATCACCATTAGAATCTTCATATGCGAATGACGAATCAGCTAATCAATCAGAGGTCCATGAGCCACTGGAATTAAACACCACTGAGGCTGTTATAACAAATGGTGAATCTGGATCGTCGGAGTCAAAGTCAAAAATCACAGTAGATAAAAAAGTCAAAGAAAATAGAAGTTCTGTCACTACTGATAGCAGGTTGCATCATTCTGGTCGCAAAGGTCATGAATACAGCTCTAAAAAGGGTGTAAAGGCAGGAAGAACAGTTGGAGAAAATGAACTAAGTAAATTTAGTGATACACCAGGCGATGCTTCATTGGATGATTTATTTCAGCCAAATGATAAACTTGATGATAGGTCAGCAGAAGCCTCAACATCTGCTTCCTCATCACATGTGAATCAAGGTAATACTGACCTGGCAACACAATTAAGAGCTACAATTGCTCAAAAACAAATGGAGAATGAGCCAGGCCAGTCTAACGGGGGAGATATACTTCATCTTATGATGGGTGTACTAAAGGAGGATGTGATTGGTATTGATGGTCTGGTAAGCTTTATAACATGTTTCTCTTGTCGGCTTTTTCACTAGACCTTTGATTTTGACTTCTACAATTTCAACTTCTTGTCAGGGATTTGATGATAAATCACATTCGGACAATCTTAACCACCTTCAGGTACTCTCTCTTTCTCTCTGTATATATATACAATGAAGAATAATTTTTCTTGATAGTTTATCTTTCACTTTCATCGCCGCTCTAAACATTAAATCAACATATTGTTTCTCGTAGCTGTATTGTGTCCAAATATTTGATGTATAGATGAATTTGTAGGCTGTTGAATTCGGGAAACTAGTTTCACAATTGAGACCAGACGAATCAGAAGATGTGATTGTGTCCTCATGTCACAAGTTATCAGTTTTCTTTCAACACCGGCCTGAGCAGAAACTTGTATTTATGACTAATCATGGCTTGCTTCCTCTTTTGGAATTGCTCGAGATTCCTAGGATACGGGTATGAAAATTCAAAGGGATTTGACTCATGTTTTATATTTTTAATTTAAATGTTGGATATTTATTACTGTTTTTTACTGCTATCCTTTAGGTGCAGGTCATATGCTCCGTGCTACAGGTTTTGAATCAAATTATAAAGGATAACACTGACTTCCAGGAAAATGCTTGTCTTGTTGGCCTAGTAAGTATTATGTACCCTTTTGCACTAGTAGGTAACAAGCTCCAAATAATTTCGATATCATCATAGTAGAACATAGAGGTGATAATTTTGACCCATTTACTTATAAATGCTGTATCTATGAGCCATTATGGTTATTTTTTTTTATCTCTAACTGGTCATACGGACATGGGCAAAAATAAAACTAGCTAAAAAGGAAATGGGCAGAAGTGGTCAAAAGTGTATTTGCCTTAATACTTCTAAATATTTATTTGAAAAAATTCTAGTTGGTATTGAAATAAATAATGGTTGTAATCATAGGGGACATGATAGGCAAAAAAGCATTCCTGGCCAGCACAATCTGACATGTTTCAACATGCTTTAGTTTCACACTTTCTGACCTGTTACACAATGCGACTTCAGAAATTTTCTTATTGTTATGGCCGTTAGTGAGATATTACTATTAACTGATCTAATGAATGAGGATCTTCCCCAGGTCCCTGTTGTTATGGGTTTTGCAGTGCCTGATAGAACAAGAGAAGTTCGTATGGAAGCAGCTTACTTTTTGCAGCAACTTTGCCAGTCAAGGTATTTTAATTATTTCACGTCCCGTTAAGTCGCACAAGTTCTTGTAGTTTTTTAGTATACAAGAATTATGGATTAAAGTGGAGGTTTCTTGTTACAGCTCATTGACGTTGCAAATGTTTATAGCTTGCCGTGGAATACCTGTTCTTGTGGGATTTCTTGAGGCTGATTATGCAAAATACAGGTTTTTCCATTGTATTTTAAGTTTCATACAAAGAAAATGTTATTTGGTCTCTCAAATTAACTATGTAACTGTGATGAGCCATTTTGAACATGAAGAGAACTTAGATGATTGGGGGGGGGGGTTAGATATGCTTTATAAAACTGATTGACCCATTATTGTGACAAGAACAGATAATTATCAGTTTTAATGTTTGGAGAACAAATCAACAAATTCTATTTCTGAACTTTTGATTATTTGTGGGTCAAATAATCGTTTTCATCCCAGCTGCAGAGAGTTAATCACATTCTGGTAAAATAAAATCAAGCTATTAACCCCTTTTAAATCTATCTTGACTAGCATGGTAGGTAGGCATGAAAGATTAGGCATACTGACATCTTCGAGATAAAATTTGTTTTGCTCATTTAATATTCTTATTATTACAACTGCAAACACTCTCTCTAATATATCATTTTATTACAACTAGCTATATAGTTCTGATCATTCTGTATCACATAATAGCTTTAAAAACGCCCCTCCAAAGGCCCCTAAGTTATTGTTGGTAGGTTGTATATTGAGCAAATACAGAACTACCATTTTGTATATAGAGGTGATTGTGCACCCCCACACATTACTTAACAGACCATAGGTGACAAGTATTTGAGGTAGATGGTACAACACACAACAGTGCCTGTGGTGCGCGATGTAAGTCGCGTGGTGTGCTTTTACAGTTTGTTGCATGATAATTTTATATAGGCTGACTTTGGGCAGATTATTTGCATGCATTTAGGTGCATGCGAATATCTGATATATGCATAATCTTTTGGACTTCATTTTGTTTTGTTTATGAAATACATCATGCTTTTTAGGCAAAATATACTAATGACGGTTTTTGAATTCCAGGGAAATGGTCCACCTAGCTATTGACGGCATGTGGCAGGTTTTTAAGCTTCAGAGATCAACCCTTAGGAATGATTTTTGTCGAATAGCTGCAAAAAATGGAATATTACTCAGACTCATAAATACACTTTATAGCTTAAATGAAGCAACAAGACTAGCTTTAATATCAGGTGGAGGTGGATTTTCTATGGATGGTCTAGCAACACGGTCTCGGTCTGGTCCACTTGACCCCACTAGTAACACTTTCATCCACATCGAGAATTCAACCAACGGTTTTGATTACCCTGATCACCATAAAGTCAAACATGCTGTAACAGATCATCCGTTTACAACCGGACCTCAAGAATCTTCCCGACTTTCATCTTCTCAATCCCCCGATTCAAGATTCTTTGCATTAGATACAGATAAACATCAATCAAACAATACGAATACTAATGCTGAAGCTCCAGTTACTTCAAGATCACCTGATTCAACATCAATGGATAGAGATAAAACTGATCCTTCACAAGATGCAGAACCTAGACAACGACTTTCTAATTTCGGAAGATTGTCCACTGACAGACCTAGAAAATCTACGGATGTTGCATCAAACGGGTATCATGCAACACAGCAAGAAAATGTTCGGCCTCTTTTAAGTCTGTTGGATAAGGAACCTCCTTCACGGCATTATTCGGGTCAGCTTGAGTATGTACGCCATCTTACTGGCTTAGAGAAACATGAAAGTATATTGCCTCTTTTGCATTCATCTAATGAGAAGAAGACTAACGGGATGGATTTCTTGATGGCTGAGTTTGCTGGTAAACACTATATCCTTTTTTCTTCAGATTGAGCCATTAGTGGCAATATATAAATAGGTCAAACTTGCAGTGTATCTCAATTTTTTATGTTAGTATTCTGATTTTAGTGCTGGTCATGTGATTATACAGAGGCTTCTAGTCGAGGAAGAGAAAATGCAAACACTGAGGCAACAAATAGAAGTACTCATAATAAAATATTAAATAAGAAAGTGGCATCTAATGAAGGAGGGGCTTCTACATCTGGAATTGCATCTCAGACGGCATCAGGCGTATTGTCTGGTTCTGGAGTTCTTAATGCTAGACCAGGGAGTGCCACATCATCAGGACTCCTGTCGCACATGGTATCACCTTGGAATGCTGACGTTGCTCGGGAATATCTGGAAAAGGTGGCAGATCTCTTACTTGAGTTTGCTGGTGCGGATTCAACAGTGAAGTCCTACATGTGTAGCCAAAGTTTGCTTAGCCGGCTTTTCCAGATGTTCAACAAAATAGAACCCCCTATTTTGTTAAAGGTGCGGAAATTCTACATATTTGTGTTTTTACTTTTTATTTGTCAGAACTTGACTCCTTTTCTTTTGTTGTAATTTTGGATTTCAGTTGCTGAAATGCATCAATCATTTGTCGACTGATCCACACTGCTTGGAGCATCTACAAAGAGCCGACGCGATCAAGCATCTTATTCCTAACCTTGACCTCAAAGATGGTCCTCTTGTGTCTCAAATTCATCACGAGGTGAGATAAACGATCTTTTGGTTATCAGATTACTGTTATTTTAAGATGGGACTTTAAACATAATGCATATGCTTATCCACATACACACGAACAGGCTGATTATTTTGACGCAAAATCTTTTCAATGTTTCAAAATGTATTGTTTTTGCAAATCTGATTATTTTGGGGTTTCATACAATCATACCAGCTGCAACAAAACTGATGATCTAGCGTTATATGTAAATTTACCTATCGATGACCTTTTTTAATATCTAAAGATAGGAGATTTTTACTTCCATTTCACAAGACTTCTCTAATATTTTCACTAATTTTTACTTTTTTGGTTATTTTCACTTTCAAGTTTTCAAATGCCAATAATTTGTCAAACACCCAATTATTTGATTAGCACAATTTTTAAACAGCAAAAGCATGTCAAAACAGTATCTTCTACAGCCTGTTTTATTACAAGTGATTATCTTATCATAGTGATGTAATATCACATAATGACTTTCAAAATGCGCATCCAGACACCCCCTACTAGAAGAGAACCACAATAAGTTTGAGGTGGCCTTTTTTTCTTCTTTATGTACAAACAAGAGGACTTCTAAGGAGACACTTTCCCTTTACAAGTAAATATATTGAAAAAGTATCTTGACATACTTCTAATAATCTATCTTTTTTTCCATTCAAGGTTCTCAACGCACTATTCAACCTATGCAAGATAAATAAAAGGAGACAAGAACAAGCGGCAGAAAATGGAATTATTCCACACTTGATGCGTTTCATAATGTCAGATTCTCCACTGAGACAATATGCATTGCCATTGTTATGTGACATGGCCCATGCATCACGTAATTCGAGGGAGCAATTGAGAGCTCATGGTGGGATGGATGTCTACTTGAGTTTACTTGAAGATCAACTTTGGGCTGTGACAGCATTAGATTCAATTGCTGTTTGTTTGGCACATGACAATGATAACAAGAAAGTGGAGCAAGCTTTGCTAAAAAAGGATGCAGTTCAAAAATTGGTCAAATTCTTCCAGTGTTGTCCAGAACCGTTTTTCCTGCACATACTAGAGCCTTTTTTGAAGATTATCACGTATGTTCCCTTCATCTTAAAACAATATCTTAAAAAATACTGAGTAGGGCTGGAGCAAAACCGACCGAATCCCGAAAACCGAGTAAAACCGACCGATACCGACTGTCCCGAAACCGAACCGAACATACTCGGTTCAGTACTCGGTTTGGGTTTTCAAGGATTTCGGTTTCGGGATGGATAGGTTCGGGCCGAAAAACGAGAAAACACAACCAAAACTGAGAAAACCGACCGAAACTGACTTGTCCCTAACCGAGTAAAACCGAGTAATTTCGGTTCGGGATTCGGTTTGGGTTTTCCAGGATTTTGGTTTCGGGATGGATCGTTTTCGGGTCGGGACGGGTCGGTTTCGGCCCAATGCTCACCCCTAATACTGAGTATATAGATTACTAGCTAATTAATTATGCAACAATAGTTGACATACGGGTTATTTGTAGAAAGAATTTATTTTGGACAAAAAGTGTTTCAAGTCAACCCCTTTACCAAAAAATTCCGCTTTTGGCCTGACTTGCCCATTAGCACAATCTGCTTAGCTTTTATCAGTAAATTGCTTATCATATTATATCTTAAGAGCCATGATCTCTTGTTGCAGGAAATCATCTCGTATTAATACAACATTGGCTGTTAATGGATTAACACCATTGCTCATATCGAGGCTTGATCACCAGGACGCTATAGCTCGTCTCAATTTGCTCAAATTAATAAAGGTTGGATACGTATTATTTTTTTGTATGCTACTCTATGTCCCGTGTTCTGCATGTAAAAGGAATGTACTATCCATCAATTTCCATTTTAGGGGACTGACTTCTTCAATTTGAAAATTAAGGTTTTACTCCCTCGGTCCCAAATTATAAGTCCATTTTTATATTTTTGGTTGTCCCAAAATCTTTGTCCACTTTTCTATTTCAACCAATCAAAATTTATTTTAGTGGAGAAAGAAGAAATTTGATTGGTGAATAGTGTAGTTAGTGGGAATTTCTTAAACTTTGTGCATATTAAAAGTGGACTTATAATTTGGGAAGGAGGTTCGTATTAATTCATATCCAGTTGTATCTAGATGAATATCTAAATTTTTTGTATTTTGTGACAGGCTGTATACGAACATCACCCACGTCCAAAACAACTAATTGTAGAGAACGACTTACCTCAAAAACTTCAGAATTTAATCGAAGAACGCAGAGATGGTCAAAGCTCTGGTGGTCAAGTTTTGGTGAAGCAAATGGCAACTTCACTGCTAAAAGCACTCCATATCAATACTGTTCTATGATGCTGGTTATTCATCTTTTTTTTCCATTGCACATGTAAATATAATTTTTGGTGTGATGTAATTATTTATCCTGGTTTCTTGAAACTTATGATTTCGTGTTTGGTTTATTTTATTGTGGCTTTTTGTGTTTGATTTAAGTCATCTTCCATGTATAGATCTATTCTTATGAGCTTACCTGAGTGCAAAAAAATCATTAAGTTCTAGTTGTATATGTTTTTTGTATCATCAATATGCTCCCCTTTTCTTCTACTTCTAAAGTTCTATACATATATACATCAGTAATTATGTGTATATGTTTGATGTGCAATTTGTGTTTCATAGGTTGTGCTTGTTTTTTAGAAAGTTGGCACTTCATAGGTTGTGCTTGTTTTTTAGAAAGTTGGCACTTCTGTCAAAAATACTGTCATCAACAAGTGATAATTAGGGGTGATCATCGGTCGGAAACCGGACCGGACCGGCCAAGACCGGACCGGACCGAAGACCGAGAACCGGAAAACCATAGACCGAGACCGGACCGAATATGGTCGGTCCGGTCTCGGTCCGGTCTCGGTCCGGTCGGTCTTCGGTCGGTCCGGTCCAATTAGGCAAGTTTTTTCGGGTTTTTGGTCGGTCCGGACCGGACCGACCGGACCGAGACCGAATTTGGCAAAAAGCTTAGACCGAGGACCGGACCGAATGTGGTCGGTCCGGTCCGGTCGGTCTCGGTCCGGTCGGTTTTGTCGGTCGGTCCGGTCCGGCCGGTCCGTTTGCTCAGCCCTAGTGATAATAGGTGAATCTTTTCTAGAAATTCAGGATGATTTTGCTTTATAAGCATCTGTACTTTTTTTTGGTTAACCATGTTTTAAGACCTTTTGGATGAATAATCCATGGGTTTGAACCCACCTTTACACAGAAAAACCTTTTCTTTTCAAAAGGTTGTCGTGGCCATTCAGGGACATACATTATAATTATTTACGAGTAACTTTTCTCACAGTTAGGACTTTAATTAACCCTCGATTACATGGTTGAAGAGCACCCCGCATTCACATAGATTCTGTTAAGCCAAAGATCTGTTGGTATTGTTAGTAGTTTAGTACTATTATTACAGCAGAATTTCTAATCTGTCCAGAATCCCTGTAGCAAAGAAAATAATTCAAGGCCTTTATATTACTATCACTCTACAAGTGTTACATTCCTAAACAAAACAATTAAACATAATGAAATTTAATTAAGAATTTAGGCAACTTTCATTAGCATCATAAATCTAAAGAAATTTAATCAAGAATTTCCACAGGTAACATCATAAATCAAAAGAGAGTACTATAATACATGCAAATCAAAACCCTAGGTTAAGACTCAAAACCCTAGTTGTAATTCTTTTGCTGCCACGATTAACTCTCTTCTAATCCTAATCCGTTCATCTTCCTCTGCCTTACGTCGCTGTAGTTCCATCATTGTCAACACCGAATCACTCTCGGAATCACTCTCTACATTCCCCTTTGCCGCCTCTTCCTGAAACAACCCCTCTTTCTTCATTACTTTTTCTAGCCTGTGCTGTCGCATGTGTCCGCCCAACGCCTGTCCAGTTTCAAACTCTTTCGTGCACATCTTGCAGCGATGCAAACCAGAAGAAACAGCAGGGACACCAGTAAGACTTAACAAACACAATGCAGCATCATAATCTGCACTACGTTTAATCTTTTTATGGACCCCTTGATGACCACCAAGCGCTTGATAAGTTTTGAATCTTTTTTTGCATGTCTTGCATTCATGCCCATAATCACTTTCTGGAAAACCAGAGTTTTCTTCGAGATGTTCTATGATCATCGTTGTACATTTATCACTTTGTTTATTCATCTCAGTTGTCATTGCTTTGTGTGCTTTCAAGATTGAGAAATCTTGAAATTGTGTGTGCTTGCAAGATGAAGAAGAAGTGTTGTGTGTGGAGTATGTGTTTATAGAAAATTGAAGGCGTATTAGTATTATTTATAAGATAGATTTAATCAAGATACGTAGTGTGTGTGTGGTGTGTGTGTGTGTGTGTGAGATAATGGGCTTTGGAAAGAATGATAGTTAAAAAGGTAAGTAAATATTTTTAGTTTGTGATCGTATCTTGCATAGCAAGTAATCAAGGGCAAAGCCCAATCGATCTATAGGGTAAACTAAAATTTAAAATTTTTTGTAAGGAAAGTTTACACGAGTAATTAATGCATGCTAAGCCCCTTAGCAACCAATAGCCATTTTCCATAATTACACAAACGAACATTATAACCGTGTGATAGGAAGATTCAAGGAAAAAGGGTAAAAATTTAGTTTTGTAAAAAACTTATGGGACTGCCTTCAAAAATAGGACATCAAATGTGTACAATATAATATGTAAAATGTGGTGTACCAGACAAATTTACTGGTGCACAAATAAAAATTCTTGGGGCTCGGTTTTTGGTTGTATTTGGTTGCCGGAAAAAACGGTTGTTTTGTGTGGTTGCCCCAAAAAAATGGGTGTAAATTTAGTAAAAAGATGGTGGTTGAGGATTTGGAAAAAAATTGTTGCCGGATAGAACAATAGAAGCCTTCACTAAGTTTTGATACAGAATTTAGTAAAAAAAAAACAATTTTGAGGATTTGGATAAAAGTGAAAAAACCAACTTTGAGTAGGGATATAAGTAAACTGTCAATGGTTGTATGAAATAATTAGTTAAGAGCTGCTTATTTAAAGATATATTTAGTGGTATACCTATTATTTAGTTTGAGGCTGTGTTTTTGGTTGTTTTGTGTGGTTGCCGGAAAAAATGGTGGTTACCGGAGAAGATGGTGGTTGCCGGAAAAAAATGCCGAAAAAGATGGTGGTTGCCTCATAGGCTAACAGATAAGCATAAATGATGACATAGGGTATGTTTGGCACTAGTAGGAGCTAGAGCAGATCGCTGGATCGGATTTTTTTTTTTTTTTTTTTTACTTACAGTGTGCATATATGTATAAGTGAATTGATCAAACTCTGCAATATTTGTGCATTGTGAATGCCTTAATAGAGATTAACTGCTATGCATGTATTGGAATATTTATCTCGAGTGGCTAGAATAGTTAATATTTTATTCTTCCTTGAATTGTATACCCTTGGTTTGTATAAGATCGTACTTGGTCTTCATAGAAATTTGGGTTCGTTAGTTTATAGACTTTTTCAACTTTCTTCACAAAGGTGTAAATTGGTGGGAACACCCCGATTTCATGCATCTTTTGATGTCAACCGGACCCTTCCCCAAGGACCCGGCCTCAAGCAATGATCACTTGTTCTCATTGACCTAATTATCCAGGAGTTGGGATTGAACCCATGCCATTTTCTTCAAGAAGCCCTTTTTGACCAGTTAACTGAGCGTTTGCGGTGGGGGATTGATATTACTAGAGCAAGCCCCAGTTGTATAGACTTTTCCAACTTTGAATTAGTTTATAGACTTCATGGAAATTTGGGTTCGTTACTTACCCTTAGAAGTATAAGTCAAAAACATCTAACAATAAATATGCAACAGTTTGGGAAAGAAATTAAGATGGAAAAGTTTTCTCAAAAACTAATACTTTTGGTCTTTGTTTTTCTGTTACTACTTGATCATCATCGTCCAGCCAATGCTGCCCTTCAAGGTAAATAATAGTACTTGTTTTGAGTGTGAATCATTTGGTTAATAATCTTTTATGAAATTCACACTCTAAACTAAAATTATTTTTGTCATGAGTATTAATGAAACTACAATATTGCTAATATATATTATGTATAGTTTCTAATAGAGAATTGTGGTGTATAAATAGATTATGATTTCGAAGGTATGCAAGGATCAAGGAAGTTGATTCGAGGTTGGCAACAAAAAGTTGCGGTTCCAACAAAAAACCAAAGAAGACTAAGAACGGTTTCATCTCCTCCACCACCGAGGCGTAACGGGCCAATAAACCCAAAATTACCAAAACCACAATCAGTACCACCACCACCGTCAACTCCAGCAACTTTGACTTGAATATCATAATATTCTAAAGTTATATTAATTGTTATTGTTATGAGTGGCATAGTTTCTTAATTGTCTTTCAATAAATGGGATCGTGACATGTTTTTTATTTTCTAGTTATTGGAAGTGGTGATCGAAATGAATCATCTGTGGTATATTGTTTCTACGTACTATCTTATGTTTCTAGATTAAGTACCATATAATGGATTAATAAAGTTGTTGAAAACTGCATTGTGGACGTTATAATAGCATACAATTATACAAGCTTTAAGGTATACTGGTGAGAGATTACCGACATCTACTAAATTCTAGGCCATGTAGTTTTGGTAATCCATATTTGAGTGAAACCAAATTTCTATTCTGGTACCTGCCTTGGTTTTGCCGGTTCCAAGGTTTAATCTCAGCTGGAACAAACGTACTACTGTAACACATACGCTCTGTTCTCGAGTATAAATTTTAAAAACGGAAGGGGATGAAATAGGAAGGGCAAAAACAGGGATGACAGTGTGAAGAAAGTAGTTATTGCAATTTGTGTTCTTGAGTTTGAATTTTAAGTAGACAAGAAAGAACATGGAAGCTAACAAAATTACCAATATATCCTTGAAATTATATAAACAATAGTTAAGCACAAAAGGGTAAAAGCTATAAAATAACATCGTACTTTCAAAAATGTACCAAGTTGAACCATGTGCTTTTTTATTGCTTACTTGACCAACGAATTTTTCAATTTTTATTCGACTTGAACTATATCTTTTCTAATTATCCACGTGTAATTTCTTTTTATTTTTTTTAATAAACAAGATATGGTTCAAGTCGAATAAAAATTTAAAAGTTCGTTGGTCAAGTAAGCAATAAAAAAGTACATGGTTCAACTTGGTACATTTTTGAAAGTACGATGGTATTTTATAACTTTTACCCAGCACAAAACATGAGTGAATCATATGCATTCATAAACTAAAGAGTTAACTACATTTTTGGTCCTCGTGGTTTACCGGGTATAACGATTTTGGTCCAATAGTTTAAAACGTAACGGATCCAGTCCAAGATCCGACGACCCGTAACACTTTTAGTCCAAATTTTTGTTGACTGTTAGTTTGACTAATTAAGACACATGAAATGACTAAAATACCCTCATCTAAATGGACTAAAAGTGTTACATTTAGCAAACCATAAGGACCAAAAATGTAATTAACTCATAAATTTATAAAACCAAAAAAATAAACATTTAACAGCTAAAAACTTTTATAGAGATTAAAAACTATTTAAAAAATTCGAAATAAATTATGAATACAGCTAAACTTAATTAAGAACTAATTTTATTTTTGGAAAGAAAGTGAATTTTAAAACTTACGAAAATATTTTTAACAATTTTAAGCAACTAAAATTGCTTATAAGTTGACAGAAATTTGAGAACTAATTTTCTTAAAAAAAAAAAAAAAAAAAAAAAAAAAAAAAAAAAAAAAAAAAAACTCTTTGATTTTCTTAAAAAAGATTTCTTTTCTAATTACTTTCAAAATTTATACAAGTTTTTATATACGTTTTATTACACGTTTTTATATACGTTTTATTACAAGTTTTTATATAGGTTTTTATGCACCTTTTTATTTACATTTTTATACACACATTTTATACACGTTTTTATATACGTTTTAATCTATGTTTTTATCTAGGCTTTTATATATGTTTTTATATGCGTTTTATCTACAATTTTATCTACGGTTTAATCCACATTTTTATCTAAGCTTTTATATACGTTTTTATCTATGTTTTATATATGTTTTTCTCTACGTTTTTAAAAACGTAGATTAAAATGTATATAAAACATATATAAAAGAGTAGATAAAATTGTATATAACAACGTTGATAAAAACGTAGATATATAAAATAAAAAAATGCATACAAAAACGTATAATAAAACGTAGATAAAAACGTATGTAAAAGCGTAAATAAAAACATAGAGAAAAATATGTGTATAAAACGTGTGTAAAATTGTGCATAAAAACTTATATAAAAACGTAGATAAAAGTGTAGATAAAAACATGTATAAAATGTATATAAAAGCCTAGAAAAAAACATAGATTAAAACGTAGATAAAAACATAAGTAAAAATGTATATAAACATGTGTATAAAAACTATTGGACTAAAAGTGAAACACTTGACAAACCACAAGGACCAAAAATAATGTAGTTAACTCTTTTATTAACAATATAAATGAAAAGACAAAAATGCCCTCAGATTTAACGGTCAAAATTGGTCAAACAAACGGTGGACCAAAATTTGGACTAAAAGTGTTACGGGTCGTCGAATCTTAGACTGGATCCGTTACGTTTTAAACTATTGGACCAAAACCGTTATACCCGGTAAACCACGAGGACCAAAAATGTGGTTAACTCTAAACTAAACAGCATACAATAGACACAAGTACAATGATCGTCTGCATTGTCAATTTACTATTAGTTTAGTTTTAACAAACAATGATGATTTAATAGATAAAATATAGAACTAAATTTTATACGATAGTGATTCCATCATGAAAACCAAACATAACCTATAAATGAATACTACTAGAAGTACGTGTTCCTATCCGAAAAGATATACTAGAAAGTAGATTGATGACCACCAAGGGCTTGATGAGTTTTGAATCTTTTTTTGCATGTCTTGCATTCATACCCATAATCACTTTCTGGAAAACCAGAGTTTTCTTCGAGATGTTCTACGATCACCGTTGTACATTTATCACTCACTGTGTGTGTTTTCAAGATGAAGAAATCTTGAAGTGGTGTGTGTTGTGTTGTGGTGTGTGTGTTGTATGTAGGATATAGAAAAATATATTGAAGGTGTATTAGTATTATTATTTATAAGATAGATTTAATCAAGATACTGTACGTAGTGTGTGTGTGATGTGTGTTGTGTGTGTGAGAGATAATATGGGCTTTGGAAAAAATGCTAAGTTAAAAAGGTAAGTAAATATTTTTAGTTTGTGATCGTATCTTGCATAGCAAGTAATCAAGGGCAATGCCCAATCGATCTATAGGGTAAATTAAATTTTAAAATTTTTTGTAAGGAAAGTTTACACGAGTAATTAATGCACGCTAAGCCCCTTAGCAACCAATAGCCATTTTCCATAATTACACAAACGAAGATTATAACCGTCTGACAGGAAGATTCAAGGAAAAAGGATAAAAATTTAGTTTTGCAAAAAACTTATGGGACAGCCTTCAAAAATAGGACATCAAATGTGTTTTAAGTTTTTAACTAATAATATAATTTGTAAATCACCATTGATGCGTACACAATTGATGTACATATGTACAATATGTAAAATGTGTTGTACTAGACAAATTTACTGGTGCACAAATAAAAATTGTTGGGGCTCGGTTTTTGATTGTATTTGGTTGCCGGAAAACAATGGTTGTAAATTTAGTAAAAAGATGGTGGTTAGGATTTGGAAAAAAATGGTTGCCGGATAGAACATTAGAAGCCTTCATTAAGCCTTCATTAAGTTTTGATACAGAATTAAAAAAAAAAAAAAAAAAAAAAAAAAAAAAAAAAAAAAAAAAAAAAAACAATTTTGAGGATTTGGATAAAAGTGAAAAAACCAACTTTGAGTAGGGATATAAGTAAACTGTCTATGGTTGTATAAAATAAGTAGTTAAGAGTTGCTTATTTAAAGATATACGAGGCATTCAGAACCCGTGCGATGCACGGGCTATCGCATATTTTTGTATCGGATTAAGAATAATAAGATTTGTTTGGCTGTTTGTTTTGTGTTTAGGTTTATGTACTTTCGTTTAATCTATCTTATTTTAATGGAAATGATATGGATTTATTATGTATATATTAAGTTTATGTATCATATATCAT
The DNA here is from genome assembly GCA_030686995.1 of Artemisia argyi. NCBI lineage: Eukaryota > Viridiplantae > Streptophyta > Magnoliopsida > Asterales > Asteraceae > Artemisia > Artemisia argyi. Next base: position 165,473,118 of record CM060696.1, on the reverse strand, counting down.
ATTTTTAGTTTAGTATGCTATGCGAAATATTTATACTTTCTTTTTTAAAATTTTAAGAATATGAATTATTTTTTTGTCTTTGGTTATGGTTTCCGTATTATTTGCAGATTTTGAAATTAATAGTTCATCACATAATTGTCGTTTGTTTTGTCGGGTGTATGCATATTTATAGTTTAGTATGGTGAGGGAAATAATTGTACTTTGTTATTTAAAAATTTAAGAATATGAGTTTTTATTTTGTTTATTGGAATAAGAAGCCTTGCGTTCTATCTAATTTACTATAGTATAATTTTTTGTAAATTTTGTTTTTATTTGTATTGTAATGTAATTGGTGAATGTATCTTATATTTTGTAAATATGACTTTGTTTTGTATGTTGTTATTATCATAAGTTGAAGGGTTGAATGTGTTATTAGTAAATTCATGTATGAAACCTATTTGATGTTTCTGCATGGGAAAATAAACCATCTCTGGGAAAATAAACCATCTCTGCAAATTAATTGAAGAGTTTATTTTTGTAATCATGAGTCAAGACTATTGGTTTCCATCTCGATTCATCTATAAGAATTCATTAAGTTATTGTTTTTTATACTTAACTTTACACCTAAAAAAATAATTTTGCCCTAATTTTTCAATCAATGGCCAATGCTGATGAAACCCCTCTACTTGATGAACTAAATTTTTTTTTCTGGATCTCAGGAATTGCATAAAGCTTTCAAATTTCTATATGGTCATGAGCATGTGGAAGATGAAGTTTTTATAAGATTTCTTGGAGAAAGACGTGATCAACTTCAAACCACAATCCAACAAAAATCTGATCGATTGGCAGAGTTATGGTCTCTCAATCATGATGAAGTGGAGTCGGCTGGTGATGTCTATGAGTGTGAGCATGAGGTTCTTGTCAGGCTGCGTAGGAGGTTGGAGGTGGTCACTGCCCTCTTGTTTGAGCTTCGTCAAGGGTTGACTGAAAAGGAGAAACACATCTCCATTCTTGAAGTTTATGATTAGGTGGTTGTTGGATGTTTTTTTGGGTGTTGCATCATCATGCTTTATCTTTTGCTGTTTTAAGTTATTATCAGATGTTGGTTAATGGTGATGATGTATTGAATATGATGTAAATCTTTATTATTATATCAGAAATGAATATGATCTTTTTATCTTTATTTCATTTGTGTATTTAATTTTTTTTTTCTTTCCTAATTTAGTTTATATAAAAAAGTTGGTGCTTTTTCTCTTACACATAGTGTAGTCAACACACACTATTCTTAACATAGGCGATTAAAATTAGGGTTTTTTTTTTTTTTTTTTTTTTTTTTTTTTTTTTTTTTTTTTTAAATTTGGGGTTATTTAATTACACAATATTCTTTTCAAATTAAATCATATTATGAGTTTAATTAAGAGTGTGGAATCAATTGTTAGGAAAGGATTGCTTGATTTATGTACAGGTATTTATAATTAGTTTTGTTGATTATCAATTTGGTTTGTTAATTTAAATTGTTTATTTCTTTGTTGACTGTGCAAGGGGGTTTCATATGTTGATCTTATGAAAGATGATTGGAATTTGGAGATGGAATTCTTATACAGGTTAAAGCTTTTTTCTTGTTCATAATGATTTTTTCCAGGTCTTATTCAGAATTGGGTTTATGAATGTTTGGATATGTTAATGAGTCAATAGATAACGAAATGGTTAGTTTACTTTTTATTGTATTAATTTTGTGAAAAATCATTATAATGATATATTGCTTTAGGTAAAGGAAAATTTTGTTTAGTGTTTCTAGCTTATTGCAACTGCTCATTATTGGTTACATTTGTAGTGAAAACACCAGAATAGGCTTGAATAAATGGGTGTTTGGTTCTGCTTGCTGTTTTCTTTGCATATTTTGCCATCTGTTCATTCGTTGCATTTTGTGTTTGTGTTTTTGTTTTCGTAAACTTAGAAAAAGTAAAAATTATAAATTGGCTAAAATGCAGGTTTAGAGATGAATTTTTAATTCTTTCAATCTTTGGAGTTATGACGTGAACTTTTGGTATATTGTACTTTTATAGCTTGTGTGCCTTGGACTATTTTTTTCGTTTTTTTAGAATTTATTTTAATAGCTTAAGCTCGGCTTGAAGTTGACTTGATGGAATATTACCTTCCCTACAGCCAAATTTGTTTACTCTCTCAGTTCTGCTTTGATTTACTATTTTCATGTTGCTTATGTCTAAACAAAGAGTTGTTCTCAAACAGAAATATGATTACTAATATAAGTTGTTGAAAGTTTCCTTGTAAACAATATTACGGGTTCGACCCTTGAATTCACCTTCTTCATCTCCCACCATTAGTATCTTTAGACCATCAGGCGTTGTAACCCTGGACGCTGCGACATAAAGTTGTCCGTGACTGAACACGGGATTTGGTAGATAGACGCCTACATGTGTAAGTGACTGCCCTTGACTCTTGTTAATTGTCATTGCGTAACATGGTTTCACTGGAAACTGCCTGCGCTTCATTACGAATGGCCATTGTGTTTGTGGACTTGTCAGTGTTATTCTTGGTATTAAGACGGTTTCTCCAATCTTTGAACCTGTTAGAATTTTGGCACGTAGGACAAACTGGCCTAGATCTGTGATTATTAGCCTTGTTCCATTACACAACCCCTGTGCCGGATTAACATTCCGCAATAGCATTATTGGTAGGTCTGTTTTTAAATTTAGCTCGTGGGGTGGCATCCCTTGTAAATTTAGCGAATTTAAAAACTCTGTTGGGTATAAATTCTGTTGATACAACTGATCAGTTGATGCTTTGCATACTTCATCTGCACTTTTGTAGGTAATAGTTTTGCCCTTTAATTGTTCAAACATGTATGCATTAATAGCATCAGCGTCATCATTTCATGGTGTTAGTATTGCTCGTTCTTTGAGATATGCATCTTCAACTTGTCTAGTAGTAAAATCAGGAAATGTTGCCTTAACTATCTGAGCAATAGGATTATTGCTTGTTTCGATAATGAATTCCTCGGGAATCTCAATCCAAGTAGGCTCATCTTCCTCTTCTTTGCTTATTGCTGGCAAGTTTCCATTGCCCAACTTTAAAACCCATCTGTTGAATTCTTGATTCCTTGAGTTAATTGAACCATCCGGTGAAATTTCATTCACTCTCATGCTTCGTGTCAATGTGTAAACTTTGCAAAACTGCCACAAATGTGAACGATTTATGCATGCTTGCACTACTTATTGACGTTTGCCTTTTGTGATGACTGGTAATATTTTTCTGAAGTCACCTCCAAGTAACATTGTGAGCCCTCCAAAGAGTTTTTCTCTTTTTTCTTTGTTTTCGTATCCTAATATATCACTTAGCGTTCTGTCCAGCGCTTCAAAAGCATACCTCTGAGTCATAGGTGCTTCATCCCATATTATTAGCTCAACCTGCTGTAACAATTCTGCTAAGTGTGTATTTTGTTTAATCCCACATGTGCTATTTTCCATTAGCTCAAGCGGGATAACAAATCTACTATGAGCGGTTCTACCTCCAGGTAGTAGCAATGACGCGATTCCTAATTAAATATTTTAAATTAGTCATAAGTTAAATAATGTAATTGTTAATTATTCAATCAATTATATAGAATTTTATGAAAGGTTTACCTGAAGATGCAACTGCTAACACAATCTTCTTTTCTGATCTTAATCTTGAAATTATGGTTTTATATAAGAATGTCTTTCCTGTACCTCCGGGTCCGTAAACAAAGAAAAACTCCCCTTTTTTTAGAATGGACTGATTGAATTACCTCCTCATATATTAATTTTTGCTCGGGGTTTAATAACGAATGCAACTGATCATGTTCAATCTCACTTTCTTTTGAATCAAAGTCGAGTGCTTCTCTAATCAAACGATTATCCAAATTAGTTAAGAGGTTTCGATTAGGTTGTGGAAGATCAGGAAAATCTTTTAAAGATCTCCCGTTTCTATTTAACAACTGTTGAATTTCTATCAAGCAGTAGTTTTTTATTTGTTCCTCCGTTAACTCTAACTCAGGATAGTTGAAAACTTTACGCTTGTGGTGTAAGATATCATCTGACAAAACCTCCCATGTTTCTTCCCAAAGCTTTAATGGTTTACTAACATCACAGAATAACAAAATTGTTACAAACAGGTCCCGTAGCTTAGGACCCAATGTCCAGAAGCTTGCCTCAATTATAGCTTGTGTCCATTCCTTGTCGTCATTGAGAAGGCCGTATGCGAAACATACTTCTTTAAAAGTTCCATAGACCTTTTTATTAACAGTCATTAACTTTTTAAAAGATTTAGGGCCTCTTATTACATTTAGCAACATTCTGAGATAGTAACGCTCCCCTGAAGCTGGGCTTGTGTAAAAAATCTGACCAATACTTTTTTTCAGTTTTCGTTCTTTCCATATCTTCAGTTGTTCGTACCACACATATTTTTTTGGTAATTCAGCATAGGTGAGTTTTCTGGCTTCTTTATCTCGTTTATTTAACTCAAACCACTCTGTAAACATTGTTCTCTTGATGTCTTCCCTTTGAAGAAGTGCTGGTAAACTCTGTGAATCACGTAATGTGATTGAGTTTTGATTTGGTAAGTGGAAGTTTAATTTCATGACTGATGGATAAGAGTAATGGATATCGAAAGAGAAGAGGCGCCACACTGCTTCACATGGTGCTAAATACCGACAATTTAAGTAGCTTGTGATCTCATCAACTGCATTGATTGTTTGTCTTCCCTCATCGTTGTTTGTCACCACATTCTCTTGCACCACAACAGTTGCTCTATCTGGCCCTTTGTTTAAGTACTTGAATAAGTACTTTACTGCTTTTGATCTGTTGCACCATTCAACGTTTATGTGTGCCTGATATTTTAATAATAAATATCGATTGTAAGGAACGACATTTTTGTTATCATAAGTAAATTTGCCTTTCAAAGCAAATACTTTTGTGTTTCTTCATCGATAAACCGGGTACCCATCTTCATCCACCATTGTTTCTTCATGGAATGGTTTCGGATATTTTTTTGTACATTTTCCTTCTATTGTGCATGGAGCATATTTTGCGTCTTTACCACATGGACCATGCAACATATACTCACTGACGGTTTTGTAGCCTTCTAGATCATTCGTTGGACATGGTAGTTCTGCAGATATCATATTATCTAACTGATTTCTAGTTTTGCATTTGTAATCTTCTTTCAGCCACAGGAGAATATGTGCGTGTGGTAGCCCTCGTTTTTGAAATTCAATTACATACACCACTGCAAGTATATGTTTTAACAAAATTAAGGGTTGTTTGAAAAATTAGTATGAGATAATAAATAATTATAGTATAATATATTATTAGTTACCTGCAGAATGTGGTCCAAATACATGGTTTTTTGTCAGATCATCCAATAGCTGAGTTAGCTTCATTTTGAAAACACGTGTCCCTATTTCTGGCCGATCATGTGCTTTTTGTCCTAGTATAAATGCAAGCATTTCATCAATTTCTGGCCATTTTGGATTAGATGTGAATGTGATAAAAAGATCTGGATTCCCATATGTACGACACAGAGCCATTGCATCTTGGTAGTTTTGCATCATATAACGTGGTCCGCCTATAAAACTTGAAGGTAAGACAATCCTTTTTCCAAGGCCTGCTGCATCTGTGTCTCCCTTTGTAACTGCGCCCTGCAAATTATGATACAGATGTACTCGTAACGTGTCTTGGTTATGTCTGTTCCATTTTAGTCTTTGTTCCTCAACTGATGCACATGCGTCAACCAAAAATTGTTGGAATAACCTGCCCCCTTTATGTAAAGTGTTGGCTTGGTTATTTCGACTGTGTATCAAATATGCGTAATATTCCTTCATTGAAACATACCCACGTTTAGTCTTGTTGTTACCGTTATTGGAATGATATGGGATCTTCTCGCGATATCCATCTTCTCCATATGGGAATAACAAAGGATACTGCAATGCCATGTTGGATGGATGCAATTCTAATATTCGGGTTTTACCCGTTGTTTTGCAATTAACAATGATATCCTTTGTAGGAATACCATCTCCAAAATCATTAGTTATCAGAGCTGCTACTTCTGATACAGTTGGAACGTTATACTGCTTTGATGTTCTTCTGTCACTAAGTAAACGCAATTCAAAGTTTACAGATTGATTAGAATGACACCAATCTCTTGCCATTCTAAATGCTTTTGCAACTGCACTCGATTCATCCAACATGGTAATCAAACTTTTGATGATGGACTCATCCACTTGATCATTTATTTCATTATTTAGGAAAGCATTCATACGATTCCTAGGTTCATTCTGTGTATCAAAGAAATATAACTGAGCATACCTTGGTTGAACTCCTTCTACAGGTAGGAGTGACCCAATTAGATGATAATTTTGCCCATTTATTCTAAATGTATACACACCCCTTCCATTATTTATAGAATGATCTATCCTTGCTCCAAAGGATGTGAATGTGAACATCCCATTATACACTCTGATTTGTTCTCTAAATTTTGTTGTTGTAGGATTTGTGAAATCAAGGAGAGTCTTTAATGGCAATGGTGGTTCTTTGAATTTTGGTAGCAAGACTTTACCATGTTGGCAGCATAGTGAAAAAGTATGATTCACAGGTTTTTTATCTTTATCAATTCTCTCTTCATACCACATGGTTGCATTACAACTATTGCATTGGTAAGATGGTGTTCCAAGCTTAGCATAAGAAACATAAACTCCTATATTAAAAAGATAATAAGCAGTAAAAGTTTAAATAAGTTGGTTATTTTAAATATCTACTTAATTTGAAATTCATTTATTTTTTATTTTTTAGAAATACCTGATGATGTGAGGGCTGCTTGTTTTGGTGGTATCCTTGATTCAGTTGTTCTTCGTTGACCTAAAAAATCACAAATGTTGAAAATTATATGCATATAATTTAAAATATTGAATTAATATATGATATTTATATATATATGATTTAGAGCCAATCTTGTGTATTTACTACCTCCACGCCTGTGGTTTGTCTGTGTAACAACTTGTTGGGATGGTTCCTCTGCAATAACATATTTTATTCTAATTGATAATTTTATTGTAAAAAAATTAATAAAATGTGCAACAAAGGATTTGTGGAATTACCTATATCTGGAATGTCTATTAACTTCAGCCCACAGTAACTTTGGTAACTCCCATCTTTGTTAACAATTGTGCGAGATTGTATGATGATTTTATTGTTGAGTATGTTAGAGAAAGATGGAATATTATTATCCATACCTAACTCACATTGTCAAATGGAAATATTTTGATTCTTATGGTGATATATAGATATTCAGATACTGTATTTATAAATAGCTTCATAATCATGTAACCGAACACTACAATTAATATGAATAGGAAAAGACAGGTCTCTTTATATACAAACAATTATTAATCTTCATTAAGAAGATTTGTAACCTACATGTCTCTTCATATGCAGTTATGCAAGCAGCTATTAACCACTACTTAGTATTTTCTAACTTCTATACCATCTTTGTGATTGTAATAAATTAGGCTGCAATCGTTATTTTTCAATTTAGATATAGAATATACAAATTTATTTAGTGGAATATTTCTAAGCATCAAAACATAGCATACAGTTTAAGACATAAAACTTTTAGATAAATTATTCTTTGAAATTTGTACAATTTAGATTGTATTATTGATTTCAATAAATTAGGCTGCAATCGTTATTTTTCAATTTAGATATAGAATATACAAATTTATTTAGTGGAATATTTCTAAGCATCAAAACATAGCATACAGTTTAAGATATAAAACTTTTAGATCAATTATTCTTTGAAATTTGTACAATTTAGAATGTATTATTGATTTCAATTCTATATATTCCAATATTGATTAATTTCTCATTTGTGAACAACATTGATTACATTTTGCTTTATTAACATGAAATTTCATTTCCTTTATTGTACAATCAAAGTTTTTTAACTTACTAATTAGCATTGAGATGCACTTATTAAAGTTCAAACATTGCTTAAAAAGCATAGAGTTGGTTCTCTTTTTGTTACAACTTTTATAAATGGATTACATTTATTTGGGTATGTATTTTATGCATAACTGGATGACAAATATCGTAGTTAGAATTTTAAGCATAAACGGAATTTTATAACCTAAACACCAAACAAAAGTAATATCAAATATTCGTTTGGTTTAAAACACCAAAAATATTCATTGAAAAACAGACTAAAACAAACTTCTTTTTCTAAATGACATATTCCAACAAACTTTTGAGGTAATTTCCTCTTTATTTTTCTTAATCTTAACGCCGAAGATGTGTCTTCATCGTTGATTGATGCTTCATCATTTATTTCATTTTCCTTCAGAGATATGCTTTTGGTGAGCCTTCTTCCTCTTCTGATCAGAATCAGTCATAACATTCCTGAAATAGTAATATTTTAATTGAAATTTTGATTAAATTTCTATTTTATGTGTGTTATTTATTTGTTGTAAAGGTTATTGACAACCAACCTTTTATTTTTCTTAGCCTCTGTAAATTTGGAAGGTGTGGCAATTGTTGGCACAGACATTTCAAGTGGGCGTATAGCACAGCATATGAAGCTCTCAAATAATCCATGATCATAGTAGGTATGACTCTTGATTTCAAAAACGTGTGTTGTACCAATGAGGTTAGCTAGTGGTGTTGGCAATATCCTCATACGCTCATCTGAAGGCTATAAAGGAAGGTTAGTAAAAGAGTACGTAATGCCTGAAAAATTAAAAATGTTTCATACTCACATCGTGATCCATTAGCTTCAATGATGATGCTGGAATTTTTACCAACTAAATTGCAGGTTCATCAAAAAGTATAAACACAGCTTTATCAGTATTGTCAAACACGTCCAACGCAAGCCTATACCTGTCATATGCATGTTTTACAGGTACATAAGCAATTAGATGTTTTTTAGTCCAAATAACATTACATAATTATAAACTATAATATCACCTCATTTCAGGGTTTGTAAATTGCTTTTCACATCCATTACACCAAAAACCTCCTCCCATTCTAGTTGTACCTTTTTGACATTGTTTTGCACCACATGATGGGAATCGCCATCCCTTTTCAGTCCTGATATTTCCAATCGGTGCTTTCATATTGAAAGTTGGCAACTGTAGAAGAGGAAATGTTAAACAAATGTGCAATAGGATAGGAATAAAAGTATGGGAATATAAGACTATTACTCACATCATTTGTTTGATTGCGTAACAACAACAAAAGGGTTTTGATTGTTCCATCTTTAGGCACACAATCCTTATTACATATTCCAGACTTTATCTGCCCAACACCACTAACAGACAGAAAATTTGTAAATTAATATATATTACTGTACTCATTTTTTAAACCATGTCCATTGATATACAATTTTACTTATTCTAACATTGAAGCAAAAATATATATAAATGCTTACCCAGAGGATGATTTAAACTCTTTGAATGTAGGTATGTTAGGTTGGTCAATATCCATGGCTGATGGACTTTTGGATAGATTCAACTTATCTGGAACGGGATGTACAAATTCAGCTTTACACGTTTTAAATCATTGATACAGATAAGTTTGAAAGTTATAGGAAAAAACGTACTATAGTAATGGTATGCACTTGTAGAATTTAAGACAATAGGACACATTACTACATGCTTCATTTTATTGTCAATAAGCAAATCACCTAAACCTCCCCAAAATGTTACCCGTACTGCCTCTCCCCTGTTTCATATGCAAGAAACTTTTAAGTTGGTAAAAGCAATATAACATTTTAAATACTGTTTATTTTAATTATCCATATAATAATTGTGCTAACCTATGATTTGTTAGGCAGAATTCAAGATTTTTGGAACCGGTCTTTGTGTGGTTCATCTTGGCAATGTTGGTCACATATCTGCCTACATCTGAAAGGCAATAGTGTAAGTCTTAAGGAATTAGATCATTTATCATAAATAATCATTTGCTATATATAATTAATACAAACTTACCAATAAGAGATTTGTTCCTTGTAGGTTTCATATTTTCAATATGAACCTTTTCCAAAGGATACCTAACATACTGATCGTAAAGGATAGAAGTCTTTCTTAAGTGGGCTTTACCGTCAAATTCAAGCTTAAAAGTATTGTTTTTTCTACTGCGATATTCTTCTTTGTTAGCCCTCACAACAAAATCTTCTATTGCGAATAGAACACCTTTTTCTAACCTCTGAAAATTGTATGCTATAGTTGTATTCGCAGTGCAGTGGTTCACATTGCCCTGCAATAATATTGCGTGTAAATCAGTAAAAGAAGAGCAAACTGTAAACAACATGTTTAATCATTACCATTGGATCAGAGACAACAAAATCAGTATTCAATAGACGAGCATTTGTAGCTTTGACATCCCATATTGTGCAAAGCGTAACAACAATATTCCCCGATGAATCACCATCCAACGCATCAATGAACACATGGGGAGTTGAACTTCCATGTTGGTCAGTCATTGTATGGAAATATCAAAAAGTAGTTGTGCCCAGATAAAGCAATGTAGGTAATATTTATATACAACTTCATGGCAGCATTTAAACATATATAATGATTATTAAATTTTTCCATGGGTTTTTTGGTTCATATTCTTATTGATATAAATTACTCAGGCATTATCATAACAACATTTTAGCTCATTTAATGAGTATTTAAACCTCCTTAATGGAAGTTAATAGCTTCTTAATATCTGCATATGAATAGACCGGTAAGTTACAAAATCGTTTAAGATGTCATTTATGTACAATTTTTATTACATTTTGCTTCCTTAAAATGAAGGTCCAGTATCTTTTATTATACAATCAAAGATTTATCACTTAGTAATCGTTGCTCATACAATAATCAGATAATTTACTTGTGTTCTCAATTCCAAACTTCATATAAGTTTACCAAGTTATAAATTTTATAATGTAGTATTCTTATTAAGGTTATAAGTATAGAGTTCAGAATATTGGTTTTATTAGCATTGCAATGAACTTGTTGAAGTTCAAACCTGCCTTAATAATTATAAATTTTATAATGTAGTATTGATACTAAGTTTATAAGTATAGAGTTGGAGTTTTTTATCTTGCAAATAAATTGTTTATGGTTGTTAATTAATAAATCAATCATTTTTAGCATATGTTTTTTATTTATGAATCAATAGTTAGTTTCATTAGGCAAAATTCCAAATTATAAAAAGATGTAGAATACTCTTATGTGATACTCAAAGGTAAATTCAGTAAAAATTAGTGGAATTTAGGTGCAGAATAGTAATAACCTATTCTCGTTATGAATCTTATAATTGGATCACATATATTGAAGTCTAAATTTCAAGCATAACATGTTCACATATATTGGAATCTAAATTTGATACATAATTGAATCACATATATTGGAGTTATTGAAATCTGAATTTGATACATAACTGAATCATATATATTGGAGTCTGATTTCAAACATAAGGTGAATTTTATAACTTAATAAGCAACCAAAAGTAATATCAAACAATAATTTGGTTTAAAACACCAAAATTATTAAGTGAAAAACAGAGACAAACAAACTTCGTTTTCTAAATGACATAGTCCCATAAACAATTGGGGACATTTGCGCTTTATTTTCATAAATACTTAAAAACTAAGTTGTGGCTTTGTCGTTAACTGATGATCCGTCATTAATTTCATTTTCTTTCATAAGATCAGCTTTAGGTGAGACTTCGTCGTCTTCTGTTTCAGAGTCGGTCACAACACACCTGAAAAATAAGATTTTCATAGAAGTTTTGTTAATTTTTGGGATTTATATTAGGTATGTTTGTATCCATTTGGTACAAAATTACCCTTTTTTTTTTTTTTTTTTTTTTTTTTTTTTTTTTTTTGAGAAGCAGATCCATCTTCGCTCCAAGCTTCATCAACATGTGGTAAGTCTGTGTCTGAATCTTCACATTCCAATCTATAATAACGCCACATTAAATAATGTTTTAGTGGTAAGGAATTTTAATATATTACTTCAGAGTATTGAAACTTTGTGATACCGTTTCTTTTTTGTCTCCTCAACAGATTTCATTGGAGTTTCAATTGCAGGGATAATATTCCAGCAGGTGAAGCCCTCAAAAGCACCAAGTTCAAAATACGTGGATGTCTTGACTTCAAAAGTGTGAGTTGTCCCTATTAGATTTGTTATTGCTCGGGGCAATTCGAAACCTTGTGACTGTAGTTGAAAGTTACGAAAAAAATACAATATCTTTTAAATTTAATTTATAATTGTATATCAGTATCTAATATCTTCCGAATCTAATTTATTATTGTACCTCATCGTCATTTTCCAACAGGGATTCTGGAGAACACTTCAACAAAGAACGGGCGGGTTCATCAAACAGAACAATCACAGTTTGTTCAGTATGGTCCGACACATCCATTTCAAGCCTGAATCTGTTAACATCAGGTAGCATACATAAGGTATAGAATATTATGTAATTTACTATAATTCAAGGAAATTGCAATTCTAAAATCGATTTACCTTAAAACTGGGTACTCAATGTATTTTTTACACGTTTCACACCAAAATCTACCATTCTTTCAGGTTGCACCTTTTTTGCACTTATTCTCACCACATGAAGGGTAGTTCCAACCCTTTCTAGTTCTAACATTGTTGATCGTCACTTTACAGTTGTAGATCATGAACTATAAAATGGATATATATTAAATAAAATACCAATTGACCAAATTGTGTAAATAAGCAAGTGTTAAGATAGAAGCTTACATTGTTTTTCTTATTGCGGCCCCAAATCAACAAATTCTCAAGCGTCCCATCTTTTGACTCTGAACAATCAACAGGCACTATAGCTTTACCCAATTCCACAGAACTGTAAACAATATACATGCTAAACATTAATAAATGATAATTGTATAAAATAACATAGCAACTATTTAGTTAGGATTACCTCATTTCAACTTTTAGATCTATCAATGCAGGGATGTCCTCATTGTCATAAATCAAGGAGGAGGAGCTGCTTGAAAGGTAGACCTTATCTGCACGGGGTCGACATTGTGATGAAAATTAGCAATAAGGTAACATAGCGCTACAAAACCATATTCTATTGATACTCACTGTTATAGAGTTTAACATTAAGAGAAGTTACAACGACCGGACATAGGCCAACATGTTTTGTTTTCTTTTCAATCAGAATGTCACCTAATTCACCCCAAAGAGTTACTCTTATTGATTGCCCCCTGTTTTAGAAAATAAAAAACAATTGTTATTTTAACTTTCTTAATTTGCTAGGACAAAAAAATATGGGAAGCAAAACACCTCTTGTTAGCCAGATAGAAATCGAGAGTCCTTGAACCACTCTTTTGAACTATTGTCCTCCCAACATTTGTAACATAGCCTGCGACATCTGCTAGTATCCAATAATATATAGTAAGAGCAAAAATATAACATGGCACCAAAAACCGTTTAAGAAAGAATGTTTAAACAAAAAGCGTAACCTATTAGATTTTTATTGTTTGTAGGTTCAATTTCATCAAAATCCGCAAGCTCAAAAGGATATCTCATAAAACCCTTAGGGCTGACAGAAACTTTTCTGATGATTGTGGAACCATCAAATTCAAGAATGTATGGATCATGCTTAATGATACGATACTCATCCTTGTTTGGCTGCACAATAAAATTCTTGATAGAGTAAACACCGCCTTCTTTTAAACCTACAAAGTTGTGTGCTATATTACTCCTTGCATAGCAATGCGTCGCCTTACCCTGAAAAAAATTGCATCAGAATTCAATATCCCCATTCTATATGCATAATTGTAAATGTATGTTTACTTACCTTGGCATCACTAACAACAAAATCTGTGCTCAAATACCTCCCACTTACTGCATTCACATCTCACATTCTACTGATCATAACAACAATTGTACCACTAACACCCGTATCGAGCTGTTCCAAAAATAACTCACCATTATGGTCGGCAACATTAATGGATTTGCTACCCGAAGACTGGATGGACATGGAGTTGCTACCGGAAGCTTTATTGGACATGGTAACTTTTGCTACAATTCTGGTTTGGAAGCAAAAAAAATTGATAATTATGGAGGTAAAAAAGTATATGCATACTGTATTTATAGTTACAAACACATGTACCTTCATTAAGAAGGATTGTAACTTACATGTCTCTTCATATGCAGATATCAGGAAACTATTAACCCCCATTAAGGAGGCTTGTAACCACATGTCTGTTCATATGCTGGTAATTAGTATTAGGAAAAAATAAATAGAGGTACCTTCATTAAGAATGATTGTAACCCACATGTCTCGTCATATGCAGATATTAGGAAGCTATTAACCCCCATTAAGGAGGCTTGTAACCACATGTCTGTTCATATGCTGATAATTAGTATTAGGGGAAAAAAATAACTCGGATTTATATCATGAAGAGCGTTAGCGTGTTGTACTCTATGCAATCTTGACGCCTCCGCATTCAATTAGAGGGGACAATCTTATAGTATTATAGATTTAGTGGTTTACCTATTATTTAGTTTGAGGCTCGGTTTTTGGTTGTTTTGTGTGGTTGCTGGAAAAATTGGTCGTTACTGGAGAAGATGGTGCAGGTTGCCGGAAAAAAATGCCGGCGAAGATGGTGGTTGCCTCATAGGCTGACAAATAAGCATAAATGATGACATAAGCTAACACATAAGCATATATAGAAGGAAAAAAAAATGTTATATGTTCAAAAGTTCAAAGAGTACACAAAATATGTCAAAAAACAAAGTGAGGGAGATAAATGTAAATTCTTTTGTTCACTACATATAGAAAGAAATGGTGACAGCTATGATACATTTACAGACCCTTGACCCTTCTTTATTTGAGCCAATGTATCAAAAGTGTGCATATATGTATAAGTGAATTGATCAAACTCTGCAATATTTTGTGCATTGGGAATGCCTTAATAGAGATGAAACTGCTATGCATGTATTGGAATATTTATCTCGAGTAGCTAGAATAGTTAATATTTTATTCTTCCTTGAATTGTACCCTTGGTTTGTATAAGATCGTACTTGGTCTTCATAGAAATTTGGGTTCGTTAGTTTATAGACTTTTCAACTTTCAACTTTCTTCATAAATGTGTAAATCGGTGGGAACACCCCGATTTTATGTATCTTTTGATGCCGACCGGACCCTTTCCTAAGGACTCGGACCCAGACAATGATCACTTGTTCTCAATTACCTAATTACCCAGGAGTTGAGATTGAACCCAGACCATTTTCTTCAAGAGGCCTTCTTGACTGGTCAACTGAGCGTTTGCGGTGGGAGACTGTTACCAATAGAGCAAGCCCCAGTTGGTATAGACTTTTCCAACTTTGAATTAGTTTATAGACTTCATGGAAATTTGGGTTCGTTACTTAACCAAAATGACCAAACTGACCTTATCCTTAGGAGTATAAAGTCAAAAACATCTAACAATAAATATGCAAAACATTTTGGGAAAGAAATTAAGATGGAAAAGTTTTCTCAAAAACTAATACTTTTGGTCTTTGTTTTTCTGTTACTACTTGATCATCATCGTCCAGCCAATGCTGCCCTTCAAGGTAAATAATAGTACTTGTTTTGAGTGTGAATCATTTGGTTAATAATCTTTTATGAAATTCACACTCTAAACTAAAATTATTTTTGTCATGAGTATTAATGAAACTACAATATTGCTAATATATATTATGTATAGTTTCTAATAGAGAATTGTGGTGTATAAATAGATTATGATTTCGAAGGTATGCAAGGATCAAGGAAGTTGATTCGAGGTTGGCAACAAAAAGTTGCGGTTCCAACAAAAAACCAATAGGGAAAAGAAAAAAAAGTTCATAGCATACAAAAGCAATAAGTGGCAAGTTGTTAGTATTTTTAGACAATTTTCCCTATATATTATGTCTATAGTTTCTAATAGAGAATTGTGGTGTATAAATAGATTATGATTTCGAAGGTATGCAAGGATCAAGGAAGTTGCTTTCAAAAAAAAAAACTTTCACCTCCTCCACCACCGTGGGACAATGACAATAGAAACCATGATTCACCTCTCAAACCAAAACCAAAACCACGACCACCACCACCGCCACGTCCAGCAGCTTTGACTTGAATATCATAATATTCTAAAGTTACTATATTAATTGTTATTGTTATGAGTGGCATAGTTTCTTTATTGTCTTTCAATAAATGGGATCGTGATATGTTTTTTATTTTCTAGTTGGAAGTGGTGATCGAAATGAATCATCCGTGGTATATTGTTTCTACTATCTTATGTTTCTACTTTCTAGAGTAAGTACCATATTATGGATTAATAAAATTGTTGAAATTTGCTTTGTGGACGTTTTAAAAGCATGTGTTTTACTAGCTTTAATGTAAGTCCTGATCGAGTTTATTAAGTTTACTTATTAAGGTATACTGGTGCGAGATTACCATATCTACTGAATTCTAGGCCTATAGCTTTTGTAATCCAGATTTGAGTGAAACCAAATTTCTATTTTGGTACTTAACTTGGTTCTGCAGGTTCCAAGGTTTTATCTCAACTGGAACAAAGGTACTACTGTAAAATATATAGTGATTTAGTATCCTATGATGGATTGATGGATTAGAAATAATGAAATCAAAACATACTCTTTTGAGTATCAAGAATAAAATTTTGTACATGTGTCATCAATGTGTATATTTTGCAATATAGCACCCGGAGATGATATCAACACTCTATTGGACATTACACCAAATTCCTTGCCCATTTTATGCTTTGTGTAAGAATCTCTCATTTTTAGTTTTGTTGTGTGGGTGATTAATTTCTCTCCAATTTGTGTTCTGATTGTTATGGTTTGATTTCGCATTTAGGCTTTTGTAATTTGTATGGTGTGTTGTGGATAACCGAATGTATAACAAGTTACAATCCAAACATACTTATGCAATCAAATTTGAAACACATTGGTTATTCATAAAAATATACCATATGGTTTACACAAAAGGTGTTTCAAGTCAACTCCAGAAGACCCTGGTTTGACCCATCCCAAAATAACCCATTTTGACTACACCATCCTGGTTACTTTTTCTAGCCTTGTGTCCGCCCAACACCTGTTCAGTTTCAAACTCTTTCGTGCACATCTTGAAGCGATGCAAACCAGAAGAAACAGTAGGGACACCAGTAAGACTTAACAAACATAATGCAGCATCATAATCTGCACTACGTTTAATCTTTTTTATGGACCCCTTGATGACCACCAACGGCTTGATAAGTTTTGAATCTTTTTTTTGCATGTCTTGCATTCGTACCCATAATCATTGTCTGGAAAACCAGAGTTTTCTTCGAGATGTTCTACGATCACTGTTGTACATTTATCACTTTGTTTATTCATCTCGGTTGTCATCACTGTGTGTGTTTTCAAGATGAAGAAATCTTGAAGTGGCGTGTGTTGCGTTGTGTGTGGAGTATGTGTTATGAGTATAGAAAATATATTGAAGGTGTATTAGTATTATTTATAGGATAGCTAGATTCAAGATACGTAGTGTGTCTGTGTGTGTGAGAGAGATAATGGGCCATGGAAAGAATGCTAGTTAAAAAGGTAAGTAAATAATTTTAGTTTGTGATCGTATCTTGCATAGCAAGAAATCAACGGCAAAGCCCAATCGATCTATAGGGTAAATTAAATTTTATAAATTTTAAATTTTTGTAAGGAAAGTTTACACGAGTAATTAATGCATGCTAAGCGCCTAAGCCCCTAAGAGCACAAGGTGCAGACGAAAACGAGCACCTCGCCGTCCGATGTGGCACTTCCAACGGCGAGCCATTGCTCGCCGCCACACCGTCTGGGCCTCGCCGTTCTTCGCCGATGGTCAGCTCGCCGTGGCCACGGCGAAGGTGAAAACTGACAAATGGCAGGCTTTTTTCATTATTAGTGCATACCCAAGATTTTAAAGAAAGAAGAAATGAAGAAAAGGTAACAGAAAAGCATGACTGGAGAAATATACACAGGTCGGCATTGAACTTGGAATCTGTTTTAAAGAAGAAGAAGTGTTTAAAAGAAAGAATGTCAAATGGACAATAGGCTATTCCAAGCCCAATTGTATAATTATAAATAGCCCAGCCCACTATGTTTTAAAGTTTCATGTAGTCATGTACGATTGAAGAATAAGGATCCTTTTTTTTACTTTAACTTGATTTCAATGATCAAAACATGAAAATTTAACATTATACAGTGCGTTATTACAAATGACTAGATGGGGTTTATTTTAAGAAAAAAGAAAAAAAGATGCCGTATGTGTTGTATTTTTTTTTCCGTATTGTAACTTTTTTATTTGATGAAATAAAATTAGTATGTTTTTTTATTTTTTAGTATTTGTGAAATTAATTTAATTTATTTAATGAAATGAATAAAAAAATAAGTATGTAAGAGGTGGGGTCCGAATGGGGAAGTGGAGGTTTGTTGTTTGGTGAGGGGGGGTTTGTTGTTGTTAGTTGAAGTTGAGGTGTTTTGGTGATGTGGCATGGTGGGGCCCGAATGGGGAGCCAAGTGCTTGTTGTTGCACCTTGTGCTCTAATAGCCATTTTTCATAACAGTAATGCTAGACCAAAAAAAATATAAACAAAATGAGTTGTCGGATTGTAATTGGTTAAATCAATAAGAGAAAGAAATAATAGCAAAATACATCAATCACACCCCGACAACTCATTTTTGGATGTTTTTGTGGATGTTTTTTTTGTGGATCTAGTATATTGCTTTTTCCATAATTACACAAACGAAGATTATAACCGTGTGATAGGAAGATTCAAGGAAAAAGTGTAAAATTTTAGTTTTGCAAAAAACTTAATGGACAGCCTTCAAAAATAGGACATCCAATGTGTTTTAAGTTTTTAACTAATAATATAATTTGCAAATCACCATTGACGGGTACACAATTGATGTACAATATCAAAAATGTGTTGTACTAGACAAATTTACTAGTGAACAAATAAAAATTGTTGGGGCTCGGCTTTTGGTTGTATTTGGTTGCCGGGAAAAAATGGTTGTTTTGTGTGGTTGCCCAAAAAAAAAAATGGTTGTAAATTTAGTAAAAAGATGGTCGTTGGGGATTTGAAAAAAAAAATGGTTGCCGGATAGAACATTAGAAGCCTTCATTATGATTTGATACAGAATTTAGTAAAAAAAACAATTTTGAGGATTTGGATAAAAGTGAAAAAACCAACTTTGAGTTTAGGGATATAAGTAAACTGTCTGTGGTTGTATGAAATAATTAGCTAAGAGTTGTTTATTTAAATATATATTGAGTAGCTAGTTTACCTATTATTTAGTTTGAGGCCCGGTTTTTGGTTGTTTTGTGTAGTTTCCGGAAAAAATGGTGGTTACCGGAGAAGATGGTGGTTGCCAGAAAAATGTTGGAAAAGATGGTGGATGCCCGAAAAAAATGATGGAGAAGATGGTGGTTGCCACATAAACTAACACATAAGGGAATCCACAATGTATAGTATAATGTAGAGTTTAATAGAGTGCCAACTCACTGCCACGTCAACGTCCAACTTCTCATAAAATACACTCACAGGGCATTGAAGGTTACACAGTTTAACATATTTCCACCTCATCAAATTATTTTAAATTGCTTATAGATTGAATAGCTAATAACATTTTTTCTAAGTGTTCTAAGTTACAAAAGATCATGAATGTTTATGGATGTCATAAATTGAAATACTGAAACAAAGGAAATATAATTATGTAATGTTTATATACATTATTTTTAATATGTATTGTAAGTTACTAATTATGTAATGTATAGTTAAAGTTATATTTGATTTACTTGCTGAAAAGAATAAAACTTGTGTTCATAAATATGTGTTTTACCAAAACTCGTATATAATTTTTCGACATATAGTAACTAGGAAATAAATAGACATTAAAAGCATATTTACTTGCAATTTGCAAAAGTGGTTGGGTGAGAGCTATAAAAGAATTGGAAAGAGAAAAAGAAATCATAGAGGCCCACCTCCATGGTATTTCAACCCAATTACGCATGAGTTGGCATCTTCACAATGCATTCAACCATGCCACACCCTTTTAAACTTTCCATTAAACCATGCACTGAGGATGACCTAATCATTAAAAAAAATAAAATAAATAATTGACCTGCAACCTGTTCAAAAGGTCAAAGAGTACACAAAATATGTCAAAAAAACAAAGTATAAGAGAGATAATTTTTTTTTTCGCTACATATAAAAGAAAATGATGACAACTATGTTACATTTATAAACTATTAGCCCTTCTTATTTGAGCCAATGTATCAACAGTGTGCATATATGTATAAGGGTAGTGGCAACACCTTCAGTATGGTGTTCGGCATGGTCGGCATCATTCGGCAAGATGATTGCCATGTTTTCGGCATGAAGGATTCAGCAAGAGTTGCGGTAATCTTCACCGAATTGGTATGGGAATTTCTATCCGTTGGAGCATTTACTTTTCTAACCGTTGGAGCCTTGTAAATTAAAAAAAAAAAAAAAAAAAAAAAAAAAAAAAAAAAAAAAAAATTATTTGAATCATGGTTGCCACTTAAAAAGCATAATGAGGCATGAAATGTGTTGGATTGATTTGATTGGTTAATAACGAATTATGGTGAGGCATGACTGCCACCACCCTAAGTGAATTGATCAAGCTCTGCAATATTTTGTGCACTGTGATTTGTGAATGCCTTAATAGAGATGAAACTGCTATGCATATATTGGAATTCTATCCTATTTATCTCGACTCTCGAGTAGCTAGAATAGTTGATATTTTATTCTTCCTTGAATTGTACCCTTGGTTTGTATAAGATCGTACTTAATAAAACTTTAACTGCTTCGAAAATATGAGTATATCGCAAAAGCTAACCAACTTTGAATTGGATAAACGTACACACTTGGTCTTCACGGAAATTAAATTTGGGTTCGTTAGTTTATAGACTTTTCCAATTTTGAATTAGTTTGTAGACTTCATGGAAATTCGGGTTCGTTACTTAACCAAACTGACCTTACCCTTAGGAGTAAGTCAAAAACATCTAACAATAAATATGCGCAACACTTTGGGAAAGAAATTAAGATGGAAAAGTTTTCTCCAAAACTAATACTTTTGGTATTTGTTTTTCTGTTACTACTTGATCATCATCGTCAAGCCAATGCTGCCCATCAAGGTAAATAATAGTACTACTTGTTTCGTTTGTAAATCATTTGGTTAATAATCTTTTATAAAATTCAGATTATAAACAAAATTATATTTGTCATGAGTATTAATGAAACTACAATACTGCTGATATATATTATGTCTATAGTGTCTAATAGAGAATTGTGGTGTATAAATAGATTATGATTTCAAATGTATGCAAAGATCAAGGAAGTTGATTCAAGGTTGGCAACAAAAAGTTGCGGTTCCAACAAAAAACCAAAGAAGACTAAGAAGGGTTTCATCTCCTCCACCACCGAAAGACAACTACCCTAGAGGCAATATTCCTATGATTCCTAGTCCAAGACCACCACCACCGCCACCACCGGAAGCTTTGACTTGAATATCATAATATTCTCAAGTTATATTAATTGTTATTGTTATTATTAGAGGATTGGTTAGTAGGCCCAAGCCCATAAACGGGCAGAGGATAGTTTAGTAGGCCCAATGTCATTTGTGAGCTTAGGGTCCGTTAGGGTTTCATGTCATGTAATCTCTATCGGACAGTAAGCCGACAAGCTTTGGCCTACAAACCTATTCTCTAATTTCTATTGTCATTCAATAAATGGGATCGTGAAATATTTTTTATTTTCTAGTTGGAAGTGGTGATCGAAATGAATCATCTTGGTCTGTTGTTTCTACTATCTTATATTTCTAGAGTAAGTACCATATAATGGATTAATAAAATTGTTGAAATTTGCTTTGTGGACGTTTTAAAAGCATGTGTTTTACTAGCTTTAATTTAAGTCCTGATCGAGTTTATTAAGTTTACTTATTATAGTATACTGGTGCGAGATTACCGATATCTACTGAACTCTAGGCCATGTAGCTTTGGTAATCCAGATTTGAGTGAACCAAATTTCTATTCTAGTACTTAAATTGGTTCTGCAGGTTCCACGGTTTTATCTCAACTGGAACAAACGCACTACTGTAAAATATATAGTGATTTAGTATCCTATGATGGATTGATGGATTATAAAATTATGAACTCAAACATACTCTTTTGAGTATCAAGAGTAAGATTTTGTACGTGTCATCAATGTATATTTTGTAATATCGTACCCGGAGATGATATCAACACTGTATCGTATCGTTGGATTGCTCACAGGAACTCTAAATTGCACATTAATTGGTATGATAGGATCATCGATCAGCTTTCCGTTTGTAACAATCTCATTTTTTTTTTTTTTTTTTTTTTTTTTAACCTGTCTCGTTGCTAGATCCGTATTAATAAATTATAAGCCTTTAAAAAAAATATAAAAATGGCAATATAATATTGAACTATATACCAAAACGGCAGAGGTTATTTAGAGCAAAGGGAGTGATAACGCACAATGGCGTAGCTACATACCCGAAGTTTTTTTTTTTTTTTTTTTTTTTTTTTTTTTTTTTTTTTTGCGATGTAGAAGGTATATAGTTTTCGTGTAGAAAAATTTCGGGATATTCGGTTTCGACCCCCCATTTTAATTGTAATTTTTTTTTTTTATACATTAAGCAATAAAAATTTTTAGATCCCGACCCACACTGAAAATTTTCTAGCTTCGCCACTGAATTAACGCAGCCCTTGCGTTATTCCTATGTGGCATATCATCAACGCACGTTACCACGTTAACGCCATTTCCTAGCATGCAGCGTTGGACCAGCGTTGGTATCCACGTTAACGCAATAACTTGCGTTGTAACGTCCATTGCAGCTTTTGAAAATTGCAAAACAAGCCCCTCGCAGGTTCTAACGGCTAGTTTGTGGTGAAAAAAAAAAGTAATGTTACCGTTTTGAAAATAACGGCTAGTTTCACAGGCAAAAAGAAAAAATAGAACCTTATAAATGAACAACAACAAGTATATACACTATCTTTTCACAACAAAAAACAAAACAAAAAAAAAAAAAAAAAAAAAAAAAAAAAAAAAAAAACCCCTCATACACTCATATTCTCACAAAATCAAAACCATGTCAGGACGAGACGATTCAAGTTTTTTAAATTTGATGGGTATTGTAAATGAGTGAAGTCAATCCGGATGAGGCGTATTTCATCAAAATGGAAAAACAATGAATCAAAGAGAAATATAATTTGCAACGTCCGCCAACCAATCCAAATGATACCGACTAGTTTAAATTATCTACTTATCGTATGTTATTTCGTATGTTTCATTTCGTAATTTCTATTATGTATTTTTTTTATTGTAATGTTTTTATTTCGTATTGTAATGTTTAGTTTTATTAATAAAATGTTTGAATGTTTAATAAATGAATTTGTTGAGGGTAGAATTTGTAAATTTGTAAAAAGTGGTGTTATTTGGTGTTATGATTTACTGGTGTTTTTCGGTGTTATGTTATTTGGTGCTTAGATGATGTGGCGCTGACGTAGCGCGGTGTTATTTTATAACTTGAGTTACCCACTCGCTTTACTCTTATAAACATTACACCAAACTCCTTACCCATTTTATGCTTTGTGGAAGAATCTCTCATTTTACTTTTTAGTTTTGTTGTGTGGGTTGTAAATTTGATTTGTCTCCAATTTGTGTTCTGATTGTTATGGTTTAATTTCGCATTTAGGCTTTTGTAATATGTATGGTGTGTTGCGGATAGCCGAATGTATAACAAGTCCGTGACAATATGGTTTACACAAAAGGTGTTTCAAGTCAACTCCAGACGACCCTGGTTTGACCCATCCCAAAATTACCCATTTTGACTATTTACCATCTATAACGAAGATAAAGAGCACAATTTGCTTACAAACAGACAAGACCCTCTTTATATACTACAGTAAGACTTGTAACTAACTTAACTGACTTCGAATTTACGTATTGCATCCTTATCTTTTGAAATGTTACACTAACAACCCTGCACTTCATCAACTATGAAATATTACAGAAAAGGGCCTTAAACGTTTTCACTGAACATAGACTTCAATGTAATACATTAACACTGATAAACAATCTTTTTTGGTAAATAATAGACTACTACTATCAACAGTAACAATAAAACGCAAAGAAATTAAATCAAGAACAACTTAAACTAACTGTCATCGACATGAATAATCTAACTATGTTATAAGTTATAGTTTATACAATTCAGGCATAAATCCACAAATTAAAGAATTGAATCACAAGTTCGATCAATTCTTTCGCTACGTCTTTATACCAAAGAATCAAAACCATAATCGCCATTCTTTCGCTGCCAAGATCAACTCTCTTCTAACCTGCATCCATTCATCTACCTCCGCCCTACGTCGCTCTACTTCCTCCATCGTCAACACCGAATCACTCTTTTGCTTCCACAGTTCTTGTTTCTTGATCACATTCAACGCTTTTTCGTCCCTATGTTTCCTCATGTGCCCACCTAACATCTGCCCAGTTTCAAACACTTTCGTACACATCTTGCATCGATGCAACCCAGTAGGAATAATGTTAAGACTTAACATGCACATCACGTCAACGTTATTATCTTCGTTGGGTTTAATCTTTTTATGGATCCCTTGATGACCACCAAGTGCTTGAAACGATTTAAACCTTTTCTTGCATGTTTTGCATTAATTCGTACCCGTGTTCTTCAGTTTCTTGAAAACCTGAGTTTTCTTCGAGATGTTTATAGATCACCATCTTTCTACATTTATTATCACTTTGTTTTCTGTTGGTTTTCTTCAACTTTATGATCATCATACCGCTCGATCTGTGTGTGTTTTCAAGAATGAGAAATCTTGAATAAGGTGTGTGTTTGTGTTTTGTTTGATGTTTATGAGAATGTAGAAACCTGAAGACGTATTAGTATTTATAAGATTAATACTATTAGTTTGTGATCGTTCCTTGCATACCAAGTAATAAATACAGATTAATTAATCCCATCACTGATCAACGGTTTAGATCTAATTTTTCTAATAAGGAAAGTTTACATGAGAAATACTATTTTGTTTAGAGTTTACGAAGCAAAGAATTGAGGACTTTTAACCTGATGATAGAAAGGTTAAAAATAAAAGGGGTAATTTAGAATTTGCAAAAGACAAATTTAGTGGAGGGGCTTTCTAACTAGGACATTAAATTTTCATAACTAGGACAAGATATTTAAAATACTTAAGTGTATTTTTGACGAAAATAACACTAGCAATAAGTGATAGTTATTAGTAGTAACTATAAATAGTATTTGTTTGTTTTATAAAAGTATTGGTGAAATATTGCCTGTTGCAACATGAAGGTAACTGCCTTTTTTTTTTTTATTTTTTTTTATTTTATTTATTATTTTTGTTTTTTTTGTTGTTGTTGTTGTTGTAAAAATCTTAAAAGATTTACAATTAAGCCTCTTCATTATATCAAACATACATGATTCCCCTCTGCATTATAAAGAAAAAGTAGGCAACTAATTCAAACGTATTTTTTAAAGTTACTATAACTAAATGTTAAACGCTAACTAATTCAAAATGCTTTGCGTCAGACATACTCTTAAATGTATTAATATTTGTAAAGTTACTATAACGATTTTTTGTTCCTAATGTAAACATTCGCTAAACATCTATATGTGAAAATTGTTTAATGTGGTCGTAACTTATAAATGTCGAACAAATATTTTTTTCTTAATCTGTTATGTTTGCTTATTTGAATGCAGTTATTATGAACGAATAACTTTAATATGTCTTTAATCTATTCAATGTTATTTATTTTACTAAAATAACCTTTATAGGTTCTAGAACATGTTATTGTTAATACATCAAACTCGATTAAATGTCTAAAATGGTTAACCGTGACCAGAACCATGGGTAACCGTTTATTTTGGGTACCCGCATGTCTGGTTACCCTCCTAGTACGTTTCGGTTTAAGGTAGAAAAATGAATCTCCCGCCCCGTCATGGATAGTATAAATCTTCCAAATAAATGAACTGAACCACCACGTGAACATCCCCTACTTTATACCCTCTAAACTTTATTTTTTCCTATAAAAACAACAAATATTTTGTTGTTGTTCATAAATTCTAAAATGAAAGCACAAGTTACTGTGAAAATGAATACAAGAGATTGTACATATATGAATGGATCATGTTATTCTTCTTTATGAGATTAAGTAAGGATGTTCGGAAAAGTATTTTTTTTTTCTTTTTACTATCTACATTCAATTACGACTCATGTTATTCCTCTTTATAAGTTTAATCCGCATACACGGGTTTAAAAATGAAACACGGCTAAAATTATTATTAACATGAATAAAAATATCAAAATGAAGGCACAGTCACACATGTTATTGTGATATGAAAATAAATACAAGAGATTATACATATAGCAATGATGCATGTAATTTTTCTTTAACATTTAAATAAATATATCTGGAAAACAAATTTTCAAGGGTCATTATGTGATTTTGACAACGCATAATGTCTAAAACATGATATCAATAGTTAATTTCAACAACAACAACCTCAACACTATGTCAGTTAAACAAGGTCAAATCATTCATCCAACAAAAATCTATGCAAAATATTAATCGATATTAATACATAATAAAACATTTATGTAAAAAAAAAAAAAAAAAAAAAAAAAAAAAAAAAAAAAAAAAAACCTCGCGCGTACACGAGTGTTATAATCATATAAGTATAAAAGATTTTACATAATGTTATATATAAATCTTATTTAACAACCCCGGGACAAACTTTAGCATACCAAAATAGAAATTTACATTTTTAACAATTGTATTATTAAAATTAGATACGAGTAATATGCAATTTTTATGCACAATTAATTGAAATTTAGATATATAGTAACTTAAGTTAGAACACATTATGTAAGATTTATGCCAAAGCATCGCGAGTACACGAGAGTATATAACTAGTCTTATATATATAATGTTTTTTTCTTCTATCTAGCATGGCAAATACAAACCACTAGTGGTCTGTGTATGACAACAAGGGGTCAAAAGCTGTCAACTCAGTTCAATTCCAAGATGCAGGACAACCAAGTTCAAGCAATGGAGAGTCAAGTAGTGGAGGAAGTGGAAATGATGCAGTGTTTGTGAAGATTGATCAACTTCAAAACCAACTAAATCAAGTGATGATGATGATGCAGCAGTGTCAGAAGGATCCTCCAACTGGTATTGTTAACTCTCACACTATTAGAAGGTTTAAATTTATTGCATCTATCATGACTAGATTTAAAGCTGCTTGGGTAATAAACACTGGAGCCACTGATAGCATTTGCATCACCATGACCATAATGCATGACACATACTTTTGTAATCCACCAATTCACATAACCTTACCAAATGGCCAAGCTATGGAGGTTAAAATCAGTGGAAAAGTTAAAATAAACTCAGACATCACCCTCACTGATGTATTTTGCATACCCTCATTTGCTTACAACTGGCTATCTGTTAGCAAGTTAACCAAACAAATGCCTGTGATTGCCATTTTCACATCACTGTATTTTAACTGCCACATATCTCATTAACAGGTTTCCTTCAAAACCAATAAACAACAAAAGTCCTTTTGAATATTTGTATGGTACTCCACCACCTCTTGATCACTTGAGAGTTATAGGCTGTCAAACCTTTGCACATCAACACCTACATGATAAGTTTGAAGCTAGATCCATTCCATCTGTTTTTATTGGTTATCCTCCAACTCAAAAAGGTTACATACTATACAACCTTGAAACACACAAACTTTTCACAAGCAGGCATGTCACCTTCAATGAACACAAATTTCCATTTCATGAGAAACCACACACAACATCACCACAACAGGCATCACCTGAACACTTTAATCCACCTCACTTCAACTCCCCTACATCATCAACATCCTACATCACACCACCTATTACCACACCTACATCACTTCCTTCTCCTGATTCTTCCACAGATTCAACCACAGTCTCACCTTCCTCTTCTTCTAACAACAACACAGAATAATCATCACCTCAAACACAGAACACCACAAATGCTGACAGAGAACACTCACCATCCTCTCAACCACAACCACCCATCACTTCAACCTCATCTCAACCACCTCTTCAACCTCAAGTCAGAACTTCATCAAGGACCTCCAAACTTCCAACTAAACTTCAAGACTATCATCTTAACCTTCCCAAATCACTCACATCTTCCAAACACCATCATGCAAACTTTATTAATTATAAGAACATTCATACCTCAACCACAAGACATTTAATCAACACAATTAATAAAATCATAGAACCTCAGTCTTATACCCAAGATGCTAAGGATTCAAGATGGGTAGGTGCAATGAGTTTAGAACTAGCTGCCCTAGAAAAGAATGGAACTTTGACCATTGTTGAGCTCCCAGATGGTAAGATACCCATAGACTGCAAATGGGTCTTTAGAATCAAATGTAGGGCAGATGGTACAATAGAAAGGTTCAAAGCCAGGTTAGTTGCCAAAGGTTTCACTCAGAAAGAAGGTGTGGACTTTCATGAAACCTTTTCCCCTGTAGCAAAGATGGTAACTGTGAGAGCATTATTGGCCACTACCATTCACAACCAATGGCATGTAGCTCAATTGGACATCAATAATGCTTTTCTCCATGGAGATTTAACTGAAGAGATCTACATGAAGCTTCCTCAAGGCTATCCTGGCAGTCACTCAAAGACAAGTGTCTGCAAACTTCACAAGTCTCTTTATGGTTTAAAACAAGCCAACAGGCAATGGTTTCTCAAACTCACAACATTTCTTCAAGGCCTAGGATTCACTCAAAGCTATGCAGACACTTCTATTTTCACCTACAAGAAAGATCACAACTTCTTATGCCTTTTGATGTATGTGGATGATATTCTTCTAACAGGAAACAACCTTTCACTCATTCAACACATCAAACAACAACTACATCAACAATTTAGCATCAAAGATTTGGGGTCTCTCAATTACTATCTTGGCATTGAAGTGTTAAGAAACTCCACTGGTCTTATCATGACTCAAAGGAAATACACTCTGGAAATTCTTCAAAGTGTTGGGCTTCTCAATGTGAAACCTTCTTCTATTCCTTTGAATCCTCTGACCAAGTTGAATGATGAATTGAAGATGCTGAACCACTTGATGATCCTGTGCAATATAGAGCGTTAGTAGGAAAGCTACTCTATCTTACCATCACCAGGCCAGACATTTCTTATGCAGCTCAGACACTAAGTCAATTTTCACAGTCACTTAGAACTCCTCATCTAAAGGCTTTAATCAAGGTTCTCAGATATCTCAAAGCATGTCCAGGTCAAGGGCTTCTATTTCCTTCAAATACTAATCTGCATCTTAGGGCCTATTGAAACAGTGACTGGGCTAATTGTAGTTTCACAAGAAGATCTGTTTCAGAACATTGCATCTTCCTAGGTTCTTATTTACTTTCCTGGCAATCCAAAAAAAAACAGTGGTTTCAAGAAGCTCAACTTGTGAGCTATCATGGATCAAATGTCTACTCAAATACCTTGGCATCATCATCTCGGATCCTATTACTATCTACTGTGACAATGCCTCAGCAATAGCATTGGCCTCCAATTCAGTGCAACATGCCAGAACCAAACATATTGAGATTGACTGCCACTTTGTTAGAGACAAGATCAAGCAGGGTCAAGCCATTCCTACTTTCATCTCAACCAAGAATCAGTTGGCAGATGTTCTTACAAAAGGACTGTCCAAGGCACCTCATTATCACTGCTTATCCAAGTTTGGCATATGTGATCCATACACATTGCCAACTTGTGGGGAGGGTAATAGCTCATCAAGCTTATCAAGGATTAACTCAATATCAAGAACATCACAGCTCAATAAGATGCACCAGTCTATGACCAAACAACAGAGGAATAGGCTGAATGTTATGTGTATATGTAATACCATTTGATAGCTTAGTCTCAGTAGAAGTCAAAGTTGTAAGTCAACAAGTAGCTTAGTATAAATAGCTGTATTCATTCACTTCTCATTGTAATAATTCATTATGAAATAATACCATCATTTTTCCATCTCATCTCTCTGATTACAACTGTTATCAGCCATTAGCTTATAAATTTAGCATGCATGTAAACATTCATTACAAAATTTCAAAAATCAAAATATAACCCTATATGGATTGGCCTTTGCCTTTATTACTTGATATATATGCAAGAAACGATAACAACTTCACTTACCTTTTAACTAGCATTCTCTCCATTTACCCCCTAAACACACACAAACCTTCAAGATTTCTTCATCTTTAAATCACACACACCAAGTTCAAGCTATCTCAATCTTGAAAATACATACAGAGATGACTATCGATATGAAGAAAACCAATAGAAAACAAAGTGATCAACGTACAACGATGATTGTAAAAAATCTTGAAGAAAACCGGGGTTTTCAAGATAACACTGATCAAGGTGAGTTCGAATGCAAAACATGTCAAAGAAGATTCCAAACTTATCAAGCGCTTGGTGGTCATATGGCGAGCCATAAATGATCAAACCCAATAACAAAATTAGTAATGAGTTGAGTCTTAATTATGTTCCTACTATGTTGCATCAATGCAAGATATGTGCGAAAGAGTTTAAGACTGGGCAGGCGTTGGGCAGTCACATGAGCATACATAGGCTTGGAAAAGGGTTAAATGTAGTTGAGGAAAAGGGTCTATCGCAGCATGAAGCGGAGAAAGAGAAAGTTGAAAGTGATTTGGAGAGTGGTTCATCGGTGTTGACAGTGGTAGAACTACACCGCCATCACCATACGCCACCTTGTGACTCCCTTATTATAAATCTTTACCACACGCGCCCTAATCCCCCACCACAGCCACCATACGCGCCATAATACCACACTACTGCCACCACCAGCATCATACTAACACCCTTCCACCACCACAACACGCCACACCAACCCTACTACGTGCCCTCTATATCACTCACTAATCAAGATTTGGAGTAGATTCGTGAACTACTAAGGTAGGAGACACACCTTGTCTTCTTGACGACTTGGTGTACAACCACTCGTGAATAACGAGTGGTGTTTCATTTAGTTTTGTTTCACAAGATTTGGACAAGAATACTTGTGGGTTAATATTTTGCTAATAAAAACATGAAAACAAACTAGTTTTGGTATCTTGTGTTGTGGTCGAATTTCAGTCTAACCGTGAGCCCAAAGCTCACGGCTGTGAATCATGGTTTAGTCATGAGTCTAAGTCTAGGTTCTTATGGCTATTTTATTATTTGGTTATTGTTTTGGGCTCGGATTGAAGGAGTTTGATAGTGGCAGCAGGGTTAAGTTAGGATTTGGATGATTTGGAGTTTGATGTGACTGCTTTGTTATTGTTGTCGTAGTGCCGAGACCCTAAAGGGTCTGGTTGTTTGATTGGTGATGAGTTAGGATTATTGAGGAATTGTGGTTGTGGGATCTTGATGGGTTCGTTGGTTTGTGAGATACCGAGAGCCAAGCCGAGACCATTAGGGTCTCGGCATATTGATGTTGGCAAATTGATGTTATTGTTGGTTGAATGGAGGCTTGGTTTAGGATTGGTTAAGTGTTATCAAGCCGTAAGGATTAGTTTCGGCTGAGATAGATATTGGTAATTTGAACTTGATATGTATAATTGTGATGATTCGTGCCACGTCGATGTCACCTTGGCTTTTTAGTCTCGGTTGACCCCGACAACGCCGTAACATGGGATTTAGACTTACTTGGACAATATACAATATAAACTGATAAAATAGTCCAAGAGTGATGACTCGGACTCGTGAGCTCGAAATGAATGATAACTTGTAAAGTAATAAATTTGACAACAAGTTTATATATATATATATATATATATATATATATATATATATATATATATATATATATATATATATATATATACATATACATATATACAAATAATAAGTAAATAATAATAACGTTGACGTTAAATATTAATTAACGAATAAAAGTGAATTAATATTTGATGGAAACTTTATTATTTAAAAAGGTAATACTTTCAAATAAAAGGTGATGGTTTCTTTTTATAAACGTTATTTAACAAAAGTTATTATGAATTTCGAGTACGCGCAAAGTTAGGAAATACTATTCAAATAGTATTTATTACACCTAATAAAGGTAGAGTTTCGGATCTGTTTAACATTAATATAATTCACCAATACAGTTATCGGATCTTTGGGATTGACAAGCCCAATGGGAGCCCGACAAGTGTGTCGGCTGACGTTATTATTGAGAAACACATCCTTATGACTTATGGTTATGATATAACTTTGGAATCAATAAGTAGACGGAAGAATGGTTAAACTTATCAAATTTACGAATTTGTTAAATGATTGACCCTTTGTACGAGAACTTATCGAATCTTAAGGTCATGTCATTGACCCTAGTACAAGATATGGACCTAAACTGGAATGTTGAACTAATCATCTGGCTATATGAGATTGATGTATCTTGATTATATTCTTGGCATGAGTTCACTCGAGTCGAGACTATGTCTCTAACACACACACACGACGATACCAAACGCTAATAACTGATTTTCACGAGATTATTTTGGAAAGTAAAATGGAAATGGGATACATTCGGGGATAGAAAATATTGTTTGGAGACATATTCTAAAGACAAGTCTACATTATTAGGTAGTGCCGAGTTCTAGTTTCTGTCGCTTGTTAACTGCTATCCTGCTTTGCTTCTGTTGATGATCTGTGCCAAGCTGACTTAATTGCCGTTGAGCTAAATTACCTTTGAGCTGTTCATGTTGTTCTTTGATTGGATTATTGTGCTAGTCTGCTTTTGATATATTTGTGATTGTGCTTTGCTGGACTGAGGTGAGTTCATAGCCCCACTTTTACTCATATTACTGTTTTACTGAAATATTGGGGTGAGAAACACACAAAACATTTCATGGACCTTAATTTCATTTATGTTTTTATCAAACTATTACGTAGAATGAGCCTAAGTCATATAATCCCATTCATGCCCACTTTCATGCACCGTCAATTCCTGTTGGTAAGGGCGAATGCTATAAATAGATCTATTGGGGGTGACTCCCTCGTTCGGTTTGGCTAGGATGACCAAACGCGAGAGTATAACATGTCAAAACACGAGTGTCATGGGATAGACACTTACAAGGGCCTTTAATTATCGTGCTTCTAGAGCATGCACAATAGTAAAGCTTCGGTTGCATGAACTTAGTGCTGACATAATAGACATCACTTTTGTGTGAACACTACAACTGTTTAAGGTCCAACTCATTGCTTTACATTTAAACCTATGGACTCACCAGCGTAAGCTGACCTTTAGCATGTTTTCTCAGGCGATTAAGAGGATGTTTATGGATGCTAGCTATTGGAGGCTTGGCGAAATGGCATGGGCAAAAGATCGACTAAAACTCTGATATTATATTGGGGACCTATCTTTTAACTCTTTGGGCCTTATCTTTTGTACTTTCGAATAATTGTAAACTTTTAAACTAAATCTTGGGATGTTTATGTAATGAAAATTGTTATCCGGTTTCGCTATGCTTGTATTGTGTATACCAATCCCAGTAGCACCCCGAAAGCTTGTAAGTCTTCCGCTGTACAAAATTTTTGGGGTGTTACAGTATAGGATTCACAAGAATCAAATAATATTAGTGGATAATTAGGCCCAAGCCCGGTTTGTGGGTTTTGGGTATTAGAGTTTCACTATTATATGTAGTGCTCAATAATAAAGTTATAACTACGGGTTCTATCATTCTAACAAATAATTCCCATATTAAACTTGTGAAATCTTCAACCATGGTGTATTCGTACAGTATTCACAAGAATCAAATAATTCCCATATTAAACTTGTGAAATCTTCCACCATGGTGTATTCGTAAGGAAAACATATTTGGTGCATTCTCTAAAAATCAAAATCAAAAATTGACTTCATAAATCAACAATAAAACATGTGAAGACCAATACGTTTGTAAAAAATTAAACTTTAAGCAAAAGGGTTTCAAGTGATTACCATAAGCACAGATTCCAGTTCTTCAATAAGTTATCGTGTGGTTTTAGTCCACTTTTTTCGGTCTTCCATCCCGTTAGCACCATTTCATAAAGGTTTTCAATGGCAAAAAAGTAATAATAAAAAAAATTAAAAATAAAAAAATCAAGTCTTGGTTGTAGTCAGAGAAATGAGATGAGAGATGAGGGACAAAATACTGGAGTTGGGCGGGAATAAACTTGTGAAATGATAGAGGATCAAAGGTGTAGGTAAAGTGGAACACTGTAAAATTTTAATTGTTATATGGTAAATAATAAATCAATGTCAACTAATGCAACTTGGGAAGTGAAAAAGTGTCAAACTGAAATGACTAATAAACCCATCGTGTGCAAGTCTCGTGGGTGGGAAATCGATGTCAACTAACGACAACTAGTGCTTGGGATCAAGTGCGCACAAAAAAACTGCCCTTGGGGACTATCCTGGCGGAACCCTAGAACGGAGGACTAAACGTGTAAATGGAAAGGAGTTCAGGGATAAAAGGTGTAATTTACCCAAACAGTTTCTAATCGTTTCATCCAAAATTGCCTTTAATGTTGTGTTTTTTGCTACGATTTATAAGAATAAGTGATTAGCATTCTTGTTTATCATTAACTTGATCATATTCGTTGCCTTAAACACGTAACTTTTAGGTTTTTTGGTGTAATCGTTTTAGGGTTTACAAACCGACCTTAGTTTTATCCTAATCGGTTTTTATAAATTGGTTAGGGTCTTCTTTTGTCTATTTATTGTGAGTCGACTAATCATAATTACTTATTTTTATTATTAATCGACTATCTTTATGGCTAGGGGTTAGGATTTGGTGGTGCGCATGGTTAAAGCCCTAACTGTTTTAGTCAGGGTTTTCTTTTTTCTTGGTCGATTGATTGTGATTGTTGCATGATTATTCTTGGTTCTTGTCAATTGTATTTGGAGATTGTTAGTGGGTTTTGAGAGAGATGGAAAAAAGGTTTTTTGAATACTAATAGCGTGGCCAAAGGTACGAGATCTATTGGTAAATCTTATGATAGTGTGTCGACTGGGATAGTGGTGTTAATTTGAGTTCTTCTTCTAATTTAGCCGATCAAACTAGATTGAAGAATGAAGAACTCATGCGTAGTGTGGCTGCTAGGTTAAAGAATATGGATGGGAGGAATGCTATGCCTGGTAATGTTCCAATTAAACCGTTGTGTGATCCAAAATTTGATGCGTTTTGGAACGTGTTTGCTAGTCCTATTCTTGAACAAGGTGGTACGGTTAAGTATAGTGGTAGTGGTATTGATGGTGCTTTTGAATCGTTGGCTGCTAATTTAGAGACTTATGATCCCAAAGATGCGTATACTTCAAGTGGGACTGGTACTGGTTGATGTAAGGGATTGCGCCCTCGCAACAGGTTTTACCTCTCAAGGGATCTTGAGAAGCTTGCAACTCCCACCAGGCAGTGTACCTGATCGTTGTAGTATAGTATAATGACAAGTACCGGGGGATTGATCGTTCAACTCAGGAATAGTGTCGCTAGGATTAGAAAGCCTACTAAACTAGGTCTAGGGATGAGGGATGATTCTTTTTGTATTTTTGTATTTTTTTTTATGAAAGCAAGTAAAATCTCGGGTTTTGAAGGATAGGGTGGAATTAGTTGCTAGTCAACTAACCCAATTAACTAAAGATGCAATCAAAATAAAATAAAATAAAACTTAAACTAATTTGTG
Organism: Artemisia argyi; assembly: GCA_030686995.1. Classification (NCBI taxonomy): domain Eukaryota; kingdom Viridiplantae; phylum Streptophyta; class Magnoliopsida; order Asterales; family Asteraceae; genus Artemisia; species Artemisia argyi. The sequence continues at coordinate 165,437,275 of CM060696.1, read as the reverse complement.
GTGGAAATAATAATGAGAGAAAATGTATTTACTTAGATTTCATTACTCCCTAGATATCTTTTACCGGTTGATTAGCTTGTTACAATTGCATGGATGACGGGTTATATTCCTTAATACTAGTCGTAGGGCCGTGTACAATATTCCCTAACTCTATAAGCTCCTACTTCACTCCTATGTTGAGCCGACTAAAAGCTCCTAACATGGGATCACTAGAATTCGTTTATGCATTAAATACAACCAAAAATCGTAGTACACCTCCGATCATGTTTCTTAAGACGTTCAAGCAAGTTACCAATTGGAAGTCTGCCAGTTTTCTTAAGCCTAACATTGAATACAATCATCCAAAGCAATTATAAACAAACCATCAACCAATAATCAACATCTAGGTTTCACTACATCTAAGCAAACACAATAAAAACCTAGCCTAGCATGTTAAAGAGAAGACAAGCGTAAGATATAATCACACAACACATAGACATATTGAATGATTTGAATAAGTACTTATCTTCAATTGAACATGGAAGAATCAAGGGGTTGAAACCCTTGAAAAAGCTGTAAAATGCGTCTAGGGTTTATGCCCTAATATCCCACACAATGTTCCACACTTTACAATGAAAATTTGGAAAAATATATATAGATAATACATCCTGACGGCGTCACGTTGTGGCTTGTGACGTCTTCAACTCGCCGCCAAATTAAAATTTGTATTGACTAGATCCACTTCTGACGCCGTCAAGAAGGAATGATGCTCTGGGTCGTCATGTACATCTTGACCCTGACGGCCTTGGTGACGCCGTCAGGCCTTTTGCACTAAAAATGTTCTGGGCCGTCACGTGTATTTTCCACTTCCACCTCTTTTGCCAAGCTTGACGCCGTCATGTATGAAGCCTTGACGCCGCCATGTACTGTTCCCAGCAAGGATTTTGAGACTTTGCCGTTTTCTCTACTTTTATGCTCCAAAAACGTCCAAAATGCTTCCTTTTCCAGATTTCTCTCTAAAATTACCTAAAATGACAAAAGGAACGATTTAGGGCAGTAATTGGTCAAATAATCACGAATTCGGGCTTAAATAACCCCTTAAAAGCGGTACACTTTTCGCCTCATCACTGGTATTGAATCATTTACTCCTATGGATGCTCCTAATTTATTGATTCCTACGTATGAGGCTGATGTTGTTACCAATTTTCCACATGCTCCTAGTACTAACCTTATGTCCAATGTTGAGAAGAATGGATCGTGTACGAAGGAGAATGTTGCTTGTTCTCCTATTATTACTTATTGGACAGAAGATGATGGTGATGTTAACTTGTCTACACGTGTTGATGAGAATAACATGAATACGTCCTAAAACACTGTTAATTTGGGAGGTATATTGACTCTAAGTGGGTATGGTATAAACACTGGTTTGGTTTCACAAAGTATGACTTGTGTTGGTACGGTGAATATGGATCTTAAGGATCAGTTCCTAAGGCTAATTCCTCTATTTCGTTTGCAAATATTCTGAACCTAGGTTGCAATATGAAGAAGGTCAATTTTAGACCCTTGGTTAATGAGATTTGGGTTGAAAATCATGATACTTTGTTACCTTAGGAAGCAATGGAAAGCGTTTTGGGCAGGTATGAGAATACACTTGTTGGTTTTTTTGTTGGCAAAACAATCGCTTTTCCTACTGTGCAAAATCATGTAACGAATACATGGGGTAAGTTTGGTTTAAAGAAGCTCATGAAAAATGACGCTGGTGTTTTCCTTTTTAATTTTGATTCTAAAGAGGGTGTGGATAATGTTCTTCAGCGGGGCCCTTGGTTAATCCGTAAATCACCTCTCATTCTTAACAAATGGACTCCTAATTTGTCTTTAACTAAAAATGAGGTAACCAGGGTTCCAGTGGGGATTAAATTGCATAATGTTCCTTTACTTCCGTATTCTGAAGATGGTTTAAGCTTGATTACTACTCAAGTAGGGAAACCTATTATGTTTGATGTGTTTACAAGCCCAATGTGTGTTGATTTGTGGGGACATATTAGTTTTGCTCGTGCTATTGTTGAACCAAGTACGGATTCTGATTTGAAAAGCGAAGTTAGTATGTTTATTCCTAATATGGAGGATAATGGTGATACTACGAAGATCATTAAAGTTGAATATTAATGGACACCTCCTCATTCTGATGTGTGTAACTTTTTTGGGCATGATTTTATCAATTGTCCAAAATGTGTTAAGGAGGCGGTTCGTAGTGACAATAATGTGGCAGCTGTAGCTTCTACTACTTTGGAAAAGACGGATGATGGTTTCATTGAAGTTAAGAATCGTAAGGCTGAAGGTAAGAAGCCGTTTTGTAGTATTGATGTGGGTAAAGGGGCTAAATTTAACCCTTCTAAACCTAAGCAGGTGTATGTAGCTGTGTCGAAGAAGCCGAATGCTACTAAGGAGAAAATCGCAAAAGAGGCAAGTACGAGTGGGACGATAGTTGCTACATCAAACCTATTGGATGCTCTTAATATGCCCGATACTATTGACAATGGTATTCCTTGTACTTCTCCTATTGTTGAGAAAATTGGGAAGCTTGAAAAACTAATTATTGATGAGAAAGCTACTCTTGTGGATGATGATGGTAATCCACTAAAAAGGTAGATTATTTTGGTGATCATGCCGGTGAAGATGAGGTTGAATATGTTGATAATGATACGGCTAATTTTTTAGCATCTGATATGTCTGATGTTGCTAGTTCTTCTAAGGGTGTGAGTGGAAACGAAGGCGAGGGGAAGAAGTGTTTATTACAAAGTTGGAGGGAGAGTTATGGAGATGACCCCTATGTTGATGATGATGATGATGATGATGATGATGATGAGCATTCTGCTAGTCAAATTGCCTTTTGTGATTCCTATAACATAAGGATTCCTAAGAGCTCTAGACGTTAGTTTATGTTTGGTCTTGTGTCAAATATAATCTAATGAGTAGTGGTTTGTTTTATTATTTTAAAGGATATGAAGTGTCTTGTTATGTTAGCTTTACCGCCTATATAATGGGCTGAGGTATGTGACTTCCCCCATATCCTTTGTACTTAAACGTTTTTGAAGTAATACATTTACCGGGGAAACCTTTAACAAAATAATAAATAAATAAATAAATAATGTAAAACTCCAAAGGGATTCAACAACTAGATATTTTAGAAGACGAAGTCAATTTGTAAACATTATTGAATCCCACTTGTCAATGTGAACTTGTGAAGTCAATTCGAAGTCAATGCAGATCGATAGATCATGTGTCTCGTTGATAAATATGTAAAACACTTTGGGAAAGATGCTAAGATGGAAATTTTTTCTCAAAAACTAATACTTTTGGTCTTTGTTTTTCTGTTACTACTTGATCATCATCGTCATGCCAATGCTGTCCTTCAAGGTAAATAATAGTACTTGTTTTGAGTGTAAATCATTTGGTTAATAGTATTTTATAAAATTCACACTATAAACTAAAATTATTTTTGTCATGAGTATTAATGAAACTACAATACTGCTGACATATATTATATGTCTATAGTTTCTAATATAGACTTGTGGTGTATAAATAGATTATGATTTTGAATGTATGCAAGGATCAAGGAAGTTGATTCAAGGTTTGCAACAAAAAGTTGCGGTTCCAACAAAAAAACAAAGAAAACTAAGAACGGTTTCATCTCCTCCACCCCCGCGGGACAACCGCAAAAGAAGCCCAGTCCGCCCACGAGAGCCACCACGACCACCACCAACACCACCACCACCACCACCACCACCGCCTCCTCCAGCAGCTTTGACTTGAATATTATAATATTCTCAAGTTATATTAATTGTTATTGTTATGAGTGGCATAGTTTCTTTATTGTCTTTCAACAAATGGGATCGTGGTATGTTTTTTATTTTCTAGTTGGAAGTGGTGATCGAAATGAATCATCTGTGGTATATTGTTTCTACTATCTTATGTTTCTAGAGTAAGTACCATATAATGGATTAATAAAATTGTTGAAATTTGCTTTGTGGACGTTTTAAAAGCATGTGTTTTACTAGCTTTAATTTACGTCCTGATCGAGTTTATTAAGTTTACTCATTAAGGAATACTGGTGCGAGATTGCCGATATCTACTGAATTCTAGGCCTGTAGCTTTGGTAATCCAGATTTGAGTAAAACCAAATTTCTATTCTGGTACTTAACTTGGTTCTGCAGGTTCCAAGGTTTTATCTCAACTGGAACAACCGTACTAATGTAAAATAAATAGTGATTTAGTATCCTATGATGGATTGATGGATTAGAAAATTATGAAATCAAAACATACTCTTTTGAGTATCAAGAGTAAAATTTTGTACATGTGTCATCAATGTATATTTTGCAATATCGCACCCGGAGATGATATCAACACTCTATCGGACATTACACCAAATTCCTTGCCCATTTTAGCTTTGTTGTGTGGTAGTTGATTTCTCTCCAATTTGTGTTCTGATTGTTATGGTTTGATTTCGCATTTAGGCTTTTGTACTATTATGTATGGTGTGTTGCGGATAGCCGAATGTATAACAAGTTACAATCCAAACATACTTATGCAATCAAATTTGAAACACATTGGTTATTTATAAAAAATTACCATATGGTTTACTCAAAAGGTGTTTCAAGTCAACTCCAGAAGACCCTGGTTTGACCCATCCCAAAATTACCCATTTTGACTACACCATCCATTGTCCATCCTGGTTACTTTTTCTAGCCTTGAGTCCGCCCAACGCCTGTCCAGTTTCAAACTCTTTCGTGCACATCTTGCAGCGATGCAAACCAGAAGAAACAGTAGGGACACCAGTAAGACTTAACAAACATAATGCAGCATCATAATCTGCACTACGTTTAATCTTTTTATGGACCCCTTGATGACCACCAAGCGCTTGATAAGTTTTGAATCTTTTTTTGCATGTCTTGCATTCGTACCCATAATCATTGTCTGGCAAACAAGAGTTTTCTTCGAGATGTTCTACGATCACCGTTGTACATTTATCACTTTGTTTATTCATCTCAGTTGTCATTGCTTTGTGTGCTTTCAAGATTGAGAAATCTTGAAATTGTGTGTGCTTGCAAGATGAAGAAGAAGTGTTGTGTGTGGAGTATGTGTTATGAGAATATAGAAAATTGAAGGCGTATTAGTATTATTTTCCATAATTACACAAACGAAGATTATAACCGTGTGATAGGAAGATTCAAGGAAAAAGGGTAAAAATTTAGTTTTGCAAAAAACTTATGGGACAGCCTTAAATAAGACATCAAATGTGCTTTAAGTTTTTAACTAATAATATAAGATAATTTGCAAATCACCATTGATGCGTACACAATTGATGTACAATATGTAAAATGTGTTGTACTAGACAAATTTACTGGTGCACAAATAAAAATTGTTGGGGCTCGGTTTTTGATTGTATTTGGTTGCCAGGAAAAATTAATGGTTGTAAATTTAGTAAAAAGATGGTGGTTTAGGATTTGGAAAAAAAAATGTTTTCCGGATAGAACATTAGAAGCCTTCATTAAGTTTTGATACAGAATTTAGTAAAAAAACAATTTTGAGGATTTGGATAAAAGTGAAAAAACCAACTTTGAGTGTAGGGATATAAGTAAACTGTCTATGGTTTATGGTTGTATGAAATAATTAGTTCAAAGTTGCTTGTTTAAAGATATATTGAGTGGTTTACTTACATGGTCGTCTCGTGATTTTCGGTGGTTTTAGGCAATAACGACAAAGATGCCCTATTACACTTGTAAAATACAAAGAAATTGCATATAAACTTGAATTATATGACATTATGACTCATATAGGTTTACTATTATACATATTTATATGCAAAACTAATAAAAATGTAACCCCTTTAAGTGGAGGCCCTATGCGACGGCACCTATTGCACAACTCTTCGAGACCCCTCTGTTTAAATATTATTTAGTTTGAGGCTTGGTTTTTGGTTGTTTTGTGTGGTTGCCGGAAAAAATTCCAAAAAAGATGGTAGTTGTCAGAAAAAAATATCGAAGAAGATGCTGGTTGCCACATAAGCATAAATGATGACATAAGCTAACAAAAAATAAATAAATAAATAAAAAACCTGCAACTTGTTCAAAAGGTCAAAGAGTACACAAGATATGTCAAAAAAAAAAAAAAAAAAAAAAAAATATATATATATATATATATAAATGAGATAAATGTATTTTCTTTTGTTCGCTAAATATAAAAGAAAATGGTGATAACTATAACACATTTACAAATCATTAGAGCATCCACAATAGTGGATCTTTTACATAGGTTTATAACATGTGAAATCATTAATTTAAAAACTATAAACCTATTACCATTATATATAAACCTTTTATAATTATATCAAATGTTCAACCATATCACATGCATTAAATTATGAAAAGGTCTAGAATCTAAGACCTCTTCATGCCACATAGATATAAACCACAACCTCACTGTAGTTGAAACAAAAGATAAACCTTTTCATAGCTTTTAAACCTTTTTATAAACCTCTTATAGTGGATGCCCTAAGCCTTTCTTTATTTTAGCCAATGTATCAACAGTGTGCATATGTATAAGTGAATTGATCAAGCTCTACAATATTTTGTGCATTGCGAATGCCTTAATAGAGATGAAACTGCTATGCATGTATTGGAATTCTATCCTATTTATCTCTAGCAGCTAGAATAGTTAATATTTTATTCTTCCTTGAATTGTAACCTTGGTTTGTATAAGATCGTACTTAATAAAATTTTAATCGCTTCGAAAATATGAGTATATCGCAAAAGCTAGCCAACTTTGAATTGAATAAACGTACACACGTCTTCATGGAAATTTGGGTTCGTTAGTTTATAGACTTTTCCAACTTTGAATAATTAGTTTGTAGACTTCATGGAAATTTGGGTTCGTTAATTAACCAAACTGACCTTACCCTTAGCAGTATAAGTAAAAAACATCTAACAATAAATATGCAAAACAGTTTGGGAAAGAAATTAAGATGGAAAAGTTTTCTCAAAAACTAAGGGGCCGTTTAGTTGGTGAAAATTTTTCTATTTTCCCAGGAAAATTTTCAGATGTAAAGAGAAAAATTGAAAATCCGTTTAGTTAAACTTTTTTGCAGCAATTTTAAAAAAATGTGAAATTCTTATTCTCTAAATTTTAACTAAAGGTTTGAAAAACCCATTCTACTCTTCTCACTTTTTTTAATTCTCTAGGAATTTAGAAACGGAAAAACATGAAACTTTTTCACCAACTAAACGGCCCCTAATACTTTTGGTCTTTGTTTTTCTGTTACTACTTGATCATCATCGTCCAGCCAATGCTGCCCTTCAAGGTAAATAATAGTACGTGTTTCTAGTGTGAATCATTTGGTTAATAATCTTTTATAAAACTCGATCACACTATAAACTAAAATTATATTTGTCATGAGTATTAATGAAACTACAATACTGCTGATATATATTATGTCTATAGTTTCTAATAGAGAATTGTGGTGTATAAATAGATTATGATTTCGATAGTATGCAAGGATCAAGGAAGTTGATTCAAGGTTGGCAACAAAAAGTTGCGGTTCCAACAAAAAACCAAAGAAGACTAAGAACGGTTTCATCTCCTCCACCACCGAAAGACAACTACAATAGAGGCCGCGGACGACCACGACGACGACCACCACCACCACTAGCTTTGACTTGAATATCATAGGGTCTGTTTGGTAGGAGCTTTTTGGGAGAGCTGTTAGCTTTTTGTTAAAAAATAATCTCCTTTAAAATAAATAGCTCCGTTTGGATACATTAACTTCAAGCTTTTATTTCAAACAAATAGCTCCTAAATGAAAAGCTGATTCATGAAGCCTTTTAAATATCTTGGAGCTGTTAAAACTTTAAATTACTCATATACCCTCCAAACATTTGTTTACAATTATAGATATGTCTTTTTATGTCATTTTACATCTTACATTTACATTTAATAGCTAACTTACCAAACACTTTTATTGAAAAAAAGATACAGCTTGTAGCTCATGTTAACAGTTTTGCAGTTTACAGCTTACAGCTTATAGTTAATTTTGCCAAACATACCCAATATTCTCAAGTTATATTAATTGTTATTGTTATTATTAGAGGATAGGTTAGTAGGCCCAAGCCCATAAACGGGCAGAGGATAGTTTAGTAAGCCCAAGGCCGTTTGTTGGCTTAGGGTCTGTTAGGGTTTCATGTCATGTAATCTCTATCGGACCTTAAGCCCACAGGCTTTGGCCTACAACCTATCCTCTAATAGTTATGAGTGGCATAGTTTCTATTGTCTTTCAATAAATGGGATCGTGAAATGTTTTTTATTTTCTAGTTGGAAGTGGTGATCGAAATGAATCATCTGTGGTATATTGTTTCTACTAATGTTTCTAGAGTAAGTACCATATAATGGATTAATAAAGTTGTTGAAAACTTTGTGGACGTTTTAAAAACATGTGTTTTACTAGCTTTAATTTAAGTCCTGATCGAGTTTATTAAGTTTACTCATTAAGGTATACTGGCGCGAGATTACCGATATCTACTGAATTTAGGCCATGTAGCTTTGCTAATCTAGATTTGAGTGAAACCAAATTTCTATTCTGGTACTTAACTTGGTTCTGCAGGTTCCAAGGTTTTATCTCAACCGGAACAAATGTGCTACTGTAAAATATATAGTGATTTAGTATCCTATGATGGATTGATGGATTAGAAATAATGAAATCAAAACATACTCTTTTGAGTATCAAGAGTAAAATTTTGTACATGTGTCATCAATGTATATTTTGCAATATAGCACCCGGAGATGATATCAACACTCTATCGGACATTACACCAAATTCCTTTTGCCCATTTTATGCTTTGTGTAAGAATCTCTCATTTTACTTTTTAGTTTTGTTGTGTGGGCGATTGATTTCTCTCCAATTTGTGTTCTGATTGTTATGGTTTGATTTCGCATTTAGGCTTTTGTAATTTGTATGGTGTGTTGCGGATAGCCGAATGTATAACAAGTTACAATCCAAACATACTTATGCAATCAAATTTGAAACACATTGGTTATTTATAAAAATATACCATATGGTTTACACAAAAGGTGTTTCAAGTCAACTCCAGAAGACCCTGGTTTGACCCATCCCAAAATTACCCATTTTCACTACACCATCCTGGTTACTTTTTCTAGCCTGTGCTGTCGCATGTGTCCGCCCAACGCCTGTTCAGTTTCAAACTCTTTCGTGCACATCTTGAAGCGATGCAAACCAGAAGAAACAGTAGGGACACCAGTAAGACTTAACAAACATAATGCAGCATCATAATCTGCACTACGTTTAATCTTTTTATGGACCCCTTGATGACCACCAAGCGTTTGATAAGTTTTGAATCTTTTTTTGCATGTCTTGCATTCATACCCATAATCACTTTCTGGAAAACCAGAGTTTTCTTTGAGATGTTCTACAATCATCGTTGTACATTTATGATCACTTTGTTAACATCTGAGTACTACGTTATTGCTTTATGTGCTTTCAAGATTGAGAGTCTTGAAACTGTGTGTGTTTTCAAGATGAAGAAATTTTGAAGTGGTGTGTGTTGTGTTGTTGTGTGTGGAGTATGTGTTATGAGAATATAGAAAATTGAAGGTGTATTAGTATTATTTATAAGATAGATTTAATCAAGATACGTAGTGTGTGTGTGTGTGGTGTGATGTGTGTGTGTGAGATAATGGGCTTTGGAAAGAATGCTAGTTAAAAAGTTAAGTAAATATTTTTAGTTTGTGATCGTATCTTGCATAGCAAGTAATCAAGGGCAAAGCCCAATCGATCTATAGGGTGGTAAATTAAATTTTAAAAAATTTTGTAAGGAAACTATACACGAGTAATTAATGCATGCTAAGCCCCCTTAGCAACATTTAGCCATTTTCCATATTACACAAACGAAGATTATAATTTATAACCGTGTGATAGGAAGATTCAAGGAAAAAGGGTAAAATTTTAGTTTTGCAAAAAACTTATATAAAATGTGTTGTACTAGACAAATTTACTGGTGCACAAATAAAAATTGTTGGGGCTCGGTTTTTGGTTGCCTGAAAAAATGTTGTTTTGTGTGGTTTCCGGAAAAAAAATGGTTGTAAATTAGTAAAAAGATGGTGGTTGAGGATTTAGAAAAAAGAAAAAAAAATGGTTGCCGGATAGAACATTAGAGGCCTTCATTAAGTTTTGATACAGAATTAAAAAAAAAAAAAAAAAACAAAACAATTTTGAGGATTTGGATAAAAGTGAAAAGACCAACTTTGAGTAGGGATATAAGTAAACTGTCTATGGTTGTATGAAATAATTAGTTAAGAGTTGCTTATTTAAAGATATATTTAGTGGTTTACCTATTATTTAGTTTGAGGCTCGGTTTTTGGTTGTTTTGTGTGGTTGCTGGAAAAAATGCTGGTTACCGGAAAAAAATGCCGGAGAAGATGGTGGTTGCCTCATAGGTTGATAGATAAGCATAAATGATGACATAAGCTAACACATAAGTATAAAAAAAATATGAGAAAAGAAGTGATCTATTCAAAAGTTCAAAAGAGTACACAAAATATGTCAAAAAACAAAGTGAGGGAGATAAATGTAAATTCTTTTGTTCACTACATATAGAAAGAAATGGTGACAGCTATGATACATTTACAGACCCTTGACCCTTCTTTATTTGAGTCAATGTATCAAAAGTGTGCATATATGTATAAGTGAATTGATCAAACTCTGCAATATTTTGTGCATTGGGAATGCCTTAATAGAGATGAAACTGCTATGCATGTATTGGAATATTTATCTCGAGTAGCTAGAATAGTTAATATTTTATTCTTTCTTGAATTGTATCCTTGGTTTGTATAAGATCGTACTTGGTCTTCATAGAAATTTGGGTTCGTTATTTTATAGACTTTTTCAACTTTCAACTTTCTTCGTAAAGGTGTAAATCGGTGGGAACACCCCGATTTTATGTATCTTTTGATGCCGACCGGACCCTTTCCTTAGGACTCGGACCCAGATAATGGTCACTTGTTCTCAATTAACTAATTACCCAGGAGTTGAGATTGAACCCATACCATTTTCTCAATTACCTAATTACCACTAGAGCAAGCCCCAGTTGGTATAGACTTTTCCAACTTTGAATTAGTTTATAGACTTCATGGAAATTTGGGTTCGTTACTTAACCAAAATGACCAAACTGACCTTACCCTTAGGAGTATAAAGTCAAAAACATCTAACAATAAATATGCAAAACATTTTGGGAAAGAAATTAAGATGGAAAAGTTTTCTCAAAAACTAATACTTTTGGTATTTGTTTTTGTGTTACTACTTGATCATCATCGTCCAGCCAATGCTGCCCTTCAAGGTAAAGAATAGTACTTGTTTCGAATGTGAATCATTTGGTTAATAATCTTTTATAAAATTCAGACTATAAACTAAAATTATATTTGTCATGAGTATTAATGAAACTACAATACTGCTGATATATATTATGTCTATAGTTTCTAATAGAGAATTGTGGTGTATAAATAGATTATGATTTCGAAGGTATGCAAGGATCAAGGAAGTTGCTTTCAAAAAAAAAACTTTCACCTCCTCCACCACCGTGGGACAATGACAATAGAAACCATGATTCACCTCTCAAACCAAAACCAAAACCACGACCACCACCACCGCCACGTCCAGCAGCTTTGACTTGAATATCATAATATTCTAAAGTTACTATATTAATTGTTATTGTTATGAGTGGCATAGTTTCTTTATTGTCTTTCAATAAATGGGATTGTGATATGTTTTTTATTTTCTAGTTGGAAGTGGTGATCGAAATGAATCATCTGTGGTATATTGTTTCTACTTTCTAGAGTAAGTACCATATTATGGATTAATAAAATTGTTGAAATTTGCTTTGTGGACGTTTTAAAAGCGTGTGTTTTACTAGCTTTAATGTAAGTCCTGATCGAGTTTATTAAGTTTACTTATTAAGGTATACTGGTGCGAGATTACCATATCTACTGAATTCTAGGCCTATAGCTTTTGTAATCCAGATTTGAGTGAAACCAAATTTCTATTTTGGTACTTAACTTGGTTCTGCAGGTTCCAAGGTTTTATCTCAACTGGAACAAAGGTACTACTGTAAAATACATAGTGATTTAGTATCCTATGACGGATTATAAAATTATGAAATCAAAACATACTCTTTTGAGTATCAAGAGTAAAATTTTGTACATGTGTCATTAAACTGTATTTTGCAATATCGTACCCGGAGATGATATCAACACTCTATCATATCGTTGGATTGCTCATAGGAACTCTAAATTGTGCATTAATTGGTATGCTTGGATCATCGATCAGCTTTCCTTTTGTAATATTGAACTATATACCAAAACGGTAGAGGTTATTTATAAACATTACACCAAATTCCTTACCCATTTTATGCTTTGTGGAAGAATCTCTCATTTTACTTTTTAGTTTTGTTGTGTGGGTAAATTTGATTTGTCTCCAATTTGTGTTCTGATTGTTATGGTTTGATTTCGCATTTAGGCTTTTGTAATATGTATGGTGTGTTGCAGATAGCCGAATGTACAACAAGTTACCATCCAAACATATTTATGCAATCAAATTTGAAACACATTGGTTATTTATAAAAAAGTTACCATATGGTTTACACAAAAGGTGTTTCAAGTCAACTCCAGACGACCCTGGTTTGACCCATCCCAAAATTACCCATTTTGACTATTTACCATCTATAACGAAGATAAAGAGCACAATTTGCTTACAAACAGACAAGACCCTCTTTATATACTACAGTAAGACTTGTAACTAACTTAACTGACTTGGCTAATTTACCTATTGCATCCTTATCTTTTGAAATATTACACTAACAACCCTGCACTTTATCAACTATGAAATATTACAGAAAAGAGCCTTAAACCTTTTCACTGAACATAGACTTAATGTACTCCGTAATACATTAACACTGATAAACAATATTTTTTGGTAAATAAAAGACTACTACTATCAACAGTAACACAAATAATTGAAATCAACAGTAACAAAAAAACGCAAAGAAATTAAATCAAGAACTACTTAAACAAACTGTCCATCGACATGAATAACTATGTTATACGTTATAGTTTATACAATTCAGTCATAAATCCTTAAATTAAAGAATTGAATCACAAGTTCGATCAATTCCGAACCATATATGCTACTCCCTAAAAAGAATCATGTTAATCGACTACGTCTTTATACCAAAGAATCAAAACCATAATTGCCATTCTTTCGCTGCCAAGATCAACTCTCTTCTAACCCGCATCCGTTCATCTACCTCCGCCCTACGTCGCTCTACTTCCTCCATTGTCAACACCGGATCACTCTTTTGCCTCCACAGTTCTTGTTTCTTGATCACATTCAACGCTTTTTCGTCCCTATGTTTCCTCATGTGCCCACCTAACATCTGCCCAGTTTCAAACACTTTCATACACATATTGCATCGATGCAACGACCCAGTAGGAATAATGTTAAGACTTAACATGCACATCACGCCAACGTTATTATCCTCGTTGGGTTTAATCTTTCTATGGATCCCTTGATGACCACCAAGCGCTTGAACCGATTTGAACCTTTTCTTGCATGTTTTGCATTCGTACCCGCATGCATCACTTTCTTGAAAACCCGAGTTTTCTTCCAGATGTTTAAAGATCACCATCTTTCTACATTTATTTTCGCGTTGTTTTCTGTTGGTTTTCTTCATCTTTATGATCATCATATCGTTCGATCACTTCGATCTGTGTGTGTTTTCAAGAATGAGAAATCTTGAATAGGGTGTGTGTGTGATTGTTATGAGAATGTAGAAACCTGAAGGCATATTAGTATTTACTAGAACGGTACTCGCGCAATGCGGCGGCGGGTACCTGTGACTATATTTTGCGTTATTCGGTTATTCGGTTAAACATTTAGGTGTCTTTATGCTTTATAAGTAGAGATGGTATAGATGATTAAGCCAAATAATTTTAGTTTGAAAAACCAACCGCTTCCTAACAAACTTCATAACCAACTTGCTTCCTAACTAACCCTTCCTAACCAATTAATTTTGAAATCCTTCCATAATAAGCAAGTAAAAGTCTGAATTTTAAGCTTTTCTAATTATATAATAGTCCCAAATGCATTATATATATAGTAGTATAGATAAGAGGTTGATGGAACTTATTAGTACTTTGTTATCGTTCCTTGCGTACCAAGTAATCAAGGCAAATTAAGCCCAATATTGATCAACGGTTTAGATTTTATTTTGTTAAGGAAAGTTTACATGAGAAATACTATTTTGTTTAGATTTTACGAAGCAAGAATTGAAGATATTTAAGTACATGATGATAGAAAGATTAAAAAGGGGGAAATTTATAATTCGCAAAAGAAAACTTCATTGGAAGGCTTTTTAAAAAGGACATTGAATTTTCATAAATTGCTAAACGTACATCCCAATTTTGATGTTGCACTGATTATGTTTGTTTGTGGGTACGTAGGTGTCTCTATTTTGTCTCATTGTTTGTCAGTCATACTAAGAGCACAAGGTGTGAATCTAGTTGTGCTTCGCCATGCCCACGTGGTAACCTTGCCATTGCTACTCACCACACCATTGTTCCTCGTTGTGCCTTGCCATTTTCATGCTCCTCGTCTGCACGGCGAAGCAAATATTATACGAAATATGTTTTATTTATTTATTTATTTATTTATTTATTTATTTATTTATATTATTATTTTTAATGGCTGTGTGCGTGAATAAGTGTGTATGTGAGACCCAAATGAGTAAGTAGTGGTTAGTTGTGATAAGGTGGTTGTAGAAGGGGGTTTGTCATGGGATGTGGCACCCGGCCCGTGGGACCCAAATGAGGAGATTTATCTTCTCACCACGCCTATTGCTCTACTTTGGCACTTGTTAACACTCTATATTCGTTTTTGGTCAAGTAACTTGTTTTTATATCATTAGCACATTCCATTGATTTAGCTACTATACATATGCACAATCATGAAACTCAAGCTCAAGTCAGGACTACGTCTAAGTAATGTCATGTAGCAAACTCAAGTAAGGATTGCGTCTAAGTAATGTCATGTCGCAAACTCAAGTATGCTAAAATTAGATGAATATAAGCCCTATTTTTGCTAATAATTTTTTTATGAACATAGTAGCTAAATATAGGAACTGCTAAGCGTTTTACAAATTATTCAAGTACTGCTAACATAAAATTATCCAGAGAGGAAAAGGGTGAGACTCGGAGACAAATCGACGTTTGCACTTCAACTGAGACTATCAGAAAGTAACAAGACATATCTGAAGAAGAAGAAGAAAAAAAAGGATTGTATAAGATCAAGCTTACATCTAAGAAGGTTACTGAAGCGACAATCATCAAATCTCACATGGGAAGAAATAGATGTATGGTGAGTGCTTATTCACTCACCTTTTCTGAGCCAAAATAGGACCAAATAATCCAAAAACTAACCCAAAATGCCAAAGAATATGTGTTTTTGTGATTGTGAATGTGCAGGAACGGATCTCGTAAAATGACAAAAAACAAACGAAATCCGGCAAAAACGAGCACGAGAGTGAAACGAGTAAAAAAAGTCAAAGCAGGCAATCTAATTGAGCTCAAATTATCATAAGAGATCCTCAGAGTTTGATGAATGCACAAGAATGACCCTTATTGAGAAAGTTTCAAAAAATGTCAAGAATGGTCCCTGCACTTTGAAAGATGACAGATTCAGTCCCTCATGGAAATTTATGAAGAAAAGGTCAAAGTCAACCTTGAGGCATCACATTATGACATCCAAAGTCCTTGAAAGTTATTTTGGAACTTTGGCAGTTTTAGTCCTTGAAGCTTTTGGAATTTCATATTGGATCCTTATTACTAAATCTGTATTAATAGTTATCATGATCAAGTCCAATTTATCAATCCAAGTCCGGCATTATTAAACCAAAAGCCCAAAACCAAACCTGATCCACTAAACCCATTGGTCAACGTTTTTTCCCAGGGTCAAAGGTCAAAAGAAGGTCAAACTAATATTATAAAACCTTACCCGCCCCTTTTATCCCTAAAAATCACCCCGTTCCCAGATTTTACTGTTCACCAAGAACCCTAGTTATTACTCCATAAAAAATTACTACAATTAAGGGTACGTTGTTCATATCAGAGGGCTTCTAGAAGGATCAGAGAGTGTCAGAAGGTGTCAGCATCAAAGAAGCACACGGATGGATACGTGGCAGTCTCCCATTGGTGTGAACGCGTCACAATTGATCAAATCAAGGGTTGATATTATGAGGCAATCATTGGGATATGATCAGAGGGCTGATATTCATTTAGAGAAAGCACAAACGCACTCGGATCGCCAGCTTGGCAATTGGAGACCCCAACTCTCTCTCACGGTTATAAATAGGAGTTCATTTCTCCTCATTTAGGAGAGTAGAAGAGGTAGCGAAGCTCTGTTATTTTGATTTCTCAAATTCTATTAGTTTAGTCATTGTAATTGTATTTTCAATTAAATTTCAATAAAATTTAGTTTTACTCCAATTCTTATTAGCTTACTGCTTATACTTTTCATCTTTATGTTTTTATATCTTTTACAATCAGTTACTTTCAGTGTTCAAAATAGCTTAATCATTTTCATTCTCTCAATTTAGTATTCATATTATTCAAAAACATAAAAAAATCAGAAAATTATAAAATAAAAAATATGTTTACATTTTGTTTAGATAAGCTTACAAGTAAGCTTGTTTAGCTTTTATACAGTCCATTTAAGCTTTGTAGCTTATTGTGGATCTGTTTTCATTCAAGTTTCATAAGTAAACACAAACAGTCAACGAAAGTCAAAGAGCCTTTGATCCATTGATTCCTGGTGTATTTGATAAGCTGAGATAGCAAGGGATGATCTCTGCCTATCTTAAAGATAGGCAAGCATAGTGATCCACCTCTGTTCTTGTTGAGGTGGCAAAAGCTTTGTGAGTATTGTTTCAAATTTCAAGTATCTAGTCTCATTTGATATAGTTTGGTTTAGTAGTTAGATTCACTGTTTCATTGAATTAATTTGCTGTTGTAAGTGGTAGTCATTGTTGAGATTGAGCTTGTTTAATCATTTGATTCATCTGATTTGATACAACTGAGTTGCTTAGCTATTTAAGAACATCTGTCAAACTTTGGATCTGTGATTTTGCTTTACTATTGGATCTAGTTGTAATTTGTTGTTGTTTGCTGATTTTGATTGTTTTAGGACTATTGTTGATTGTATTGGTGGTGCTTAGTGGTCTTGATATAGGTATTGTAGTGTAGATTGTAACACCCCCAATTCATGATGCAGCAGAATTCAAACTGGGTGTTACTCGACGGCACAACAATCACAATGACAGAAAACGAACTCTAATTGAGTCGTTTTAAAAGATTTATCATTCAAATTATATAAATATCAAAGATTACAAAATGAGGTCCCAGATGGTTCCATGTTTACAAATTACATTAAATGAGTTTTTGAATGATAATTAATTTTATAGCCCTCTTGAATATCCGTGCCCCTCCGTGCCATCCTTGATCATCGTGGACCTGAAATACATGCTTAAAAGGTCAACACAAAGGTTGAGTGATATTCATAGAGTTTGTTTAATGGTTTAACACAATATGTTGGTAGTGTGAGCTATAGACTCACACCAATGGTTGGAAAACAAAACAGTTATTATTATTATTACACTAAGCTTATGACACCAAAACGTTAACGGGTACCAATATCAATCGGCGAAGTTATCCCGGTAGGTACTTTGCTGTCATACCTAAATCTCAAATATTAGTGCATTTGTTTGAACGTAGTCAATACAAATGGGATTCGTCAATCCCAATAGGCCTATTCACAATACTCGCGCTCACTATTACTAGTGATTAAATGGTTCATAATAAGGGATATTGGATTTAGCAAGGATGGTACTTAGTAATAATAAAACAATCAGGTAGCATACAATTTCAAAGCATTGTGTTCGGTTTAAAATAGCATGTATTCCCCCCAAGGGTTTGTAAAACAATTAAGTAATGGATAGTGGGGCTATGAACTCACCTTAAGTTATTTAGCAAGTAGTGAATGTGATGGTCGAATCGCGAAGGTTTCTACGAGCAACCTATAATAGAATGTTGCGACTTAGGATTGGAGTAAAGAATATGAAGAATTGCCTATATATGTCTTGCATTTAGTTCATGATGTAGTACTTAGTATAGTGTAAGTCTTTGAAAAGAAATAGTTTATGAAACATGTAAAGTTTATATATCGCTTACTACCGTTCGGGCCGACATAATTCAAAGGTCATGTATTAAACGTTCGAGGAGCCAGGACACTTTAATTAGTAAATCCACAACTCATCTCGACGGCTTACTTAATGAACCCCTCACATGAGGCTCCCTACCATTGTAGTATTTGATAAAATATATATAAGTTTTTTATCCGAAAAGTTACATGTCCCATTATTTGAATAAACTTAGGAAAGTTTACTTTTGGATGAAGATTGTTATTACAATGAGTTTCTTGAGTGTAGTATGAATATTACTTGTAAAGTCTCATGGTCATTGGATGGAGTAGATCTAAATTGGATGTTTATGTTGCCATTAACTCTCTAGTTTATGTTTTCGACTTAGAAAGCCATAAGGTCTTTAGCCGTGGCCTTGTCGTGGCTTTGGTTGTTGTTACTATGGGTTTGAGACTCAACCTTGGCCTTAGCCATGGTTGTGGTCTTGGCTTTAGGTCATTAGACCTCTTAGTTTCAATTAACCATAACTATTACATGGTCATTTGGTATAAAAATGGGCTGTTAAGAATTTGAAGAAAAATATCACTCGTAAAGCATTTTCAGGGCTCGAGCTTCTTTGTTACTGAACGAAAACGTCATTTCGGACAACTTTTTTGTTTTAACTTTTTGATGAATCGGACCAGAAGTGCCACTTTCAAAAAGGTCAGAATGTTTACATCTTGTTTTAGGCAGTTTCGCCGTTTTGATTTCGCTAACTTCTTATGGCCATAACTTTTGACTCGTGTACTCATTTTAGGTGGTTCAAATTGCTATGTTTTCCTTTTTAAGTCCTCTATAAGTAGGTAAGTGTTTCATATCATGGTTACTCTATTTTGGTCATGGTTCTCAATATAAGTCACTAGTTTTCTTGATTACTTAACATATATGTAGTTTTCAAAACTTGTTTTAATAGTTTTTATATATCATGAACATAACACAATGACCATATATAGAATGAATGAAACATAATAAGCATGAAAATGATATTGAGCAAGAAAGTGTATTAGGGTTTCTTACAACTTTTGGCCTTAATGAAAAGGGAACTCATGAACTAAGACAAGATCTAAATCCTTCAATCGAAAACCCTAGCTTCCAATCCTTCAACACTACCCTTGCTAACCCTTGCTAGGCTTGGTCTAACCTTGTAAGAACCTTATGTGTTCAGCCCCTAACCACCTTGTGTAGCTCCTAATTCAACCATGGAATCACCAAACAAACTCTTGATTCATGTAGAGACTAACTATGCCTTCAACTTTGGTATGTAACTTATAACTTAGAAATCAAAGGATCATGGTTTATGGATTTGTTGTTGGGCGTTTGGAATGAATAGAAAGGAAAGGATTAGGCTTGTATTTATAGCATGAAGAGGTGGTTAGGAAGGTGCCTAGGAAGTTTCCTTGAGGAGGTTAGAGACTTAGGATATTTTCCAAGACTTAGTGGCCAAGTTTACTTGCAAAATGTTTAGCTTCCTATGTAAGCTTCCTATCCTTAACTTAGTGACCAAGAAAATGCCCCATGTGGCTTAAAATTTCGTTCAATGCCTATCTTGGATGACTAGTTGTGTGTTTTGATAATATCTTGCTTTTATGGAGTGAGTTTTGTCCCGGTAATCGCTAACGGTAAGTCATTAAGTCATGAAACTTAAAATCGGGTATCCTTAAAATATGAAACTTATAAATATGTTAAAACTTATTAATATAACCTATCTTAGCATATTTAATGAGTGACAAGTTCTACCGGGTTGCTTAAACGCTGCTAAAACTGGAAACGCGGGTCTAAAACAAGTAATTCGCGTAAAACGCTGAACTGGAAAACGTAAAATTCCAAAACTTTTGGAATTGTTGTAAAATAAGAGAAAATCATATTTCTATTGTTTATATTGTTTTATGGACATATCAGGATGCTGGAATGACGTTTAAACCTAAAAGTAAATCTCGGACACGGTTTCGTGATTTTTGCATAAATGATCCGACGAGTGTCAAACTCTCGGATTATCATTAAAATAATTTAACTTACGAGAATATGAAATAAAAATTTTAGGAGTGAATAGTGAAAGTGAATAGTAAAAAGTGAATAGTAAAAATGAATAGTGAAATTTTCGGGAATAGAAGTTAACCTGAAAATGCGAATTGTTACAGTCTCTACCCCTTAAGTTCTATGTGTGTTGTATGTTGGAGTGGTGTCGATGAAGAGGTGTTCTATGTGTGTTGTATGTTGGAGTGGTGTCGATGAAGAGGTGTGGTTACTTATGAGGACTAGAGTCTGTGATTACCAGTGATGTAGTTTGATTTGTCTCAGAATATGGTGTGTCAATAGAGATTGATAACATAGTTGAATATTACTAGAGATTCAAATAATAGTCGAATATCAAAGGAAATTGATATAGCAGTCGAATATGTTGGGATCATACTTTAGTATTTAGTCAAGTCTCGGTCATTACATTTTGTAATAGGTTGCTTAAGTATTATTTATCATTATTGTTTAAGTTAATGGGCAACATGTAAAAGCCCATAAGGCCTTAAAGCCCACGAAATTAAGGATAAGGGAGGAAGGGAGTGTTGCCCTAACTCCTCCCTTATAAATAGAGAGCTTATGTTAACATTTCATTGGTTGGTTATTTCACTATTCTATGCAAACTCTTTCATTTCTATTTCTCTTATTGTCTTAATCAACCATCTCTCACTCTCATCTCTTTTCTATCATTCTTATACTTGTGTTTACATAAAGTGTGACCTAACAAGTGGTATCATTCGCCAAATAGAGATTGAAGTGTGTTTCTTGGTTTGAACGTGGGTATTTGGTGCTTATTCTTCATCTTTTTGCATTTCTCTTGGTTTCTTTCACTCAAATCTTGAAGCTTGGATAAGTTTCAAGGTTAATATAGTGATTTGAAGCTTAGTTGTTGCATAAAGTTGTGATTTTTAAGGTTTTTTTAAAGGTTTTATAGCTTCTTTGATATTGGAAAACTAGTTTTTGGTAGCAAAATCTTCAATAGTTAGTGTTTTCTAAGTATTGGTGAAGTTATTTGATCAAAAGTACCTTATTTCTAAGCATTTTTTCTTCAAAAATTTGAGATTTTTCAAGTTTCTGACCAGTTTACGCGTAACTTTAGTGAACAGTACGATTAGAAAGCTGTAAACAGTACTTTTTGTCCTTTCTACGAGTAACTTTTGGCTAAAACCCTTTTCTTACGCGTAACTAAGGTCAAAACCCTGTTCTTACGAGTAACTTTGAGTTCCTACGCCTAATTCTTACGCATAAGTGACTTCCTACGCATAAGTGATTCCTACGCCTAATTCTTACACGTAAGTGGGAAATCCTACGCAGAAGTTCACTCTTACGCCTAAGTTTCTACGCGTAAGTTGGGGATCCTACGCCTAAGTTTCTACGCGTAAGTTTAAATCTTACGCGTAAGTTTCAGAATTCTACTCGTAAGTTTCTTCAACGGTCTTCTCTTCGTGCAACGGTGACTCAGTACTTCCCTAGCTTGGATAAGTTAGTGGAATACTTCGACTACGGATATCTTTCAAGCTTGGATAAGTTTGAAAGATTTGTTTGGTCTTTGAACCTTACACATAAAATCTTACGCATAACTTTATAGTTTACGCATAAGATCAACCTTACGCGTAACTTTGCAGTCTACGCATACGTTTCAGTTTTACGCGTAAGATTTCAACTTACCCCAGGGATTTTGAACTTAACCAAAGGAACGTGCATTTCAATCTTCTACAAGATCCATCTTTAACACAAGTCTCTTTCTGCTATCTTCTAACTATTTATTTTCAAAAAAAAAAAAAAAAATTAATTTTTACAGGAGACTAAACTTTCAATTTTTACGCGAAATTTAAATTTTGGTATAACGGTGAAAATTTTGGCCCAAAATTCAAATTTTTAGGCCAAAATTCAAATTTTTTCGGTAAAATTTGGCGGCAAAATTTTTTAAACTCAAATTTTTCTTGCAACCTTATAATTGCATTTCATAGTGATTTTCAAATTTTGGGAAAGAAAATTTTTTCAAATAATTTTTGGAGGGAAAATCTGAATTCACTATTTCGACCTTGTGTGTGACATTTTGCTTGATTTTTTTCGATTACATCGCAACAATCAAGGGGGAGAGCAATGTCATCTACAACGTCTCAAGGACCTTCTTCCAACTACCTTCCTCACCAATATTCTCATCAGCAACAGTTATCAGCAACAGGAACTTCTTCCAACTACCTTCCTCACCAATATTCTCATCAGCAATAGTTATCAGCAACAGGACCTTCTTCCAACTACCTTCCTCACCAATATTCTCATCAGCAACAGTATCATCAACAACATAGTCACAGCTCCCTCATTCACCATGTTCTGCTCTTTGGCAATGAATCAAGGCCTCCGATGTTGCTACCAGGAACGTATACTGTTTGGAAACAGAGATTTTTACACTGGCTCACAGATCGTCCTGCTGCAGATCTCATGCTTAAATCCATTCAAGATGGTCCATACAAAATGATATTTCTTGTTGACTCAACAGGGATTATCAGAATACAAACTGATGAAGATTTGAATGCAACTGAACTTGCTCAGTACGATGCTGACCAACAGGCTGTATGGTTCATAACGGTGGCACTTCCCAACTCAATTTACATGTATATGGACTTTCAAGCTAGTGCGTATGAAATGTGGAAATATCTTGAAGCTATGCATCGTACAGAAGAACTTCATCACATCAGAATGAAGCAAATTCTTGAATCTTGTTTAAGCATGAATCCTCTGAAGACCATTCTCCCTGCTCCACCATCTCTAGCTGTTGACCATGGATCCTTAATTTACACTCCTAATGGTCTCTTCTTCAATCCTCCGAATGCACCTGAGTCTTTCTTCATTCCACAGTACCATCCTGCAACACTACATAATAATGTGCAATCTCTTCTGCAAAATCTAGTGAAGCTTAGTCATGTATCTTCTAAGAAAGGCAATGGCGCTATGACTTCAACTTCTGAATGCTTAAACACAATGAAAGATTCTGATGATGAAGAAGATCTTATCGAACCGAGCATGGCATTTTTGGCATATACAGAAAATATTGCAGATGTGGAAGATCAAGATTATGATTCCACTCCACTTTTTGACGATAATGTTGAATACAATGCCACACTTAGTCAAATGGAAGTTGAAGGGGGTAATCTCAATGCTGTTTTGCAAAGGGTCATGGGAGATATTCCATCTGATGATGAATATGCAGATTTGGAATCCAATACAGCAGATTTGGAAACCGATACAACAGATGTGATGTTGATGGCAAACATGCAGGAATCTCACACGAATAATACATGCCCAGAGCATGATTCTGATGATTCTGAAGATCCAATTGTGAGATTAAACGGAGAGAAAATGTATCAATCAAGGTCGCTGATGCATGAGTTAGAGACATATTTAGTGAAGAGATGCATGGAACAGTGTAGATCACTTAAGTCACACCTTAAGGTCCTCTCATACAAAGACTTAGAAGGAACTCGTTCCGAGTATGGATTCAAACGGGCATTTCCATCACTCCTTGGAGAAGACTTTGACATTTTCACGAATATGATGTTCGAAAACGTGAATCAACTTGAAAAGCAGCTTGCATCAGAAGAAGTTCACGAGAATGAATCCAATGCCACCTTCAGAGTGATCAAGGAACAGTTTCAGCAGTTCATCAAATCCCGAATCGAGGATGAAACTTTCAAAGACATATTGATACGAGATTTGGATTCGATTGAGAAGGCGATTCTTCACAGAAGAAATTATGTACAAAGAATGAATGAACAGAAGTTGCAGATTCAAGAAGAGCAATCTAATATGGTTGATGTGTTGGAAGCTAATTTGGTTTTCATGGATTACAATGGGACAGAATCAGAAGTGCAGGATGACAACAGCAGATTGGGGAATGATACAGATGCAGACTGTGCAGAGATCATACCCTTCTATGACTCAGAGCCCAACTTTGACAAAGAACAGATGGATGAGGAAGATGTCATACCCATCTATGACACAGAACCTAACTTTGACAAAGAGTTAATGGCCGAGGTACAATCTACTGTTGATCGTATTATACCTGCAAATGAGAAACAACAATCTGAGCAACCTAACTTCAGTAATGTAGGAGAGGTTGACCAGGATGTTGTACAATGTCTTGACAAACGTTCTGAGTCTGAGTCTTTACATGATAATCTAATGACTGAAACATCAAATCAAACTCTTGAGTTTGAAAACCTTCTTCTCAAAAAGACCATTGCCCAGTGTCATAAAAATTTTTCAATACTAGAGGCACATTGCATCTCACTTTAACTCCAAATGCAAAACGAATCTCAAAATTCGGGCAACAATGGTCAAGTTTCAAATGAACTTAGTAAACGTGTGGATACATTAGTTAAAGAAAATGAGCTTTTAAAAGGTCAAATTCAAGAAAAGGTGTTTGCACATGCTGCATTGCAAAACAAATTAAGAAGACTGACTGACAATAGTGTGGATACTAAGTTTGCAAAACCATCAATCTTGGGGAAACCGCCTTCTCAAACTAACAGAAAACAATCAGTGGTTAGACAACCAACTGCATTTAAATCTGAACGACCTAAATTTTCAAAACCTCGGTTTGCCTCCCAAGTTGTTGAGAAAAACAATTTGACAAAACCAGTCACTCCACATTCTTGGCCTAAGGAAAATGCATATGTGTCTGCTAAATCTCAACACGTGATTATGCCTGGCTCATCTAGGATTAGTTCGAAAACAGTGTCTAAAACAAGCATTAAAAGTAAAGATTCTTATGGAAAATATGACATGTGCAAGAACTATGATCTAGAAAAGGCTAGGAAAAAGGTGCTACTTCAAAAGGATGGAATTCTAGGTTCAAGACCTCATGTGATGCCTTCCACTGTAGTACAGAACACTGCTTGTAGTAGCACACAAAAACCTAAGAGTAATCAACAAACTAATAGGAATTGGATAGCTTCTAAGAGTAGTTGCGTAAATAATCATGTTTGTGCTTTAAAATATCTTCAAAAGGGAAATTCACTTGAAAAGGCTCAATCGACTAAGACAAACAAACCCGTTGAACCAAAAGTCATAAGTCAGAAACCTAAGAAGTGGATCAACATAGGACGTAGGTTTTCTCAAAGAAGTGATGCTCCCACAATTCATTCAACTGCATCTAAAAGGAAAACTTCTCCTAGATCTAACACTAGGTGGGTACCCACGGGTAGAATTTTCAAATCAATTGGTCTTAGGTGGATTCCTACAGGAAAGATTTTAGACATTTGCACCAAAACTAATGTGATCTCCACAATATCTACCTCTGAGACAAGAATGAAAACCATCGGTATTGTGTGTTCGAGTGTCAAGAAGATAATTGACACTACATCTTTATGCTTCTAACATCTGGAACCCATTTTATCTTGGGTATCCTTGTTCTCTGTTTTCTTGTCTCTTCTTTCTTTCTGTGCAGATTCAACAGGTATGGCTTCGGAATAATTCAGTTTCGGACCCGCACTTCAACAATGGCTTCTGAGCACAACAGCTTAGGACCCGTAATCAACCGTTTTAAAAGCACTTCAGCAATGGCTTCTGAGCACAACAGCTTAGGACCTGCATCCAACCGTCTATATATTCTGGATTCTTCGGCAGAACCATTGTCACTCTCTCTCGCAAGGAATTGGAAACCCTGTTTGCACAACTGTTTGATGATTCAATTGAAAACCATCCTCAAGAAGTCTCACCAATTTCCGCTGCACACCCTGAGAATATTCAACAACCACTGTTGAGAAAGACGGTCCTCCAAGTGAATCTCCAACAACAGCAAGGCAAACTGCTTCCAACTCCAGACAATCAGCTGAAGATCCATAACAACAATCAGTACCACAACTTGCAGATTATGATGGAAATACTTTCTTCAACCCATTTGCACCGACTCCAACCGTTCTTGATATAATAGAATCGTCTTCTCGCAATTTGGATCCGTCTAATATGCATACGTTCTAACAACATCACCCTTCGACACATCATTGGAATTATATGGATTTGGAAAATAAGCTAGACACAGAAGACACAGTGATTCGCAACAAATCTTGTTTAGTTACAAAGGGATACAGTCAATGAAGCAGGATTGTACATCATTGTCATCAACAAAAGCTTAGTATGTAGCCATGTCTGCTTTCTGTGCTCAAATCATTTGGATGAGAACTTAGCTCACGGACTACGGCTATGGCTAGATCTCAATGTACTGCGACTCAAAGTGTGCTATTGCTATCTCGTGCAACACCTTTCATCATTCCAAGGCCATACAAATTTCTCTCCGCCACCATTTCATAAAGGAGCATGTTGAGAAGGGTACAATTGAATTAGAGTTTGTGGTAACTAAATACCAATTGGCGGACTTGTTTACAAAGGCATTACCTCCATCAAGGTTTGTTGATTTAGTTCACCATATTGGTATGCGGTGTTTGACTCCATATGATTTGCAAAACTTTCTTAAAAACTAAGAGAGTCAAACATCAAACTCTTTTTGTAAATATTCTATCATAAAGAAAATACAAAAACTGCAAAAAAATAAATAAAAATAAATAAATAAAATAAAATAAAAAAATAAAAAAAAATAATAAAAAAAAAATCTTCTTTCTCTGTGTACAAACTTCTAATCTTCAAAACTATGTTCCTACATTAAAACATATTTTGCTTTACATTGTCAAAATGGAACATGTTTTGAGGGGGAGAAAATTTTTCACAAAATCATGAAGTTTGCACACCTAATCATTATTCTTCAAGGATTAACTGTTTCTTCATCATTCGGATTAAAAACTCATTTTTCAAAAGGTTCTATGATCTCTCGAATTAAAATGTGCAAAAATGTTTCACAAAATAAATGCTAATTCGAGGGGGAGAAAAGAAAATTTTCGGCAAGGATTCCAATTTAACCATGTTTAGACTTCAAATGGAAAAGTAGTTAACCTTTAATGAGTAAATTTCACAGAAGTCTTAAACTTAGGTAAAAGGACATTGCATGAAAAAAAAAAAAAAAAAAAAAAAAAAAAAAAAAAAAAAAAAAAAAAAGGCTCGCATCAATGTTTTCACAAATGTTCTCAAAAGTTTCACACATAATCAGACTAACAATTTTTTATCCTCGATTTCTTTTCGATTGTGAGTTTCTAATTTCTTCATTGTTGTTATCTAATCCTTCCCTAAATGTTTCAAATATTTTCAACAGTCAAAAAGGCATAATCAGAAACTAGGGTTCAAGTAATTATCGATCGGGGCATTTTCTTTTTTGTGTTTAGTCTAGTTAATTATTTCATCTAGCTTTAGAGAACACTAAAGAATGCTCGATTGGTGTGTTTGCTCGATTAAATACAACATAGGTTTGAAATCAAGTGATTTAGGGTTTAAGATGTCGATGTCTTTGTTGCTACTACTAGGGCGTTTGTTTGTACAATATTCTTGCATTTTGATGCTAACATGCATGCAAAGTCTCAAATCATAACTCTAAACCATGATAATAATTGGGAAATTTCGAGTGAAAGAATGAATTAATCTGTGATCTTATGCGTAAATTTGAGAATTCTGAGCATTCTTCAAAGATTTGGAATGAGTTTTTGATTCATCCGCATACTTGTTTGTGCCTTATGCATTTTCTCTGTGTGCAAGTACATGTCATCCCATTGAAAGTCAAAATTTCAACATTCGACAAAATGTTTCTTATGGAACATATTTTGAGGTCAAAGGGCAAAATGTGTTTAAAGGTTAAACTGGTAAAAGGATTCAAAATGGTGAGAAACAAATTTTTTCCAAACTCTACACTCTCATTTTACACCGGTAAAGCAAGTGTGGAGACCGAAGCAAAGTCATTCATAACCTTTCAAATTTTTACAATCTGGAATGCTTTAATACAATAAAGAATGTCTCTGATCTGAACATCCCAAATACCGGATGTTTTCCATGCATCACAAAAACTAATCTTCAAAAAGAACCCATGAGGTTCAACTTTAGATGGAAATCTTTTTCAGATTTTAAAACTCAAAAGAGAGACTCCGGGTCTCAAACAACTTTTCAACAGTAAAAGAGTTTTGAATTTCAAGCATTCTTTATTGTATAATACTTGATTGTGTTTTCTAAAACCTTGAGCAGAGTCGTCTCACGAATTTTCAAAAAATATTTTATAATACGATTCAAAATTCTGCTCAAGAAGACTTTCTCTCGAATAACATTCATTATTTGAGGGGGAGTATTTTGTTTAAAGAAAACTAATTTTGTATTAAAACAACGACTTGTGCACTCATTTCAGTGTACAATTTGGTTTTCAAAGAAAGGAAAGTGCCTTGCTAAACCATTTCTTAAAAACAAAACGTGCACTTTTCCTTGAAAACAAGATGTTCTCATGCAAAGCTTATCTTTAACTCTCTTAATCTTGAGCAAAATTTATTCAAAATTTTTTCAAAAGGTTTTTCAAAACTTTTCAAAATTTTGCTCAAGATTTTTCAAATCTTTACTCCCCAATTCGATCCACAGTTTAAAAAATGTCAAAACACATGCTCGTTTTGAGGGGGAGTATTTTGAAATCAAAATGCTTTGTCAAAATCATGTTTTTTATGGCTTGTGCACGCATTACAGTGCACAACCCGAACTTGTAAAGAAAGGACCCTGAGGTACGCATCAATGCCTCAATCCTAAATATAAGGAGCGAAGGCTTCTTACTTTTGAGTAGAATTAATCAAACATTTATGATTTTTTCACAATTCTGCTCAAAAGGACAAGTATTTCACCTCAATAAGACCTAATCACTTGTTGAGGGGGAGCACTTGTAATAACAAAAAAATTACTTTGCTCAAAATCTAAAGTTCTTGGTGAATCTCCCCGTAAGATTCAAAAGGCATATTTTAATCTTAAAGTTTGTCAAAAACACCATTTTATATGCTATTTTTGAGGGGGAGAAAATGAAAAAGTGATTAAAATATACGAAGTCAAAGCTAAAAAGTTGTATCATGTGCGAGCTAGACTCAGTAATGACCCAGGAATTGACGAGATAATACAAGTTAGTAACATCGAAAGGACTTATCCTCGACAGGTAATAACATCAAGTTAGTTACTAGAGCTAGTTGTCACCTAAAAGCTGACAATTGAACTCTTTAACTAACCACGTAAGCGTGTCTCGAAAAGGATATGTCTTAGTAGAAATGTACCGTCTCGAGAAACTTTCTGTGAACTTGATCAGGCCGGGTAATAACTTCAAGCTAGTTTAACTAGTGATGTAAGCGTGTCTCGAATCGGTCTTGTTCACGGAAAGTGGATCAATTCAAAAGTGCTTGCTCCTCCCGCATGTGCAAATTTATTAAACACTTATGAGCACATGTGCAGGGGGAGCCCTTCAAAAGTGTACACAAAACTCTCAAAGTGTTAACTAAAATATTTGATTATTACAAACACTTTGAGAGATTTTCTATCAAAGGTTTCTTGGCTACTGTCGGAGTTATAAGGTGATTAAGATAGGAATATCCGTCCTATGATCCGCCAGAGCCGGAGGGATCTACCCAAGGACATCTCCCATAGTTAGAATTAGAAGTCCTTAGGTATGATACGAAAAAAGGAGAAATGAATGAAAGGGAAAGAAGGAGTTGAAGAATTAAAAAGAAAAGCAAAGAAAAGGGTGAAAAGAAATAGCCCTCCATATGTTCAACCTTAGGGCAGACACCGGGTTCAATACGTATGCTACTGGCTGTTGCAAAAGACAACACCGGTATTGAAGATTAAGCCGTCATGGACCCAGTTGTAACACCCCCAAAATTTGATACAGCGGAAGACTCAACAAGCTTTCGGGGTGCTACGGGGATTGGTATCCAAACACAAGACATAAAAGAACGAGATAAAGTAAACATAATAAAGTACAACTACACGAGGTTTTAAAGTTTACATTATCCCAAAATCATCCAAAGTCAGGCCCAAAGAAAAATAAATGTAGGTCCACAATAGTTATCAGAGTTTTAGAAATATAGATCCATAACCGGTGCCAAATGCCAAGCCTCCAATCCCAAGCATCCGCAGAGCATCACTTAATTACCTGAGAAAACGTGCTAAAAGTCAGCTTTCGCTGGTGAGATCATAGGTTTAGGTTCTTAATTCAATATAGTGGACATATACGCAAAACGCTTGCTAGCTAGACTAGGGCTCAATCATCCAACAAAATAATCCAACCAAAATAATCCAACCAAATCAAATCATCCCTATAGGTGTACGCTATAGCTCAAATCAATCCAATCAATAGCTTACCTAGCTCAAGTCTAGGCCTCGCTCTATAATCAATCCAATAGCTTACCTAGTTCGGGGACTAGGCCTCGCTCAACAACCAAATCAATAGCTTACCTAGATCAAGTCTAGGCCTCGCTCTATAATCAATCCAATAGCTTACCTAGTTCGGGGACTAGGCCTCGCTCAACAACCAAATCAATAGCTTACCTAGATCTAGTCTAGGCCTCGCTCTATAACCAAATCAAATAGCTTACCTAGTTCGGGGACTAGGCCTCGCTCAACAACCAAATCGATAGCTTACCTAGCTCAGGTCTAGGCCTCGCTCTATAACCAAATCAAATAGCTTACCTAGATCTAGTCTAGGCCTCGCTCTACCTAGTTCTATAAGCATAGCAAGTTTTGAAATCAAAAAGCGATAATAGCCCACATAAAACATTTGCACGTTTCTCACCCCAGTATTGAAAACAAAGTTCAAGAGTAAAAGTGGGGCTATGACTCACCTCAAGTCCAGCAAAGAAATTCTCAAAAGAAACCGATAGAAGAAAGACGTAAGTAATCTCAAGCAACTCACGTAACGGCAACTACAGACTCGGCACTTCCTAACAATATCAAACTCGTTCAGAAATCATTTCCTCAAAATCAAATATTCCCATTCCCGAACGTATTCCATTTAACTTTCCAAAAATATCCATTTCTCAAATTATCTTCATATCAATTTGAAATTCGACGTTTGGTATCCATATGGGTGGTGGGTCGACACAACTCAAACCAAGAAGCCACAACGAACGAAATAATAAACAAATCTATAGGTCTAATATTAGCCCAACATATTATTTAAATAATTATCGAAGCTTATTAAATCCGTCGATTTAATAATCTCCCATATTTATTTACGTAATATATCGTCCCAAAATTATACCCAACCTAAATCACATAGCACAAAATACTATATGGTAAATATCGTAGTCCAATAAATTCCCTATATATATCGTCCGATTTGCCAAATTCGTCAATTTAGCTAATTCCACGAGATATATAGTAATTTATTATCCTAATACACGTACCACAACCTATGGGCGTCGTAGGATACGATGCCCATTAATATGCTCATTTTCTATAGCTAAATAAACCCTATTTAACCCGTCGATTAAATAAGTTACGTAGTTATAGAAAATAGATATATTAATCGTCATATATCCGTGACAACACAAACGTCACAAATAATAAACCACTTGGACTCAAGTGACCACGGCCCCGTATAACTCGATAGTTTCCTTTATTTATTTAAAGAAATTATTTTATTTAATATTATTTAACGTCAAGATTTCATCGTTATTTATAGTCGTTTAATTACAATAACGCTCCCGACATTTATTACACCACTTTCATAGTATAATATTTATCGTTACGTTATTGCTATAATATTACTCGTGATCGTTTTATTATTAATATACGCATTTATATATATTTATATATACGTTATTCACGTCTATATATTTATATAAACGTTTATATTACTAATAATATTATTACGAGTTTTATTATTTACGCTTGATTATAAATATTTATCGAGTCATACGAAATGGTCACATGTCCGAGTCATCACTCTCGGCTCATTGTCCAAGTCCAAAATAGAATGATAATCAAGTCAACCCAAATAATCAATCTCCGTCCAACAATTCCCAAAACACGTGCTACAACAATAGGGTCCGACTACGGCACCCGACTAACCTATCTCCGTCATTCTAATTGACCGTCTCACAATCGGTCCCCATATACCACTTCGTCAGCACTTCACAAAATACTCATGTACCCATTGTCGAGACCACAAAGGGTCTCGACCCAACAACGATATTCGGCCGAAACAGATACTACAACAACAACAATGTCAAAACAACAAACACAAAAAAAAAAAAAAACTGCAACAGTCAACTTGGTACAACAACTTATTAAAAGGAGCCACATAATATTAACAAGAGTAGCAGCCCACTGCCGAGACCGTAAGGGTCTCGGCTCGGCTACTCCATAACATAACGAACCACATGGACCACAAAGGGTCTCGGATAGGCTCGACTGAGCACAAAACCAAAACCAATCAGACCCTTGAGGTCCTCGATACTACCAACAACAATCTTTCCAGATTACTCAACCAAACATTTCCAAACCAAGAACATCAACCGAATACCCTAGTCACCATAACTATGAGACCAGAATCATTTATAAAACCTCATAAGCTCGAAAAAATAATCCCCAAGCCGAGAGCCTAGGCCCTCGGTTTCACTCGACATCGACAAGATTCACCAAACCCGGATACCAAACGCGATAATATTATCAAAAACAACATTTCCCATACGTTAATCATCAAACCCAACAAGGAAAGTAGCCCGTGAGCCACGGATCTAGGCTGAATAGAGACTCACGACAAAGAAACCGTGGCCACTCACCTCCAAACGTTTCCAATAATCGTTTTCTTCAAAAACCCAACAATGAAATGGCGGAAAAAGTGGTGTTTAGGTGGCGGTGGTGATTAAAAACAAAGGTTAAGATGTTGGTGAGGCGCGTGGTGCACACCAATAGATAGATCGGAAGATGGTGGTTGAGATGGTGGTATTAGTTTTGTGGTGAGGGTGGCGGTGCGACGGTGGTGGCCGGCCAAAGAGGGCGGCGGCTGAGGTTTGTAGAGAGAGAGAGATGTGTTGGTGTAGGTTTGTGTTGTGTGTGATGTGCAGCTATCACAAGGACGATATATTGCAATTTACTCTTTTAAAATCCTTTTAGTAATAATAATAATTATTATTATGAGGTGTGTAGGGATTTTAAGTAGCCCGGTGTCAATACACGGACCAAACCCGAAACTTAAATAACCAAATGTCTTTCAAACCGAATCCGTTCCAAAATAATAATATTCGATCCAACCATAAAATATAATTAAAATTGTTAGGTTAACCTAGTGCCGGAGTCAATGTAGTGCCAAAAATAACGATCTCACAATAAATCATCACGACCAAATCAATCCAAACCATAAATAAATAACCAAATCTCATAAATATCGTATGATTAAAAATCGCGTACCAACGTTTGTAAAATATCTCGTCACGATAAACTTTCAAAAATTCCAAAATTATAATTTTTTTAATGTAATGCGGGTTTTATAAATGGCTCCCTATTTTGCCAGTTGTCACATCCTCCCAGCCTCAGAAGGAACCCGTCCCGGGTTTCTCTCGAAATAACCCATCTACGAAGTGAAAAGCTTCGGATATCTCCTTCGAAACTCATCCTCACGTTCCCACGTGAATTCCGGTCCATGCCGCGAATTCCAACAAACTTTGATGAGCGGAATACGACTTCTCTTAAGTCGTTTAACCTCTCTATCCAATATCTCAATCGACTCTTCCACAAAATTCAAACTCTCATCCACACGAATGTCCTTAATTGGTATAACCGGCGTTTCATCCGAAAGACACTTCTTCAAATTGCTAACATGAAACACATCATGAACTTTACTCAATTCCGGTGGTAATTCCAACCGATAAACCACGGGCCCAATTCTTTCCAAAATAAGAAATGGTCCAATGTAGCGGGAGTTAAGTTTCCCACGTTTCCCAAAATGTATCACACCCTTCCAAGGCGAGACTTTCAGCATCACTTTGTCTCCAACCTGGAATTCTAGGGGTTTACGCCTCTGATCGGCGTAACTTTTCTGCCTATCTCTAGCTGCTTTCAATCAATCTCGAATTTGCGTTACTTTCTCAGTAGTCTCCAAAATAAGTTCAGGGCCTGTGAGTTGGCTATCTCCAACTTCTGCCCAACCAATAGGTGAACGGCATTTTCGACCATACAGAGCTTCGAATGGTGCAGCCTTAAGACTTGTGTGGTAGCTATTATTGTAGGAGAACTCCGCAAGGGGCAGATACTTCTCCCAGCCCTTACCAAAGTCTATGATGCATGCACGAAGCATATCCTCTAAAGTTTGGATAGTTCTCTCACTTTGGCCATCGGTTTGGGGATGATATGCAGTACTCATATCAAGTCTCGTTCCCAAAGCCGTTTGAAGTGATCGCCACAAGGCCGACGTAAAACGACTATCACGATCCGAAATAATAGATATCGGGACTCCATGACGAGAAACAATCTCCTTCACATACAACCTTGCAAGTTTTTCTACACTATCATCTTCACTAATCGCCAGGAAATGAGCAGACTTAGTCAAACGATCCACAATTACCCATATAGCGTCGCAACCGCTAGCTGTCTTTGGTAATTTGGTAATAAAGTCCATCGTAATCCGCTCCCACTTCCAAACTGGGAGTTCTGGCTGCGTCAACAATCCTGACGGCCTTTGATGCTCGGCTTTAACCTTAGAGCAAGTCAAGCACTTACTAACATATAGTGCTATATCTGCCTTCATATTTGGCCACCAATATAATTTCTTCAAATCCTGGTACATCTTGTCCGACCCAGGATGAATGGAGTACCTCGACTTATGCGATTCATGCATAATCAACTCTCGAATCCCTCCATACAATGGTACCCAAATCCGATCTCCAAAACATAACACTCCATCAGAACGCTTAACAAATCCTTTCTCATTTTCTGCCATCCCAAATATATTCTCAGCAGGTTTATTCTCTGCTTTCAATGCTTCCATTTGAGCTTCTAATATTTGAGACGGTAATGGTGATACGATAGTCATTCCTAATGACCTAACTCGTAATGGTGGAATTCTCTCTTTTCGACTAAGAGCATCAGCAACAACGTTTGCTTTACCCGGATGGTAGCGAATTTCACAATCGTAATCGCTTAGCAACTCAATCCAACGTCGCTGCCTCATGTTAAGCTCTTTTTGGTTCAGAATGTGTTGCAGACTTTTGTGATCGGTGAACACTACACACTTGGTTCCATACAAGTAATGTCTCCATATTCTCAAAGCAAAAACCACAGCACCTAACTCCAAATCATGGGTGGTGTAGTTCTTCTCATGCTTCTTGAGCTGTCGGGAAGCATAAGCTATCACTTTCTCTCGTTGCATTAACACAGCTCCTAAACCTTTATGTGAAGCGTCACAATAGACGACGAAATCCTCGTTACCTTCGGGTAACGCCAAGATAGGAGCACTACACAACATCTCCTTAAGTAACTGAAAGGCTTCCTCTTCCTTATCTCCCCATTCATACTTAACACTCTTTTGAGTCAATTTGGTCAACGGTTTTGCTATTTTCGAAAATCCCTCAATGAATCTTCGGTAGTAACCGGCTAATCCCAAAAATTGACGAACTTCTGTTGGTGTCGTAGGTCCAGCCCAATCTTTAATCGCTTCTATCTTAGCAGGGTCCACATGAACTCCTTGTCTATCAATCACATGACCTAGAAATTGTACCGTCGGAATCCAAAATTCACATTTCGAAAACTTGGCATACAGTTTTTCCTTCCTGAGCAATTCCAAGATAAGTCTTAGATGCTCCTCATGTTCTTTCTTACTCTTTGAATAAATCAGAATGTCATCGATAAACACAATCACGAACTTATCTAAGTATGGCTTACACACTCGATTCCTGAGGTCCATGAATACAGCCGGTGCGTTAGTCAACCCAAACGGCATCACCTGAAACTCGTAATGCCCGTAACGGGTTCTGAAAGCCGTTTTCGGAATATCTTCCTCGCGCACTCGAAGCTGATGATATCCCGATCTCAAATCGATCTTCGAATACACACTCGATCCCTGAAGTTGATCGAACAAATCGTCGATCCTCGGTAACGGGTATCTATTCTTCACCGTTAACTTGTTCAACTCTCGATAATCAATACACATACGAAACGATCCATCCTTCTTCTTCACAAATAAGACCGGGGCTCCCTAAGGTGAGGAACTTGGTCTTATGAATCCCTTCTCGGCTAACTCCGCTAATTGTTTCGACAACTCTTCTAGTTCAGTCGGTGCAAGACGATAAGGCGCTCGTGCTACTGGTGCAGCACCAGGTATTAACTCAATCTGAAATTCCACTTGTCTAGTAGGCGGAATTCCCGGCAAATCATCGGGAAACACGTCCGAAAAATCACGAACTATAGGTACATCCCCAATGCACCTTTCCTTCTTCTCCTTCTCTCCTTTCTCAGAAATTTGGGCTAAGAAAAGGTAACTTCCTTTTTCTATTAGCTTCGGCAACTTAGTGCAAGATATAACTGCTAATCTAGATGGGCCTCTCAAATCCTTTCTATCTCCTGGTATGTTCAGAATCTCCTTGCCGTAAGGCACACGCACGATCTTCTCATCGCAGATTATATGGGCACGATACTTCGACAACCAATCCATACCAATAATGACATCAAAACTTCCTAATGTGACGAGTAGAAGATCTATGTTGAAAGGACGGTTCAGAAAGTTTAACGTGCATCCACGAACGATAGTCTTAATCCTTTCTATGTTTCCATTAGCTAATTCTACATCATACCCAATTCCTAAGGCCATCGGGGGTTTCTCAAGTAAGGGTGCAAACTTAGTGGACACAAAACTCTTATCGGCACCAGTATCAAATAGTATGGAAGCATAACGATTATTGAGAAGGAACGTACCAGTAACCACGTTCGGATCTTCTCCTCTCTCGTTCCCGAGTGCATACACTCTCCCATGAGCAACTCCAGCTTCCACACGTTGATCCCCATTATCTTGTCGTCCACGGTTTCCTCCAGCTCCACGGTTTCCATTGTTGTACCCATTACCACCCGATCCTTGATTTCCTCGGTTCCACGATTCCCTACACTCATTCCGATAGTGTCCTTTCTTTCCACATCCATAGCAAGTAACATTTGCCTTGTTCATAGTTTCAGGAGTAGCTTGAACCATAGCAAGAGGTCGAGCTCTACAATCCTTAGCTATGTGTCCCATCTTAGAGCAATTCTTGCACATCACAGTACATCGACCAGAATGATGCTTATAACATCGATTACACTTGGTTGCATCTCCATTGTAGCTCTTCTTGTCTCCATCTCCCATAGCGTAAGCTCTAGTAGTTGTTTGTCGCTTGTTTCGACGATCATTACCCTTAGAGTGATCGTCCCTCTTTCTCTTTCCATTCTTATTTTTCTCAGCTTCTTCCAATGCCAAAGAATCCATCAATTGTTGAGCGATAGTAATAGCCTCATGAATGTTCGCAGGCTTAGCAGAAATCACATCGTTCCTTGTAGCTACCGGCAATCCATCGGTATACCTCTCGATCTTTTGGGTCTCAGTCCTAACCATATCGGGACAGAGTAAGGCCAACTCTCGATAACGGCGATTGTAAGTTGCCATATCGGTACCTTTCACCTTGTGGTTCCAGAACTCAATCTCCAATTTCTTAATCTCATTCCTTGGGCAGTAGGTCTGAATCAGCAAAGACTTAAATTGCTCCCAAGTCATAGCATAAGCCGCATCACTTCCAACCGAGTTACGGTAATTGTTCCACCAAGTTAAGGCTTCATCTTTGAAGGTAAAAGAAGCAAACTTTACCTTCGCATTCTCCGCACAACCACTGACATTGAACACAGACTCAGTCTTCTCAATCCACCTAACCAAGTAAACCACTCCTTCAGTTCCACCAAACTCAATAGGTCCACAAATCTTAAACTCCTTGTAGTGACATCCGTTAGCACGAACAGGTGGAAATGTTCCAGCAGAATTGTTGGAATGATTTGACTCAGCTAGTGGCTCAGCAACTCGTTGCACCACAAGTTGATTGATCATTGCTTGGTCCACAGTAGGTGCATTAAGTGGAACATGATCATTGTCTCCCTGAACATCAACATTTTGATTCCTGTTGTTGCGGTTAGTAGTGTCCAGGTTATTAGGAGTAGGGGTCTCAACATTTCGAGTAGGACGGCGTCCTCGACGACCAGGGGTAGTCGTTGCAGGTCCAGTTCTGGTAGCTCTAACAAGGTTTCTTCGTGGGGCCATTGATCGAAGTCACAATACAAGGTTCGTAAGTCTCCAATAATACGTACCATAACGTCCAATAAGAATCCAATTTGGTGAAAGTTGAAATACGAACATAATACCAACACAACATCAACCAAGCAGATAGGAACACAATTCTCCATGTACGCCAAAAACCGTAGAATATCATACGAGATCACCATCGTCCATACAAGTAGTGATCGATACTTCGCTCCAAAATACCAAAAGACATAATAAATACTAATCGTTCCATGCGAGACGAACATACAATCCGAATAACATGTCTTAAGGGATAGAATAAACAGCTCTCCTAACCAAGCACTCCCTGGCTTATGTAGCAACATAAAAACACAATTCCAAATCGATCTAGCCACAATGCTGGCGTAGACTTCTCAACTCTGATCTCTCTTGAAGTCTGCTACCTCCTTCTCCAACTCCGTGTTCCTCTGCCACAGCTTGCGATCTGCCTCGCGAGCCGTGAGGAAACCTCTTTGCAGAATCTCTATCTGCTCATGTATCTCAATCATACCTCTCCTAATCGCTGTCGTCTTGCCCATGACATTAGTCAAATCAACTCTCAACTCAGCAACAAACTCAGCAATAAACTCAGCAATATCTCAGCAATAATCATCTCAAGTCGGTCAGACATCCGCGAGATCCTCTCGCCCTGTGCAGTAATCCGAGTCCACATCCTACCAATTTCACCCAAATCTGCATGCTCAGCAGAAACCTCAGAAGGTGCATCCAACCCAACGGGACTACCAGGTGGCAACTCAAACAAAAATGGATGATCAGGTGAAACCGGCTCTAACGGATGTATCGGGAATCGGGCTTCGCAGAATGAGCTGAATGTGCTAGCGACCCATCATCATCAGGCATCTCCTCTTCCTGAGGATCATCCTCCTCCTCAGGGTCATCATCATCACCCTGCTCAACCTCCTGAGGGTCATCCTCCTCCTCATGGTCATCAGCCTCATCCTCACCCTCGTACTCCTCCTCCTCCTCATCGGAAGAGTACATCATCAATCGTCGTCTCCTACTAGGTGAACCATGTGGGGATAGAGTAGGTGATCTAGGACGACGACGCAATGATGTGGGTGGCGCCTCAGACAGAAGAGAGTGAGCATCAATCTGTAAAGGTGGTGAAGTAGGGCGTACCGACATGCGTGCCGTAGCTCGATGGGCAAAACGTGGAGCCACATGAGCCAAAACCTGATGAAGAGTAAGCTGCCTCGATGTACCAGGGAGCCCTAGAGAAGATGAGGGTCCCTGCGTAGATGCAGCAGATGGTGCTGAAGTAGAACCTGTCAGTGTCGTAGTAGCTGAATGCATGGCAACCTGGTAAGGATCATCAGGGGCCATGGTGAACCGTGCTGGCAATACCGGTGTAGTAAGAATATTCTCAATGACATCAGGCGTATGGGAGGCCATAGTCTGTGACAACGGCGTAGGGTAGGTGTAAGTGTTTCAAAACAACTAAACCGTGAACTCAAAATACCATATCCAAAATCATCATATAATTCCAAATCGTATAAGATCAAGAAAGATTTAAAATACCGCATTACGAAAACCATTCTCAAAACATTTAAGCCATATAATTCCTCAGAACACATATAATTCCTCAAAACGCCATCATATCGCTAAATCAATAAACCTCAAATCCTCAAATCATCTCAAGAATCCCAATTCTAATAATCATCTCAATAATCTCATTCCAAGTCAATATCTCATAATACCTCAATAATCAACAATGATGCTTCGGCTTGGCGGGCTGGCGGGCAATGGTCGAGGATCGTTTTCTATAAAAATCGGTTATAGTTTAGGTGTCTATTTACCTAGTTCTCTATAACCTTGGCTCTGATACCAATCTGTAACACCCCCAAAATTTGATACAGCGGAAGACTCAACAAGCTTTCGGGGTGCTACGGGGATTGGTATCCAAACACAAGACATAAAAGAACGAGATAAAGTAAACATAATAAAGTACAACTACACGAGGTTTTAAAGTTTACATTATCCCAAAATCATCCAAAGTCAGGCCCAAAGAAAAATAAATGTAGGTCCACAATAGTTATCAGAGTTTTAGAAATATAGATCCATAACCGGTGCCAAATGCCAAGCCTCCAATCCCAAGCATCCGCAGAGCATCACTTAATTACCTGAGAAAACGTGCTAAAAGTCAGCTTTCGCTGGTGAGATCATAGGTTTAGGTTCTTAATTCAATATAGTGGACATATACGCAAAACGCTTGCTAGCTAGACTAGGGCTCAATCATCCAACAAAATAATCCAACCAAAATAATCCAACCAAATCAAATCATCCCTATAGGTGTACGCTATAGCTCAAATCAATCCAATCAATAGCTTACCTAGCTCAAGTCTAGGCCTCGCTCTATAATCAATCCAATAGCTTACCTAGTTCGGGGACTAGGCCTCGCTCAACAACCAAATCAATAGCTTACCTAGATCAAGTCTAGGCCTCGCTCTATAATCAATCCAATAGCTTACCTAGTTCGGGGACTAGGCCTCGCTCAACAACCAAATCAATAGCTTACCTAGATCTAGTCTAGGCCTCGCTCTATAACCAAATCAAATAGCTTACCTAGTTCGGGGACTAGGCCTCGCTCAACAACCAAATCGATAGCTTACCTAGCTCAGGTCTAGGCCTCGCTCTATAACCAAATCAAATAGCTTACCTAGATCTAGTCTAGGCCTCGCTCTACCTAGTTCTATAAGCATAGCAAGTTTTGAAATCAAAAAGCGATAATAGCCCACATAAAACATTTGCACGTTTCTCACCCCAGTATTGAAAACAAAGTTCAAGAGTAAAAGTGGGGCTATGACTCACCTCAAGTCCAGCAAAGAAATTCTCAAAAGAAACCGATAGAAGAAAGACGTAAGTAATCTCAAGCAACTCACGTAACGGCAACTACAGACTCGGCACTTCCTAACAATATCAAACTCGTTCAGAAATCATTTCCTCAAAATCAAATATTCCCATTCCCGAACGTATTCCATTTAACTTTCCAAAAATATCCATTTCTCAAATTATCTTCATATCAATTTGAAATTCGACGTTTGGTATCCATATGGGTGGTGGGTCGACACAACTCAAACCAAGAAGCCACAACGAACGAAATAATAAACAAATCTATAGGTCTAATATTAGCCCAACATATTATTTAAATAATTATCGAAGCTTATTAAATCCGTCGATTTAATAATCTCCCATATTTAT
Source organism: Artemisia argyi (assembly GCA_030686995.1). Taxonomy (NCBI): domain Eukaryota; kingdom Viridiplantae; phylum Streptophyta; class Magnoliopsida; order Asterales; family Asteraceae; genus Artemisia; species Artemisia argyi. The sequence goes on along the minus strand of CM060696.1, from coordinate 165,395,530 downwards.
TTACGTAATATATCGTCCCAAAATTATACCCAACCTAAATCACATAGCACAAAATACTATATGGTAAATATCGTAGTCCAATAAATTCCCTATATATATCGTCCGATTTGCCAAATTCGTCAATTTAGCTAATTCCACGAGATATATAGTAATTTATTATCCTAATACACGTACCACAACCTATGGGCGTCGTAGGATACGATGCCCATTAATATGCTCATTTTCTATAGCTAAATAAACCCTATTTAACCCGTCGATTAAATAAGTTACGTAGTTATAGAAAATAGATATATTAATCGTCATATATCCGTGACAACACAAACGTCACAAATAATAAACCACTTGGACTCAAGTGACCACGGCCCCGTATAACTCGATAGTTTCCTTTATTTATTTAAAGAAATTATTTTATTTAATATTATTTAACGTCAAGATTTCATCGTTATTTATAGTCGTTTAATTACAATAACGCTCCCGACATTTATTACACCACTTTCATAGTATAATATTTATCGTTACGTTATTGCTATAATATTACTCGTGATCGTTTTATTATTAATATACGCATTTATATATATTTATATATACGTTATTCACGTCTATATATTTATATAAACGTTTATATTACTAATAATATTATTACGAGTTTTATTATTTACGCTTGATTATAAATATTTATCGAGTCATACGAAATGGTCACATGTCCGAGTCATCACTCTCGGCTCATTGTCCAAGTCCAAAATAGAATGATAATCAAGTCAACCCAAATAATCAATCTCCGTCCAACAATTCCCAAAACACGTGCTACAACAATAGGGTCCGACTACGGCACCCGACTAACCTATCTCCGTCATTCTAATTGACCGTCTCACAATCGGTCCCCATATACCACTTCGTCAGCACTTCACAAAATACTCATGTACCCATTGTCGAGACCACAAAGGGTCTCGACCCAACAACGATATTCGGCCGAAACAGATACTACAACAACAACAATGTCAAAACAACAAACACAAAAAAAAAAAAAAAAAAAAAACTGCAACAGTCAACTTGGTACAACAACTTATTAAAAGGAGCCACATAATATTAACAAGAGTAGCAGCCCACTGCCGAGACCGTAAGGGTCTCGGCTCGGCTACTCCATAACATAACGAACCACATGGACCACAAAGGGTCTCGGATAGGCTCGACTGAGCACAAAACCAAAACCAATCAGACCCTTGAGGTCCTCGATACTACCAACAACAATCTTTCCAGATTACTCAACCAAACATTTCCAAACCAAGAACATCAACCGAATACCCTAGTCACCATAACTATGAGACCAGAATCATTCATAAAACCTCATAAGCTCGAAAAAATAATCCCCAAGCCGAGAGCCTAGGCCCTCGGTTTCACTCGACATCGACAAGATTCACCAAACCCGGATACCAAACGCGATAATATTATCAAAAACAACATTTCCCATACGTTAATCATCAAACCCAACAAGGAAAGTAGCCCGTGAGCCACGGATCTAGGCTGAATAGAGACTCACGACAAAGAAACCGTGGCCACTCACCTCCAAACGTTTCCAATAATCGTTTTCTTCAAAAACCCAACAATGAAATGGCGGAAAAAGTGGTGTTTAGGTGGCGGTGGTGATTAAAAACAAAGGTTAAGATGTTGGTGAGGCGCGTGGTGCACACCAATAGATAGATCGGAAGATGGTGGTTGAGATGGTGGTATTAGTTTTGTGGTGAGGGTGGCGGTGCGACGGTGGTGGCCGGCCAAAGAGGGCGGCGGCTGAGGTTTGTAGAGAGAGAGAGAGATGTGTTGGTGTAGGTTTGTGTTGTGTGTGATGTGCAGCTATCACAAGGACGATATATTGCAATTTACTCTTTTAAAATCCTTTTAGTAATAATAATAATTATTATTATGAGGTGTGTAGGGATTTTAAGTAGCCCGGTGTCAATACACGGACCAAACCCGAAACTTAAATAACCAAATGTCTTTCAAACCGAATCCGTTCCAAAATAATAATATTCGATCCAACCATAAAATATAATTAAAATTGTTAGGTTAACCTAGTGCCGGAGTCAATGTAGTGCCAAAAATAACGATCTCACAATAAATCATCACGACCGAATCAATCCAAACCATAAATAAATAACCAAATCTCATAAATATCGTATGATTAAAAATCGCGTACCAACGTTTGTAAAATATCTCGTCACGATAAACTTTCAAAAATTCCAAAATTATAATTTTTTTAATGTAATGCGGGTTTTATAAATGGCTCCCTATTTTGCCAGTTGTCACACCAGTGACGCAATGCACTAAACCTTCTTAACCACTCAAGTTCTCTTAAAAGAGCTTGTTTCATTCTCACGGGGAACCTGTGTAATCTATCGACCTATCTCTTAGAGACGGTTGATATTGAAGAAGGAGACCCCTCCCTAGTCTCCGCATAGGAAACCTAGGTGTGCACTTATAGAGTCTAGAGCCTCGAGATACATCAAAGATCTCTTAGGAACACTTAGTCTTTCTACAGCTGGTGTTCTACATCAATGGGCATCAGTTGTAAACTATCGAGTCCTTCGCAGATCTTAGCAATCTGCCGAGAACGTTTATGAGAGGATTACGTAAGTATTTCTCAATGATTGAACGGAAATCCTGCCAGGGTCAACATCAAACAGCCCTGACAGCAGGTCACTTCGGTAACCCCACAAGGGTTACGCTTAGTGTTTGCGGTGGTTCCATCTCGGTCTACAGTCGTGGAGTGATCCCCAGCGACTCACCCAGTCATTGAGCTACTTAGTAGGTCTAGTAAGCTCCTTCGGGAGTATCTGATATGGGAACGGCCTGGATAAGGATTAGAAGGAGTCTTCACAATATGCTGTTGATGAGCTCTAATTCCTTATCCGTAAGTACCGGTTGTTTTATTGCTAACTGTTTACTCACAGGTACCTCATTTCCATGATGGTAGATTCCAACATGCTCATACATACATCTTGAAGTCAAAGAAAGCTCCCCCAAAAGATCTTGACAACACAAAGTTCAAAGAAAGATTCTACACCAATAAGAAGAATCTACAAAGTATAATGACAAAGATCTCAAAGCATGAAAAAGAACTTCTTGTTCGTAAAAGTCAAAGTCCAAAGATGTATGAGTATGTTGGAATGGCGGACAACCACCTCAGACGCAGGAGTGACGAACGGCAGACAACTTCATAAGTTATTCACTACATCATCATCAAAGAACAAAGACAAAGGGCAAAGTACTTTCATTATCATTCACTCATTTTGAAGACGTCTAGAGTTTTACATGTCACAAGTCAACGACAAAGATGAAGACGTCAAGCAACCGTGATGACCGACCCTTAGGGGGAGATTGTTGGGATCATACTTTAGTATTTAGTCAAGTCTCGGTCATTACATTTTGTAATAGGTTGCTTAAGTATTATTTATCATTATTGTTTAAGTTAATGGGCAACATGTAAAAGCCCATAAGGCCTTAAAGCCCACGAAATTAAGGATAAGGGAGGAAGGGAGTGTTGCCCTAACTCCTCCCTTATAAATAGAGAGCTTATGTTAACATTTCATTGGTTGGTTATTTCACTATTCTATGCAAACTCTTTCATTTCTATTTCTCTTATTGTCTTAATCAACCATCTCTCACTCTCATCTCTTTTCTATCATTCTTATACTTGTGTTTACATAAAGTGTGACCTAACAGAATATTAATAGAAATTGATATAGTAGTTGTACAGAAATTGATATAGTTGAATATCAAATAGAAATTGATATAGTTGTCAAGTATCAATAGCAATTGATATAGTAGTTGAATAACAATAGCAATTGACATAGGAATCGAATAAATGGAAATTGATATATTAGTCCAATATCATTAGTAATCGATATAGTAGTTTAATATCAATGGAAATTGGGATAGTAGTTGCAATCATAGTCTAGTAGGTAATCTGTTGTTGTACCTAGTGTTTATTGACTTCATACTTATGTTATTTCGAATACAAATAAGCCCACTTGTTTATAATTCTTTATTTACATAGAGAGGCATCCCGAACAATGTAAATAGGGGAATATAAACTTATGGTTCGGTGATTTACAATTTCCTTATTTAAATGAAAAGGCATCCCAATCCATTCAAATAATTATAAATCATCCTACTTAAGAATTCCCAACACAACATTCATAATTAGCCGGTGAGTTACAAGGTAGTGTATTACGAGATGATACTGGTGTTCCAAAAGTACAAGATGAATATCCAATCTTGTAAAGCTGATGAGGGTGCTTGTGGTGTAACTAAGGATGATTTGAGCTTTAAAAGTGCATCAAGATCTGTTAATGAGCTTGTGGTTGCAACGGTTGTGAAGATAATGATGTGATATGTTGATGAACAAAAGTGTGTAGTGTATGCTTAACATTAATATTGGTAGAGATGTCAAGTTTGCTTTAAAATTTTAAGAAATTTTAAAGGTTTATGACGGAATGGTATCCTTAGGACCTAAACAGGATAGTACTTCTAAGGGATAAGAGAGAAGAATTGATAACTATCCCAAGATAGTAGTTGGGATTATCTCATAAATGAAAACTTTCAAGAATGAAATTAGGTAGTAAAAATAAGGTGTTAAGATCTTGCTGAGTGGTAAGACACTATCGTGTCTCTAGATCGTTTTAAAGAATTCTGATGGTTTATCGAGTTCAAGTAGGAAATCAATCTGAACATAACCCTAGTACAACTATTCTCAGTATTTGAAAATTTTAAGTCGAACATAGTTAGTCAGACTATTTTCACTGTCCCTAGGTTAAATATAGGTGACTAGTCTATATTTAGCCAAGGTTCGATAAAATTTTCAAATACCTAAATTAGGCATACTTGTGATATGTCCGTTGCTTTTGGGAAACTGTCCACTAAACAAAGGCGATGTCAAACAATTCAGTTGCAAGTCCCGCCCATACAAGACTTGTAACCTATGTTTTCACATTCCATTGCATAGAAGATAGTACGGGTAGATATGTGTGGAAAGGAAGTTTTAAGTAGTTCTAAAACAGTCCATACTTGGCCAGGATCACGAACTTTTAACAATGAAGGTTTCAGAAGAAAACTTTGATGAATGTAGAGAAACTTCAGCTTTTGTAGATGATGGATTAGTTTGTCCTTTAGAAATCTCATATTTCTATTTGGAAATCGATAGATTGTGATGGGTTTTTGATATCATATGAATTAATATTGATGAGGTGGTGGAATAATTCCAGAGACCATTGCACAAATCACAATGTCTCGGAAGTAGATTAGACCATTGTGTAATTCACAATGTCTGGGAAGTATGTTAGACCATTGTGTGACTCAAAACATTTGAGAAATGATTAAGACCATTGTATCATACAATGTCCGGAAAATAGGAAAGACCATTGTAATTAGTTACAATGTCTTGGATATAAAATGTTGGAGTAGGAACATGATTGGGAGAATGTGCTTGTGTCGAAATGCCCTAGAATAGGCATACGCAGATATGTTTAGATAAAATGATTGAAAATAACTCGAATGTATATATCAATATACTAGTATTTGTTCGTGTAGTGTAAAATGCCTAGTGTGTATATATCAATATACTTATATGTTCATGTAGCATAAAATGCTTACGGGGAAATGCTCAATTATTTTAAGGGTACATATATCAATATGCAATTATGTTTGTGTAGCATAAAAATGTTTACGGGGAAATGCTCAAAATATAAAAAGGGGTATATATCAATATGCTAACATGTTTGTGTAGTATAAAATGCTTAATAAGTCCATAATCGTCTGGAGGATGGAAGACACGGAGAGCGGAAGGCTATAAAATGTTTTTGCTTGTAAGTGTGGTTATAGTTTAGGTCTCAATTAGACCCGTTTCTCTATAACCATGGCTCTGGTACCAATCTGTAACACCCCCAATTCATGGATGCAGCGGAATTCAAACTGGGTGTTACTCGACAGCACAACAGTCACAATGATAGAAAACGAACTCTAATTGAGTCATTTTAAAAGATTTATCATTCAAATTATATAAATATCAGAGATTACAAAATGAGGTCCCAGATGGTTCCATGTTTACAAATTACATTAAATGAGTTTTTGAATGATAATAAATTTTATAGCCCTCTTGAATATTCGTGCCCGTCCATGCCATCCTTGATCATCATGGACCTGAAATACATGCTTAAAAGGTCAACACAAAGGTTGAGTGATATTCATAGAGTTTGTTTAATGGTTGAACACAATATGTTGGTAGTGTGAGCTATAGACTCACACCAATGGTTGGAAAACAAAACAGTTATTATTATTATTACACTAAGCTTATGACACCAAAACGTTAACGGGTACCAATATCAATCGGCGGAGTTATCCCGGTAGGTAATTTGCTGTCATACCTAAATCTCAAATATTAGTGCATTTGTTTGAACATAGTCAATACAAATGGGATTCGTTAATCCCAATAGGCCTATTCACAATACTCGCGCTCACTATTACAAGTGATTAAATGGTTCATAATAAGGGATATTGGATTTAGCAAGGATGGTACTTAGTAATAATAAAACAATCAGGTAGCATACAATTTCAAAGCATTGTGTTCGGTTTAAAATAGCATGTATTCCCCCCAAGGGTTTGTAAAACAGTTAAGTAATGGAAAGTGGGGCTATGAACTCACCTTAAGTTATATAGCAAGTAGTGAATGTGATGGTCGAATCGCGAAGGTTTCTATGAGCAACCTATAATAGAATGTTGCGACTTAGGATTGGAGTAAAGAATATGAAGAATTACCTATATATGTCTTGCATTTAGTTCATGAAGTAGTACTTAGTATAGTGTAAGTCTTTGAAAAGAAATGGTTTATGAAACATGTAAAGTTTATATATCGCTTACTACCGTTCGGGCCGACATAATTCAGAGGTCATATAGTAAACGTTCGAGGAGCCAGGACACTTTAATTCGTAAATCCACAACTCATCTCGACGGCTTACTTAATGAACCCCTCACATGAGGCTCCCTACTATTGTAGTATTTGATAAAATATATATAAGTTTTTGATCCGAAAAGTTACATGTCCCATTATTTGAATAAACTTAGGAAAGTTTACTTTTGGATGAAGATTGTTATTACAATGAGTTTCTTGAGTCTAGTATGAATATTACTTGTAAAGTCTCATGGTCATTGGATGGAGTAGATCTAAATTGGATGTTTATGTTGCCATTAACTCTCTAGTTTATGTTTTCGACTTAGAAAGCCATAAGGTCTTTAGCCGTGGCCTTGCCGTGGCTTTGGATGTTGTTACTATGGGTTTGAGACTCAACCTTGGCCTTAGCCATGGTTGTGGTCTTGGCTTTAGGTCATTAGACCTCTTGGTTTCAATTAACCATAACTATTACATTGTCATTTGTTATAAAAATGGGCTGTTAAGAATTTGAAGAAAAATATCACTCGTAAAGCGTTTTCAGGGCTCGAGCTTCTTAATTCCTGAATGAAAACGTCGTTCCGGACAACTTTCGTGTTTTAACTTCTTGATGAATCGGAACAGAAGTGCCACTTTCAAAAAGGTCAGAATGTTTACAGCTTGTTTTTGGCAGTTTCGCCGTTTTGGTTTCGCTAACTTCTTATGGCCATAACTTTTGACTCGTGTACTCGTTTTAGGTGGTTCAAATTGCTATGTTTTCCTTTTTAAGTCCTCTATAATAGTAGGTAAGTGTTTCATATCATGGTTACTCTATTTTGGTCTTGGTTCTCAATATAAGTCACTAGTTTCCTTGATTACTTAACATATATGTAGTTTCCAAAACTTGTTTTAATAGTTTTTATACATCATGAACATAACACAAAGACCATATATAGAATGAATGAAACATAATAAGCATGAAAATGATATTGAGCAATAAAGTGTATTAGGGTTTCTTACAACTTTTGGCCTTAATGAAAAGGGAACTCATGAACTAAGACAATATCTAAATCCTTCAATCGAAAACCCTAGCTTCCAATCCTTCAACACTACCCTTGCTAACCCTTGATAGGCTTGGTCTAACCTTGTAAGAACCTTATGTGTTCAGCCCCTAACCACCTTGTGTAGCTCCTAATTCAACCATGGAATCACCAAACAAACTCTTGATTCATGTAGAGACTAACTATGCCTTCAACTTTGGTATGTAACTTATAACTTATAAATCAAAGGATCATGGTTTATGGATTTGTTGTTGGGCATTTGGAATGAAGAGAAAGGAAAGGATTAGGATTGTATTTATAGCATGAAGAGGAGGTTAGGAAGGTGCCTAGGAAGTTTCCTTGAGGAGGTTAGAGACTTAGGATATTTTCCAAGACTTAGTCGCCAAGTTTATTTGCAAAATGTTTAGCTTCCTATGTAAGCTTCCTATCCTTAACTTAGTGACCAAGAAAATGCCCCATGTGGCTTAAAATTTCGTTCAATGCCTATCTTGGATGACTAGTTATGTGTTTTGATAATATCTTGCTTTTATGGAGTGAGTTTTGTCCCGGTAATCGCTAACGGTAAGTCGTTAAGTCATGAAACTTAAAACCGGGTATCCTAAAAATATGAAACTTTTAAATATGATAAAACTTATTAATATAACCTATCTTAGCATATTTAATGAGTGACAAGTTCTACTGGGTTGCTTAAACACTGCTAAAACTGGAAACGCGGGTCTAAAATGAGTAATTCGCGTAAAACGCTGAACTAGAAAACGTAAAATTCCAAAACTTTTGGAATTGTCGTAAAATGAGAGAAAATCATATTTCTATTGTTTATAATGTTTTATGGATATATCGGGATACTGGAATGACGTTTAAACCTAAAAGTAAATCTCGGACACGGTTTCGTGATTTTTGCAGAAATGATCCGACGAGTTTCAAACTCTCGGATTATCATTAAAATAATTTAACTTACGAGAATATGAAATAAAAATTTTAGGAGTGAATAGTGAAAGTGAATAGTAAAAAGTGAATAGTGAAAATTTCGGGAATAGAAGTTAACCTAAAAATGCGAATTGTTACATAGATTAGTAGTATAAGGAGTGTTTGGATTGTACTTTTTTGCTGAGTTTAGGTGTTAGAAAGCTGAGTATAATTGCATCATTAGTTCATTTAGGTTAAAAATAGATTGAGTATTACATAAAATCAGTAGTTATTTTAATAAAAAGTCATAGTTAGGCTTTACATCTCATAAACAGTTATTTAATTTAGAATATAGTTAGTATAATTGTAACAGTAGTTGCTTATTAGTTCAATCTAGCTTAATCTAGTGTAGTGATAGCTTAATAATACAATTAGAAGTAGCTTTGATCACCTGAATTTGGATTTGGTCAATTAATAAAAGTTTCAAAAAAGTCAACTGTCATCAGCTTTTGTTGTTCCACTGGCTGCTGATCTTTGATTCAATTAGGGTAGAAATTGGTTGTTTCACATAGGGCTTTTTGTAATTTCAGACACTCAGTATTGCTGTTAAACTTTTCCCCCCGTAACTTTGTACTTCTGAGCTTTTTAGGTGAGCTTATTGACTCTGCAAGATTGTACTATTGAAACTAATAAGCTGATTAGTATATTAAGCCTGCTAGTGCTATTTTGAGCTTGTCCCTGAACCTTTTTGAGTTTACTGAGGTCATTGACAGTTGTTTAAGTGTTGTATATGGTTTTGTTACTTCTGGCTTATTCTGTTTGTATTGTGCTTAATCATTGGCTTACTTGACTACTTATTGAACTGTTTTGTGATATTATGTGATTCACCTGTTCATTTTTGAGTATATCTGAGTATATTTGAGCATTATAAATCTGTGTTGAAAGTTTCACAAAGATTGGTCACAAGTGCTTATTAATAAGCACTTGTGATAAGCTGTTTAGGACTGAATCAAAACTTTTTTAGCTTATTTCACTTTCAAAATTTTTCTCTAAGTTCATTTTTATATTTTTGATTTTCTGTGAATTTTTCAGATTTTTCTGAATTTGTTTACTATTTTTCTTAATTTTTCTTAGCTTAAATTCTATTTTTAATACTTTTAAATAAATAAATATCAACAAAAAAACTCAGAAAAAGCTTTAAAAAATCCAAAAATATTTTAGGAAATTCTTTTATGATATTTTAGATTTTTCAAGATTTATTTTGTAATTTTCAGTTTAACTTTTCCATTTTCTTTTATTTTTAATTCATTTAAAAATACAAAAAATAGAAATAAAATCATAGAAAATAAATAAAAAGTCAAAAAATATTTTTCTTTTTCTGGAAATTCTTTTTATTAGTTTAAGATTTTTAGAAAATAATTTCAAATTTATAGGATAGTTTTTCATTAAAAGTTACGTTTTAAGTTGTACGTTACGTTTTAAAATCGCGATTGATTTTCCGTTTTTAGATTTTAATCAATAGTGCATACATAGCTTGTAAATTTTGCATTAATTGTGATTACTTGTCATTACTTGAGTTCTCATTCACTATTTTCACATTTACCACTTTTCACGACACGGTTTTCACGAATCGATAATTCAAGATTCCATTCACACCTTCGTTGGGAAACGACTCGGGTGATCCGTATTTCTTGCGGATCTCCTCGATACTTACTTAATATATATATATATATATATATATATATATATATATATATATATATATATATATATATATATATATATATATATTATAATTTATTTTTGACCAATCAATGTAACTTTACAAATCCATTAAAGATTCAACTCTACAAATTCTCCGGATTGTTAATTGAGAAATTAGTCTTATTTTCAAAAGACAAACTGCAACAATCTTACTATACGCATAGCGACTTCAAACACTACAATCTATTCTTAATCCACCTGAAATCCAAAAAATCTACAAACAAGCCCAAGAGTAGTAGTTTGCCAGTATAATAATAAATGATTTCTACGCATATACATTTCACCAAACACCTACACAAAAGCTCTTTATCTAAATAAAAGACATCGATTAATAAAAAATTATTATATGTAAGGACATGTGTATTAGTAGATAATTAGGCCTAATCCCAGTTAATAGCTTTAGGGCATCTATGGTTTAATGGTCAATAATAATATTATACCCACGGGGAATTATGTATTCTAACATGGTATCACAGCCAGGTCCCTAAACCTAACCCTAATTTTTTTTCTCCTTCTTTGTCCGCTGTTTACTTAACATTGGTCCCCATGTCTATGTTTTTAGATTGAAAATATTGGTTTCTCAAACCTTAATATTAGAAGTGACATTAAAATAGATTGATTTGTGCTTGTAAGTGGTAACCAAAAAATCAATGACTATGTTGTAGGTGAATTATGTGGCTTGATAAATTTACCTTTTGTGGAGATTTGAAGAATAGGTTATGTCGGAAAAAGTAAATGAATTCTATTCGTATGCATTTCATCAAACTTAGTTGGTGGGTCTCTACTACTAGAAAAAAGTAAATCATTTCATTATTTTTAACTTAAATTTAATAACAAATAAAATTTAACATTCAATGAATCAAACTTGTAATTGCTGTTAAAATCAAAACTATTGACATATATAAATACTGAGGAGGAATATGTCTAAAAAGTGGCTAACAAATAAAAATTACAAACACTTTTGTTATTGGACTACCAGGACCACCTGCAATGTCTAGAACGACCAATGAAGCTCAAAGCCCCGCCGGAACATACTCAAATTTGTGAAGCCTTGCTCTAAATCTCCATCACAAACAACTCTTACACCACACTCCTTTACCTCAACATCTTCATTATTCTCTTTGAAGCAAAATGTAGAAAATTTCTTTGCTTGCTTCCATCCCCATCTATCCCTCATATAATGCAACCATATCATATATGTATCATGGATTCCTATCACCTCATTCTGAAAATAATCCTCAATAAAAAGTGGAAAATAATCCTTAAATCATGATAGAGAAGCTCCATCAAAGTTCTTTACATAGTATCCTTTAAATTTGTGAGGATTTTTGCACTTGAAAACAACACAAGTTCCAAATCCCCTAAACTTATCATAACACCAATCTGATGGTAATTCAACCTTTACATGATTTTCCATACTTCTATTTGTAAACCATTATGGAAAGCTATTCCCATGATATATTATATGTAAAGAAGAATAGGCAATGTCTTGGGAGAAGAATTCACGCCTGTTAGTCTGGAAACCCAAATACCTTTGGAAAGCAGAAAGCTGATGAATAAAGCTGTGGGAAGTTGTAGATGAGTCAAGACACTGAGTCTTTGATATAGACCCTTCACTATCAATGGTAACATTCTTAAAAAGCTTTGGACAATTTCTGAATTCGTTGGACCTATTCTTGAATGGGTCTTTATATGAATCCGACACTTCTCTTAAGGAGGTGCAATCACATGCAGGGGAAGATCTAGCTTAAAGGCAGGCTATGCACGTGTATACCCTGTCCAAAACTTTGTTAGTGTAAAAAAATTTGATTTTTTTCATAAGTGACTACAAAATACACTGAACAATTATAAGTGCACACCCTCCAAAATACATAAAAAACATGAGTGCATACCTTAGGAAAAAAAAAGAAGAAGAAACAAAAAGAAAAGAAGAAGAAGAATAAGAAACGTTGTTGGTAATATGCAGTGGCATTCTTGAAGAAGAAGATTGAGGAGTATACAATAGGCATTTAAGTGTATAGGTCAAATGGTCAAATTTATTATTTTTCTACTAGGCCAATAATAGTGTTAGTAATATTTTGAGAATTAACTCACTTGGGCCCAATCGAGTAATAAAGCTCAAATGCAATATTAGATACTCGTTACCTCCCCCCCCCCCCCCCCCACCTTTTTTTTGCATCATGGTTTTATTTATTATTACGGCGTTCCTTTATAATTTAAAAATTAAAAAATTCATTTACCACTAAATGAAATAATGAATCAAGATTTTTTTATAATAATTCTTACTTATGTTGGTTTTAAATATTCCAATATCACTTTTGTTATATTTGTTCATACATTTAGGGTTTGTTATTTTGTGATATTTAGATGTGAAATGTAAATATTTTTTAGTACCTTATCACTTAGCTTTATTTTGGTATCTCATATTTGTGGCTGTAGATAAAAACTTATGTATGGGTTATTATAGTGATTAAAAGTTAAGAATTTAACAACTTATTACAGAATACGTGAAGCTTTTGTTTTGATCTTATTCCATTAGTACCAAAACCAAACATTTTTTAACTAAAATACACAAGTCCAATTACTCGATTTAACTAAAATACACAAGTCCGACTACTCGATTCAGTCTCTAGTAACCCAAACTAGACATACTACACTACAAGAAAAGTGGCTTTTTAGTACCCCCATAAGTGTCCTAAAATGGTACTTTTTAGGACCTTTCATTTAATAGGACCAAGGATGAAAGCGTTTCATGTAAGGCGGTTGTAATAGGTCCAAAGCGTCCTAAGCCTTATGAAACCAATTTTATGGTCGTATTATATGTCTATAAACAACACAAATAGTGTCCTAATAAAACCATTTTAGGACACTTTTACATTGTTTTAACATGTGATTACCTACTTTTAATCTTTTGAGACACATAAAAACGTCCTTAAAAGTATTGTTAGGACGCTTATGATGTAACATCATAGCTATTTTAGTAACCAAGAAAAGGGTCCTAATAAGTCAAATAAGATTATGATACCAATTTTATGGTCGCATTATACGTCTATAAACAACACAAATAACGTCCTAATAAAAACATATTAGGACACTTTTCCAATGTTCTAACATGTGGTAACCTACTTTTAATCTTTTGATACACATACAAGCGTCCTTTAATGTTTATTCTTAGGACGGTTATCATATACCATTATAGTTACTTTAAAACCAAGAAAAGGGTCCTAATATCCGAAATACGATTATGAAACCAAATTTATGGTCGCATAATATGTATATGAACAACCAAATAACGTCCTAATAACAACATATTAGGACACTTTTACAATGTTGTAAAAGATAATTGTTAAGACGCTTATCATATAACATTATAGCTAATTTAGGACCAAGAAAAGGGTTCTAATATCTCAAAGAAGATTATGAAACCAAATTTTTGGTCGTATAAAATGTCTATTAACAACCTAAATAACGTCCTAATAACAACATATTAGGACAGTTTTATAATGTTAAGTTAATTGTTAGGACGGTTAATAAGTTTAATAGGACAATTTGAAAGTCCTGACAAGTCATATGATAGGACGCTATTTTCACCATCCACACTGTATTATTACGATATGAATAAAACATCAACAAAATATTAAATGAATAAAACGAAATTGTATTTCAAATTACCAATTGTCATAACAAAAGCACTAAACATAAATAAGATAGACAGAATCTAACATAAAGTCTGTTAACAATAAACAATACATTAACGCAACAAGAAGCTTAGTCCGTGGTCATCATGCATCATTTCTCTCAATCCTCACGGAACACCTACAAATAAACACCCATGTATAAGCATTAAGGTCCATGTTAGTAAAATTATTGGTATCACAAGATTAACAAAGACATACCGAGATAAAGGGACAAGGCCATGCTATGGTTGCACCAACACAGTCTTCAATTGTGGAAAATAACCCATATGGTCTCACCAACATTTCATCTCTTTTTGTTGGTACTTGAACGTTTACCTCACACCATCCTCGTCCAATCTCTTTACCACCAACTATATCATTTGGGTTCAAGCTCCTCACCCTTCCTTTTGCTACAGTCTCGGTTGAGTTTAGAATGCTTTTAAGGACAACTTCATCCCCGACCTAGATTTCAGTTTTCAACAAACATTTATCAATTTATAGTCAACACACATGTATTAGGTTAAACAGATGTAATACTGCAGGTATGGAGGCTTGAATTTGGCTGGTCAACACTGATCAGTCAGTGTATGATGGGTGGAATTGGACAAACAAAAAGCTATCTGCAGACCTATCTAATAAGCTCAAAAGTTTGAAATAAGCCCTGAACTTTATAGATGAGGTTATTGGCTTTAAAAAAAAACCAATAAGCTCACTGTGTGGCCCACTAATGAAGAAGCTAAGGCACATGGATAGTTGGTGTTTTGAGCTGATGCCCTGGTGCAGGGCAATGGTTAGCCCTGCAGACAACTTTGAACTATCACCTAATCCAGAGAAAAAATCATAAAAATAAGCTAACTGTGGGATTCAAAAGCTTAGATGGGGAATTTCAACATGTAAAAATATCAAGACTTGAATCTCAACACGAAATTCACAAAAATTCTCCCAAGATCAGAGTTTCTGACTAACATACCATTTTGACTTTTTGATTTTGAACTTAAACTTTGACTTTAATGAAACTTGTTTGATCCGTATGCACTAAGTATGATTATTTAAGCTATGATAACACTAATTTAAGATACATGAACAAGATTTAGACCAAGTGGCTGAGATTTGATCCTCACAGGTCCCAACAGTGGACTGTGAGAGTGAAGGTAATTTGATTTTGACTTTCTGTAGTTCAAACATTGGTTTTATAGTTTTACTAGTTCTAATATCACCTAAGAGGTCAGAGTGTGCAGATAAACAAGTGAAAAGGCAACTACCACAGGAAGGAACATACCCGTAAGCGTGGAGGTTCAGTGGTTACAACAGGAGAATGTTGTGATGTAAGAGGTGGAACAATGGAACTATCCGTCGACCCATTCTTCTCTGATAACTGGGCTCGTAACTTTTCATTTTCACTAGTAAGTTCTCCACATCTAGACTTCAATTCGTTGTTTTCTCTATGACATGCTGAACGACTTGGTATTACACCCCAAACAGCAGAAGCACGAACACCTAGACCATACATGCCTGCATCACCATTTCGATCTTTACCCATAACTGTAGAAAAAATATCATCTGGTCCAGGATTATCAATCGAACCCTCGGGCAGATTATCAGTAAGTCGTTTCATTTCATCCTGCATTTTATATAAACATGAACAACATATATGAAAAGCATGTATTACGAACAAAAGCATAATGTGTTTAACTTCTGCTATAAATACACTTTTGCAAACATAAAAGCATATTACTTACAATCGCATTTGCAGTGTCATCATTTTTTGTATTTCCATCTTTGGCGAAGCATGCACTAAAAAGATCCAATCGAGTTGGATCTCGTCCCAAAGATGTCTGTATGAATAAAAAGAAAATGAATATTTAAAGTGGATATAGACAGGATACATTAACAATCCCACTTTATCCATACACTTACCTTTAACTCTTCCCTTTTGCGAGCATAACTTTTTTTACCGGTTCTTTGGATCATCTTTTTTTTTGCCCGATTCGCCTTGTTTTTCTCACTTAAACTCTGCAGCAGGAAATTAAAATATCATAATGTGAAATTAAGTAATGTTATTTAAAGTGGAAGAGAATTTCACACCTTAGTGTTTTCTTTATTCCAATACTTCACAAGCTTCTTCCATTGTTTTTTTTTGCACTTGCTTTGGCCTAGATTTTATTTGTTGCTTAACTGACAAAGACGGATCATGGTAGAGTTCCTTAACTCTTGCCCTCCAGTTCTTCACCTTCCGCCCAAATGATTGCAATATCCATTTTTCTCCAGCTTCCGGAATATCAAATTTTGTCTAAAAAAATGTAATAGCTCACATTAGAAAACAAATACTTTATTCATTAACATACATATTTAACATTGTGTACCTTTAAGAGTTGAAGCAAAGCTTTTTTTTTTCGACGTCAACTTTATTCCATGGTTTATAAAGCGGACAATACTTTCCACTCCTTGAAAGGGTTCCCATGAAATGAGTCAGATGACTACTTTTGTCGTTAATAGGTTGTCCGTGTTCATTAACTAAAATAGGAATTCTATCCCCTTTTTCTTGGGCCCAAACTTTTGCCATACGTGTTGGTCCTCTCTTTCTTTTGCTTACAATCCGAACTACAAAAAGTGAACATGATTTACGATACATACGTATACATTTAACATACTAAATAATTTGAAATGGAGGCAATATGTTAGCGTTGTTTTTTGTCTTGTTTTAATTTAACTTTATTATATATTCTACTTATATGACACAATATATGATATATGATTTTTAAAACAATGCAATCAAGTAGACCATGTTAACCTGTTTCATTTCCAGCTTGTGTAACTACATGGTTTTCTTCATTTTCAGAATGCTCAGCTTGAATCTCTTCTCCGACTAGATCATCGCCGTTATTTGTTAAATCGTTCACATTCTCAAAATCATCCTCATTCTCCAAATCATCCTCATTCTCCAAATCATCCATGTATTTATCTACATCATCTTCTGAAGTAGCTTGATGTTCAATATCTTCATTCATATGTATGTCTTCGATATCATCATTTTCAACATCATAAAGGTCTTCATTGTTATCTATATTAAAAAAAAAAAAAAAAAAAAAAAAAAAACAAAAAAAAAAAAAAAAAAAAAAAACAAGTAACCACCGAAAACAGTTAACTGAATATACACTTAATAGTAATTTAATATCATATATATAGTATTTGAAGTTTATATATAGTTACCATCAGATCTCAAGTCACGCTCCCCGTGGTCATGGTCGTTGTCAATTGCAACTAAGTTTCTCTCAGTTGCAGTTAATCTCCCTCTCTTGATAGAAGTTGGTTGATCATTTCTTGTTTGGACTTGGTCGGGCTCCTGTACCCTACTACGTATTGCCCTCCCTGTATCAATCTGTTGTCCCTTTTGCGATTGAGATTGTGAAGATGTTAGCCCACTGGAGACATTCGGAGCAATGTGTCGTTTTTGTGCTAAATTTTTATATCTAGTCATGGACTGTGGAGCAATGTATTTTCGATGCTGTTTCATGCAAGTAGAATTGTTAGAAAACAAACATAACGAAAATTTAGTAGCCAAATTTATTATTCGTACCTTTTTATTTGTTTGTGTAGCCGCTTCTTCTGGGTTATCTTCCTCAGCATTAAGATGAAAGTCTGAACCAGGCATATAATCTGCATCTTTCTCACCGGTATCCGTTGGTTTCTTTTTCTTTTTCTTTGTGTTGTCACTCTCTACTAGACTTGTCAAAGACCTAGCAAGATTTTTCACTCCCAAAGCTTGTAATCTCTGTTGGTTTTCTTGAATCCTTGTCCTTCTGGACATTTCATAATCATTTGTATTTCTCGTGGTGACTTGGCGTTGCATCTTTTTATTTTCCATTACTGTTTCACAAAAGAAATAAAATTATTATGAGATTGCAAAGAACAATAATCATATGAGAACAACAAAAGTGAATTCAAATCACCATCTGTTACATGTAACAGAATGAAATACATTATCTAAAAACAAAAATATACGCAAATCCTTCAGTTACATGTCCCAGAATGAAATACATTAGCTAGAAACTGATATCAAATCACTATCACTATCACTACCCAAATCCTTTCAACCATGGTTACACAGGTATACCAACATTCATTTTAAATAAACAGAGCAACTAAAATACAACCTGTACCATATCACAAATAAGCAGCACTTATGATCACATATGAGACTCATCACAAGAGGTCAACCAAACACATACCCGAACCCACCATTTCACACACTTAAGAATCATCACAAAGGTTAAACAAACACTAACAATGTATAACAATAACAGTGTATAACAATTATAATACCAATAATAATAAGAATAACAATAACAATAACAATAATAATAATAGTAATAGTAACAATAACAATAATAATAACAATAATAATAACAACAAGAAAGGTTTCCATTACCTGTTGACTCAGATCTTCAATCAAAAGTGAAAACCCACAATCCTTGTTTTGCTGCCCACATACAACCCTAAACCAAAATTGATTGTTTAACCGTCTGTGAAAAACGATTTCCATTAATAAAATCGAATCAAATACTTGACTTCCGAAAAGATATGCTTGATTTTCGCAGCGCCAAAACTTATTTATAAATCTGAATTTTTCCCCAAAAATTTTAAGCGGGTTTATGTGAACGTGGGTGTGTAAGTTTTCCCCAAATGTTTAGAACTTTAGATTATATGGGGTAATTAGATTTATAATTAATTAAGTAATAGGGGTAATTAGATTTATAATTAATTAAGTAATAGTATATTTGTATTATATTATTGTATATATAATATATATTATATGAAATGTATGTATATTATTGTATATATATTCTATAAGTATTTTATTGTATGTGAAATTAAAAATGAGGTAGATTTGGCATTGGTTTTTCGGACTTCCCGGGTCAAACATCAATATGAATGTGTTGACGTAATCAGTATCTGTTGTATCTTACTGCCCGAAATGGAGCGGCTCCAGATAGTTCATTTGTTTTACTCGGCCATTATTTAAAATGTTGATATTTTATTATAGACGGGATTTATCATAAGTGGTCTACGTTTGTTAAAGCGTATCCGCATACAGTTGACCCGAAAGATAAAGTGAGAAGTAGGACAGTAAACCACACTGGAGTCATATATGCCATTGGTGCAGCAATGACACGGACATGGAACCCTATGAATAATGAAATGACTCGGGTTTGAAAATCACCGAACCATAAGTATATTGTATGGAATGTATGTATATTATTGTATATATATTGTATAAGTATTTTATTGTATGTGAAATTAAAAATGAGGTATATTTGGCATTGGTTTTTCGGACTTCCCGGGTCAAACAACAATATGAATGTGTTGAAGCTTACTGCCCGAAATGGAGCGGCTCCAGATAGTTCATTTGTTTTACTCGGCCATTATTTAAAATGTTGATATTTTATTATAGACGGGATTTATCATAAGTGGTCTACGTTTGTTAAAGCGTATCCGCATACAGTTGACCCGAAAGATAAAGTGAGAAGTAGGACAGTAAACCACACTAGAGTCATATCCAATGTTGCAAAAATTGCGAATCAGTAGTCGGGAAGTCGACCACCTTGTATAAGCTAATATGAATAACTCTCAACGGATGCGGTCATTCATTTATGATGTCAAGAGTTTTTACGTAAGCCGACTTCCCATGACGTCACATTCCGGGAATGGTTTGTAGCTTATATTCTACACATTGCGAGGCCAATATAAGCGAGGTGATCATAAAGTGCCGACCATTATGATTGAATGTATTGCTTTGCATGAAGTCATATACAGGACAGTAATCCACCACGAGCCCAGAAACATAACATATCATATCATAAAACAGATAATCGGATGCATCCATACTCCCCTGCATATAACATGGTGGCCAAACATATAATTGAGCTCATAACATTTAACATATAAGGGATGGTGTGGAACGTCACTCAAACACACTAGAGTCATGTGCATCAATGACCCGGACATGGAACCCCCAGGACTAGTGAAGTGGCTCGTGTATCAAACTGATAGTCAGATATCATATCGTAATCAGAGTGTCATATCAAAATGTTCATATCCAAAATGTTCATAACAAATGGGTCATATCAAATGGTTCAGAAAAGCTTATCAAAGGTTCATAATAAAAGTTTCATAACCAGCTGCCTTAAGGCAGTTGGCCACCAACTACCGCAAAAGCGCGCAGTTGACCAAGTCAAAGCTTAAAGGCGGGGGTTCGAATCCAGAATCCAACTTGGTCAGCCAGTGTTGACTAGGTACGTAATTTACCGGGATATGACTTCCTTGTTGGGTGGGGGGATCGGTACCAAAAAGGTACACGAACTTGAGATGGTTCCGCCAAATACCATTTTTTTTTAAGGTTCATAGTCAAAAGAATCATATGAAGATTCGTCATTAAGGTTAATCAAGGTCGACAACAGGGCAATATCACCGATTCATATGACCCAATTGTACTATCGGGTTTTCGGGTATTTTGGTTTCATTCAATTTGAAAATAATAATCATGAATATTTTAAAAATACTATTCAAATTATAACCATTTATAAAGATGGGCTTGATCTTTTTGAAATTAACGGGTTGAAAAGGTTAAACGGTTTAAGGGTTCTTTCTTTCTTCTATATCTATCCCCGGAGGAGGATCAAAGCAGAACGACACAGTAAACCCTTTTTTTTATACAAAAGTTGCCACATTAAGAAAAAAAGCTTAAACGTGTTGTCAGGTCGAACCAATTAATTTATTCACAACCCGAACCTACCCTGATTAATAAATGGGTTAGACGGGTTGACCCAAACCCGACCCGAAATATATTTATACTCAACACCCACTTACTAGTTCCTCTCTTTTTACAAATGCTTCAAACTGAAACTGAACTAGTTACACTTTGAGTCATCCCAATTAAATTAATAAGCATCTATATTATGGGAACACGTAATTTTTTATCGACCTTTGATCTTCTGCAATCTCTTCGGTACTCATCATTACGCGGTTTGATTATTTCGTCTGTCATTAATAGTCTTAATTTGTTCAGTTCATGCATCTACCCCTTATATATATGCTTGGTTATATTATTATTTGTTCAGTTCATCCATTTATTTGTTTTCCGATCATAACTTTATCACTTCTAACCCTAATTGAAAAATGTCTGAAACGCCGTTCTTGGATGAACTGAAACAACTTTCCGGGTCCGAAAAGATTCATGAGTGTTTTATTTTTCTTAATATTCAGGAGATACCAACAAATGAGATCAACATGAGGAATGTGGCGGCTATAAGAGACGACATGAGAATGCAAGTGGATCAAAGGACTGAAAGAATGATGGAGGTGTCTCGGTTGTATACTGATGAAGAAATGGAAACAGAGGATGTTTATGATTCTATGCATGAAGTCCAGCTAATTGAGAGGCGTTTGGTTGAATCCCTTGCTAGTGTGGTTGCTGACTTTCAGAGGTTGATCTCCTTGAAGAAGGAGACCATTGAGATTCTGGAGAAGTATGAGCATGAATGAAGGTAGTGGTTGGGTTATTTTGTGGTTTTTGTGTCTGTTGGTGTCATTGTGTTGGGTTATTTTGATGAAAAGTTGTTATGTATTTATGGTGATGGTCATGGTTTGTGAACAATATTTTATGAACAATGGTTTCTGGGTACTTATGATATTTTAATATTATGTCGATAGTTATGTTTAATGGCCGTTTGTTTTGTTATTTGCTTTGGTTATAATCTGTATGTGCTTGTTAGTTGTTATTGTTGGTTTTGTTTATATGTGTTTAATTTAGTCTAGTTGAAGGTTATGAATCAGTATTATGATTTAGATTGATCATTTGCCTGTTAAACTTGTGAATCCATTGGAGTATTAAAGAATCTGTGTTTTAAAGTAGTGTTTGGTTAGGTCTGTGTAGTGACTATTAGAGGAACTAAGTGACTAAGGCCTGTTCATATAACTTTCTTAACAGCTAATAAGTCAGAAACAAACCAGGTTTTAGTGGATAGAACTTTAAAGTCAAAAATCACCAATATATTGGCCTAAAATATGTCTGTGTGAAAATTAGTGTGGCATAAGCTTCAAATCATCTTACAATTAGTTGTTATATCATAAATTAGTGTTAATATAGCTTAAGTCACATTAATCAATCAGTAAATTCGGATCAAATCTCACAAAAGTCAAACTAAGTTAATAATTTCAAAAAGTCAAAAACATTGTTGTTGCAGAAATCCAAAAATAGGGAGATTTATTTAGATTTTTGTATTTGGATTGGGAACCTGAGCTTTTCACAAATCATAGTCCCTCAGCTCATCTTTAAAATTCTGTGTCCAGCTTATTTTTAGGATTTTTATTGTAGCTTGTGCAAGTGCTTCTTTAAGCTTGCAGGGCAAGTACTTGTCCTGTTCACAGGAAAGTGACCAATTTCAATAGACCATAGATTGGTCAATAGTCGGCCCCATAGTGTGATTATTGTCTTTTTGGAAAGCCAATCAGCTGATCTTTGTAGTTCATAGCTTATTTTGCACTTTCTAGCTTATCTAATAGGGCTGCAAGTAGCTTTTAGTTTGTCCCATTTGACTGTGTACACTGGGTGGTCAGTTTTTTCATTGGTTTTAAGCCAAAGTTCATAAGCTGTTATCTGGCTTATCTGTGAACCCCAGTACACAACCTTGGGCTTTTTAGGGAGCTTACAAGTTCAGCTTGTTGGATTACTGCTTATTTTGGACTCTAGCCATTTTGCACTTAGCTTATTTGACTGTTACTAGTGACATGTCTCAAAACATACACTGAGTGACTTAGAGTTTGCCGACAGGTTCCAAGCACCACACACTGATTATTTGTGTCGTTTGCCTTGTTTGAAGTTGTTTATCATATGTTTTTGCTCATTTGCTCATTTCATAGCTTTTTCAAAAGTACATAACTCCTAATAAGCTATTAAGTCAACTGTTAAGCACAAGAGTGTGCACATAGCTTATTAATAAGTTATTATGGTCTAGATCTTATTCCGTTAGATTATCTTGTAGGTTTTAAGTTAAGGTAGGTACAACTCATGTACTTACAGCATATTTAGCTTATTGTAGATTGTTTGTATCTTAATGCCTTTCATAAATCCATTTTGGCTTACCAAAAGCATCTGTAAAGCTAAAAAGCTCATAGAGAGCTTATTTTTTACGTTTGAAAAAACTGTTTAAACAAAAGTTACTTATAATTAGTAATAAAAATGTTTTGTAAAAAGAAAATGAAATAAATTAAAATAAATGGAAAAATTGCAAAAAGTGGGGTTCGAACCTGCGACCTCAAGCATACATGCACAATACCACAACCCCCTTCCAATTGCTCTGGGGCACCAGTTCCGTTTGTTATTGCATAATCTATATACTTAATATAGTCCTTGTTCCTTTTAGCTTATTTTTGCAATTTAGCTTATTTAAATGCTTATCCGTACCATTTTCCCCCTCCTCATATTTTTCCTTGGTTCCTTTTAACTTGTAGCATTCCTAGTAATTTTCCCATAATTTTTACTCTTCAATAGGTAATTTTTAGAGTTAATTTTAATTAAATTAGTTTAAATTAAAAAGCAAAAAATATATTAGTTTTACTGTTTAATTTTTATGCCAAATAATTTTTTATAATTTTTTTACCTTTTATAAGTTTTCAAGCTTATGGAAAAATTACTTTTGCAATTTTTACTTTTAATTTCTAATTTTTATATTTAAATTATTAAGAAATAATTAGGCAATTCATTAAGAAATACCTTAAAAATAAATTGTAAAAGTATTTCTAATTTTAATATCCAAATCCACATCATTCCACCATCCAAAATTGCCAACACGAGTCACCATCATCATCAAGACCAGGTAATACCTCATAATTGAAACCCTAATCGTTTTTGCTAAATTTTTATGAAACAACATATGTGGTTAATTGATTTAGGATCCGTTTATTTTTGTTGAAATTGTATGTGGTTTTCTGTGGTTAATTGAATTAGGTTTAAGATGGATACGAGTTGGATGTCTTTACCTAGATTTACCATTGAATATAAAAAAGGTCTTCACGACTTTCTTGATCATATATTCTATAATGAGGGTAAAAATGGACAGATTTCATGTCCATGTATTGATTGTGGTAATCAGATATGGGTAAATCGGACGGAAGCTACAACACATCTGGTATGTGTAGGGTTTATGAAAGGTTATACAATTCCACCTTTCAGTTCCAAATCAAGTGATGCTCCAATGTTGGATGCAGAAGATGACATGCAAGGGTTGCTGAATGATGCCTTCCATCGGTTTGGTGATGAAATAGTAACCGATGACATGGGAACACAAACTGAAAATATGAGTATGCCAAACCTAAAGGCGAAAAAATTTTATAAAGTGTTGGGAGAGGCAAAGAAACCACTATATCCTGGGTGTAAGTTATCAGTTCTTTCTTTTATCATTAGACTATTTCATGGTAAGTGTGTTGGGAAATGTAGTGATAATGGTTTTAGCAAGATGCTAGATACAATGAGGGAAGCCTTCCCCAATGCTTCTATACCAAACTCATTGTATGAACTAAGGAAGATAATTCGAGAGTTGGGACTTAGTTATGATAAAATTGATGCATGTCCTAATGATTGTATGCTGTACTGGAAAGAAAACATTAATAAAACAGAATGTGATATATGCCATACGTCAAGGTATAAAGCAAGTGAAGATGATTGTGTAGATGAGTCCACCACGATTGATACACGTAAGAAGATTGGAGCAAAGGTGTTGCGTCATTTTCCGCTCATACCACGATTGCAAATGTTATTTATGTCAGCTAAAACAGCCGCCTCCATGAGATGGCATGAAGAGAGTCGCACGAAAGATGGTTACTTGAGACATCCTGCAGATTCCCCGGCATGGAAAGCATTTGATTTTAAATATGATAAGTTTGCCAAAGAATCTCGTAATGTCAGGCTTGGTTTAGCGAGTGATGGGTTTAACCCTTTTGGAACAATGAGTGTTTCTCATAGTACATGGCCTGTTGTTTTGACGCCATATAATCTACCTCCTTGGATGTGCATGCAGAAACCTTATTTCTTTCTAACGTTACTTATACCTGGCCCATCTGCTCCTGGGAATAATATAGATGTCTATATGCAACCTTTAGTTGCTGAGCTACAGGAGTTGTGGGATCGTAAAGGAGTAGACACTTATGATGCATCAACAAAAAGTAACTTTCGGATGCGTGCTTGTTTGTTATGGACGATCAGTGACTTTCCTGCTTATGCAAATTTATCTGGATGGAGCACCAAAGGTAAACTTGCATGTCCTAACTGCCATAAACATACAAAATCAACACGCCTGACTCATGGCAAAAAACAATGTTTTATGGGACATCGTCGATATTTGCCTACTGAACATGCTTTTAGAAGAGATACAGACTCTTTTGATGGCACAGAAGAACTAGACAGGCAACCGCGTGGCTTAAGAGGACAAGAAGTACTTGATGAGTTAGATGGTTTTGAAGTTAAATTTGGAAAACTTGTGAAGAGCAACCCAAATTTACCTTTTAATTGGAAGAAGAAAAGTATTTTTTTTGAGTTACCGTACTGGAAAGATAACTTGCTACGCCATAATCTAGATGTAATGCATATTGAGAAGAATGTTTGTGACAGTGTCCTTGGAACGCTAATGAATCTAGATGGGAAGACCAAGGATCATATAAAAGCACGTCTAGATTTACAAGAAATGGGCATTAGACCTGAACTTCATCCTATAGTTCAAGATAACAACAAAGTTTACTTGCCACCTGCTTGTTACTCAATGGATAAAAAAGAGAAAGATATTTTTTGTCGGGTGCTTAAGAAGGTGAAAGTTCCAGATGGTTATGCAGCTAATATCTCAAGATGCGTAGAGTTAAAACCTCCAAAACTGTTTGGACTTAAAAGTCATGATTGCCATATTTTGATGCAGCAGTTGCTTCCCATTGCCTTGCGAAATGTGTTGCCTAAGCACGTGCGGTATACTGTGATGAAGCTATGTCGTTACTATAAACAATTATGCGCAAAGGTTCTTAATCCAAATGATTTGGTTCAAATGGAAACCGAGATTGGAAAAATACTTTGTGATTTAGAAAGGATTTTTCTGCCATCATTCTTTGATGTCATGGTTCATCTTTCGGTTCATCTTGCTTCAGAGGCCAGATTAGGAGGGACAGTACATTACCGTTGGATGTATCCAATCGAGAGGTGCACATTACTATTTTAGTAAATACCTTTATTAACAAATATAATTGAATCTAAAATTATTTGTTTTGATATATCAGGTATTTAGCTACATTAAAATCTTACGTGCGAAACAGGAATAACCCGGAGGGTTCCATTGCAGAAGGATATCTAGCTGAAGAGTGTGTGTCGTTCTGTTCATTGTACTTATCCAGTGATGTTGAGACCGTACATAATAAGACAAGTCGAAATAATGATGACGATGGTTATGAGGATGTTTTACCTATCTTTTCTATGCCGGGTCGACCGATTGGTGCTAGTAAGGTAGAAATGATGGAACTTGACATTTTGGCTAAAGCACATTCATATGTGTTGTTCAATTGTAGTGAAGTTGATGAATTTCGAACGTAAGTAATTATATTAGTTGTGCGTTTCATAAATTATATTATACAATGAATAGTTGTCGTTGTTATCTTCATTATCATCTGTTAACACTGCAGTGAACATCTGGCGTTGGTTCATCATCAAAATCGGAGAAAACGTAAGCGTGACATTCAACGTTTACATAGTGAGACTTTTGAATCGTGGTTTCAAGATCATGTAAGGCATATACACAGGTTTATTACTTTTGCAAAGTAATTATAATGACATAGCATTTTCGACCTACTAATAACAAAACAATTAACACATCTTGCCTTATTTCAGGTTGAGGAGCTACATGCTAGAGGGGATCACAGAATCACAGAAAGTCTAAGGTGCTTGGCAAGTGGTCCATCTGAGTATGTGAAAAAATATAAGGGATTTATCATAAATGGTTTCCGATTTCACACAAAAGATGTAGAACATAATAGGAAAACACAGAATAGTGGGGTTAATCTTCAGGCCATGACAAACAGTTACTCGAGTGCTACAGATAACAATCCTATCGCGGGTGATGTAACTTACTACGGGGTTTTGAATGATATAATTGAGTTGGAGTATGGTATTGACAAGAAAGTTGTTTTGTTCGATTGTGATTGGATTTCAAATGGTTCAAGGAAAAAAGAAGATGACAACGGGTTTACTCTATTGAATTTTGAAGGATTGAAGGCTCATAACGAGCCTTTTATACTAGCTTCTCAAGCACATCAAGTATTTTACGTTGCAGATGGTGTTGACAAAGGATGGCAAGTTGTGATCAAGACAGCGCCCAGACATGTTTATGACATGGATGAACAAACAAGTCTTGATGACGTCGAAACACATTTGCAGGGTGACTCATTTATGTGTCCTCAACATGACGAAACAATGGATATTGAATTGGTTAGAGGTGGTTTCGATGGAACCGTTGTGGACAACAATGACTTACTTATTGCCGATGAAGAAGATCCAGTTGAAGAAGCTTAATGATTTCAATTAGCTAAATAGTAATAGTCCCTGTTTTTATGTAAAATTAGTTGTTAAGAATCAATTACAATCCTCATTACTGTTTGTATTACTCTTTCTTATACATTTCTTATTTATATTTAGGTAATTTTAACTTTTTAGCTTCTTGTTATTTATATTTTCACTTTGAGATCTCAAAACAACCCTGCTTAAGGGGCGTTTGGACAAATGGGTCAAACGGGTCAATATGGCTTTATCACTGTTTGGCTCAAATGCCCATATTAAGAGCTTAATTTCTGCTTATTGACTGTTGTTTCTCTTCTGTTTTTTGTTTCCTTTAGTAGCTTGTACTACTGACTACAGAATTCTGAGCTTAATTGGGATTCTAGATCTTATCTTGTTGCTTTAATTTGGTCTGCTAATCACAACATTATGACTGAGATGCCCTGCACTCAGTCATTTTTGTTTTTTAATCAAGCCTAGTTTATTTTGTGACTGCAATTCTGGATTAG
This sequence comes from Artemisia argyi, assembly GCA_030686995.1. Lineage (NCBI taxonomy): Eukaryota > Viridiplantae > Streptophyta > Magnoliopsida > Asterales > Asteraceae > Artemisia > Artemisia argyi. Next base: position 165,367,115 of record CM060696.1, on the reverse strand, counting down.
TATATTACAGCAATAATGCACCAAATTAACCATTATCATTGATAGATAAGGACACTACAAAGACAGCTAACCCATACATAACTTCCAAAAGATTGATACATATAACAATACAAAGACAGATAACACATTATCCTCATGGTTTTTTGACTCCAAATGTCTTCTTTTTTATTGCATCCCAAGTAACATTGTTAGCAAGACCTAACACTTGTATCCTTTTACCAGAAACTTGCTCAACTTGTTCAACATTTTTGCCGTTTGACTTCTTGCCTTTTGACTTTTTGGCTTCTGACTTTGTTAATCCTTTGAATTTCCAATTAGGTGGAAAGTAACCAGCCCAAGATGAATTTGAGCTTAACTCATCTTCACAGCTTGACATAGGTTATGATTTTGAGCTTCAAATGCTTATCACTTCTGCAACAAAATAATACTCATTTAAATCTTGAAATGCTAGGAACAAGGCATCCTAGTCTATATTCTAATACAAGCAGTAGTAACAGAGTATGACTATCATAACATGCTATTAACTACTCACTCTCTGCAACTTCAATTCCCATTTACCTTCAACTTTTTTGATAACAACTGTAAATGCATCCATTACTATCTCAGCAAACATCAACAACTGTAAATGCATCCACACATATATATATCCCATAACAAGCATTTCATTAACCAAAAGTTCATTACATCAAACCTACATAACAAGCATTTCATTACATAATTTTTGACAACATAACTGCAATAACCAAACACAAAACAACAACTATTTTCTTCAAAAAAACAACACTAGACTTGCATTCTTTCAACTCCAATTGCAGCAGAAACATTTCCTTCTCCATACTTGATTTTTGAAACTCAATCTCCCTTTCAAAATCTCTTATTTTTCCATACTTGTCTTCTTTCAAACGTTTTTCCTTTTGAATCAAATTAAAAACCTCTTGTTTGTAATAGTCATTAGGCAACTCAGGATCTAGCCAGTAAAATGTCTTACATTTTGAACCCTATATGGTACAAACAACAAAGATCACTAATAGCAACGCATCCAAGAAAACGCATTATAATACTCAACGCATCCAAGAAAACTTACATTATAATACTCAACGCATCCAAGAAAACGCCTTAAAGGGAAATCAATTGTCCGCAAAGTCCGCCTAATTACTGGTTGATCATGTTCACAATGTGTTGGTGGTGGTGGCCGATTAGTTCTATTTGAGGAGGAAGACATTGTATGGTTGTATTTATTTAGGGTTTATATAATTGGGGAAAAATAATGGGGGAAGTATTATTATAATAAGGATGTAGTGGAAACTAATGTTTAAATAAAACTTTTGTGAATAAGCGTTTCATAAAACTGATCTTTTACGACTCAAATATCTAGTGTCCTATTATGGTGTATCAAGTTTTGATACCAAGTATGAAAGTGTCATACTAACTAATGTTTAAAAAAACTTTTATAAAAAAGCGTTCTTAAAAACTGATGTTTTATGACTCAAAAAAAGAAGTGTTGTATTATGGTGTAGGATAATAAAACCACAACAAATAAGCGTACTATAAATGTTAATGTTAAAACACATAGGTGTCAAGGGTCCTGTTAATTTTTTTTCAAATAAAACTTTTGCAATTAAGCGTTCTATAAAACTGAATAAGCGTTATAAAAAGCGGATGTTTTACGACTCTAAAAATATGTGCCATATTGTGGTGTATCATAAACAAACCATTATGAATAACCGTTCTATAAAGGTTAACGTTATAAGACGCTTGCGAATAGGCGTTTTAAATAATTAATGTTTTATGACTTATATATCAAGCGTCCTATTATGGTGTATTGTAATAAAACCATAATTAATATGCATCCTTTAAGGGTCCTACTAAGTTTTGTTATAATAAGACTTTTTCAAATAATCGTTTTAAAAAAATGATGTTATAAAACCATTGTACAAAAGCGTCCTATAAAGGTTAACGTTATAATACCCACGTGTCAAAGGTCCTATTAAATTTTGGTATAATAAAACTTTTTGTGAATAAGCGTTTTAACTAACTGATGTCTTACGACTCGAAACTCAAGTGTCCTATTATGGTTTATTATAATACAACCATAATAAATAAACGTCTTATAAAGGTAATTTATTAGGATCCATATTTTAAGTGTCCTATTAAGTTATATGATAATAGGACCCCAAATCATCGACCATCCTATTATATACCTTTTTAGGACATCGCCTAAGTAGCAAATATTTAATAAGGACCCTAAACGCTCATATGTCCTATTAAACAGTTTTTTAGGACTCCATTAGCATACCGTCCCACACAAAGGGTCCTAAAAAGCCACTTTTGTTGTAGTGCTAAAATCAACTTTTATAACCAAGATCCACAAAACATAACAATCGCGCCGAATCCAAATCCAAAAAATCCGACCCAAAAAACGCAACCCAAAAACTGTATTTTTTTTATAGATATACAATAAATCATGCATACCCTACTCCGAATTCCTGAATCCGCCACTGATCACATGCACTAACTTCATGTACGCTAGGTGGAAGTTGAGGCAACACATCCAGCTTCTTGCAACTATCAAGTGCAAGTGTTTGAAGATGAGAAAGTTGACTCAAACTTCCGGTTCCACGCAAGCTAGTAAAATTGTTCCCTTTTAAGTCTAGATCCTCTAGGCATGATAAGCCTCCAATGCTCTCAGGCACTTCTACTAAATTATTCCCTTCTAAGTATAGCTCTTCTAGACATGATAAGCCTCGAAGGCCATCACGCACTTGTACTAAACTGCAGTAGCTTAAATTCAGAGACTTTAACATATGTAAACCTGCCAATGAAATTGATCTCTGGGGATGTTGTTGTTTACTATTTAAACCAAAAGGAGGAGTGATTGAAGTCCACCATCTAGTAGGAGGAGTGTGTGACCATTAGGTTCATACAAGCAAATTTTATGGGTACGAAGTAAATATATATGTGTAGATATCACTAGCCTATCTAAAATATGTTGTACTAGACAAATTTACTGGTGAACAAATAAAAATTGTTGGGGCTCGGTTTTTGGTTGTATTTGGTTGCCGGAAAAAAATGGTTGTTTTGTGTGGTTGCCCCAAAAAAAAATGGTTGTAAATTTAGAAAAAAAGATGGTGGTTGAGGATTTGGATAAAAATGGTTGCCGGATAGAACATTAGAAGCCTTCATTATGATTTGATACAAAATTTAGTAAAAAAACAATTTTGAGGATTTGGATAAAAGTGAAAAAACCAACTTTGAGTTTAGGGATATAAGTAAACTCTCTGTGGTTGTATGAAATAATTAGTTAAGAGCTGCTTATTTAAAAATATATTGAGTAGTTTACCTATTATTTAGTTTGAGGCTCGGTTTTTGGTTGTTTTGTGTAGTCGCTGGAAAAAATGGTTGTTACCGGAGAAGATGGCGGTTGCCGGAAAAATGTTGGAAAAGATGGTGGATGCTGGAAAAAAATGATGGAGAAGATGGTGGTTGCAACATAAACTAACACATAAGAGAATCCTCAATGTATAGTATAATGTAGAGTTTAATAGAGTGCTAACTCACTGCCACGTCAACGTCAAACTTCTCATAAAATACACTTACAGTGCATTGAACGTTACACAGTTTAACATATTTCCACCTCATCATATTATTTTAAATTGCTTATAGATTGAATAGCTAATAACATTTTTTCTAAGTGTTCTAAGTTACAAAAGATCATGAATGTTTATGGATGTCATAAATTGAAATACTGAAACAAAGGAAATGTAATTATGTAATGTTTATATACACATAGAATATCTTATTAGTTATTTTTAATATGTATTGTAAGTTGCCAAAAGTTCCTTGTAGATCTAATATTTACCAAAGATCTTATCCATCCATCTCGTCCGTCCATTTCTTTTCCTCCCAGCCGTTAGATCAATCCGTTTATTTTTTTAATAATAATTAAAAGGGCAACTTGGTCAATACTCAATCTCACCCACCTATCTATTTCCTCTAAACCATCTCAATCTCACCATCAATCTCTCGCTCTTACTCTCAGTCTCTTGCTCTCAACCACTCCCATTCAATAACCGTCACATCATCACCATCAAATCCATCGTTAACCGCCGTAAAACGTCGTGAATCTTATGAAATGGCATCGAGTAAGGATAAAACGAAGGTCTCTTCTCTCGTTGCTAGTAATTTCCTTCATATTACGGTATGTTATTCAATTGCTACTACTGATCATTTCCTTGTTAAGTTTAAACCCTAGCTTTTAGGTTATTCATTCAATTGAGGTGATTGAATCAGTTATGGATGATGTTACGTTGGGCGTATGTTAGCTCAAGTACTGAATTGCTGTTATTCTAGTTTAATTTTGGTATTTAATTAGGTTTTAGTGAAATTTGTAATTATAGCTGCGTTAAGTTCCGTTATTGCAAAAAGCGAGGAAATTTTTAGTTAGTATAGCTGCTTTTAGTTTAAGTTGATGTTGACTCATGAAATTTGTATCTTGGGGTGTTTGGATTGGCTTATTTGTTTTCTTAATGATTTTTCTGATTATGGTGTAAGAAAATGTTGGTAATACTGATGAGTAGATGAGATGTGTAATGTTGATGTGTGTTATGTTTATTGGATTCATTAAGATGGTTAACTGTTTGTGAATGCAAGTGTGTGACATAGTGCCTTTTTCAAAGTTTGATTCTGGTTGATTATAGTTTATGGCATAAAGGTTGCACAAGTATTTAGAAGGGGTCTTTGGGTAAGCTTAATTTTGGCCCGCTTAAAGGTTTTTGGGTGAAGTTTTTTAAAGGCTTATTAGCTTATCTGAGATTATTTTGGAGATGCATTAGCGTTTACGGTCTAGCTTACTCTTGAACCATGGTATTGCAAAACATATTACTCTTGGGTGCAACAAGTGTGGGTGTCATTGTTATCTAATACTCTAATACAATCTAATCAAATTTGGTTTTGCGACCTAAAAGAAATAGCATGCCTTTAGATTTACCTTATGATATTGTCCTGTTCAAATGTTTAAGTCATAGTTATAACTGGAAACAACTTTGATTGGCCTGATGTATAGAATTTTCATTATAAGTGTATTTTGTTAGAATCATATATGATCCACATAGAATCATATATGATTCTCATAGAATCATATATGATTAAAGGAAAATCATATATGATTCTGATAGAATCATATATGATTAAAGGAAAATCATATATGATTCTGATAGAATCATATATGATTGTATTAGATTATTTTATAGTTATTAACATTTAAAATTTTTATGCAGGTCGATCAAAAACTGTTGCATTTAAAAGAAAACAGAGCAAGTACAAGAACTCCTCTCTCTTGTCAACATTGTCTTGGCAAAGAACAATGTGAAGCCATATACTGATGAGATATGGTAGTGATGAGGACGAGAATGGGTCTGATGAAGAAGGTAGTGACGATAAGGACGATGGTGAGTCTAATGAAGAAGGCAATGATGATGAGGATGGTGAGTCTGATGAAGAAGGTGGTGGTGAGGACGAGTGTGAGTCTAATGAAGAAGGTGGTGGTGAGGACGAGGGGTGATTCTCTTGCATGAGTTGAATATGCATTCGCAAAAGATGTTTGATTTGGCTAAATTGAAGAGGTTGATGTAGCAAAAACCAAGTGATGTTGATAGATGATAAGTAGATGGTAGCATATGGTAAACTGATTGTAATCTTTTGGTAATCTGATGGAAACTGATGGTTTATGTAGTACATACATTTTGATGGGTAGTAAACTGATGGTTTATGTAGTACATACATTCTGATGGGTAGTAAATTGATGGTTTATGTAGTACATATTTTCTGATGGGTAGTTCTAAAATAGTTTGATATTTTGAATCACATAGTTTTAAATTTGTTGTAGTTTTGAAATAGTTTCTGTTATATTGAATTATATATTAGAATCACATATATTCATGTTCAGAATCACATATTGGAATAACATATATTATTCATTAATTATTCATGTTCAGAATCATATATGATTCACATTGAATCATATATGATTCACGAATCATATATGATTCTAATGTGAATCATATATGATTCAATGTGAATTATATATGATTCACATAGAATCATATATGATTCTATGTGAATCATATATGATTCAATGTCAATCATATATGATTCTATGTGAATCATATATGATTCTATGTGAATCATATATGATTCTAATGTGAATCATATATGATTCTATGTGAATCATATATGATTCTATGTGAATCATATATTAAAAGTAAACATAATAATCCTTACATATATTCAGAATACTTTTTGCAACAGTGCAATAATCAGAATCATATATATAATAATCTAATACAATCATATATGATTCTATCAGAATCATATATCATTAAAAGTAAAGATAATAACAAAAAAATTTCAATTAAACATAGTTGAATTAAGATCCTCATTAACACTTTTTACAACAGTGCAATAATAATAAATAAATTTAAAGAAATTATTATTCTAGAAGCGTTAGTCGCTTGTTCAGCTGCGACATTTCTCGTTGCTTGTTCACTTGCATTAGTTCCATCCTTTTGTGCAGCAGCAATTTATTTTTTTGCGCCGATTTTTTAACTTCAAATCCTCATTAACACTTCATGTGCGTAGAAAGTCGGCCTTGGTGTCGTCACAGATGCTGAAATATAGTATTTTCATTAGAATCATATATGAACCTGTAAATCAAAAAAGAAAAAAAAAATCATATATGATTCTTGTAGAATCATGATTCTACAAGAATCATATATGATTCATATATGATTCTACAAGAGAATCATATATGATTCTTGTAGAATCATATATGATTATGCAAGAATCATATATGATTCTGCAAGAATCATATATGATTCTCGTAGAATCATATATGATTCATGTAACCAACGTAGAACAGTTTACAGATTTCACAATTTATAGTAATAAAATCTGAATATAACTGACATAGTACAACTATTGTGTCATCAGCAAATAAAGATGAAATGTTTCCAAACTAATGAAGTATTAAATGCCTTTCCTGTTATGAAATAATATCCACAATACAACACATTAAATAGATAAAGATATATAACTAGACCTGCTGTTGCATAGCCTGTTGCAATAAGCAAGCTGCAGCATAGACCCTCTCGCATAGAAAAAGATAAATCAACTTCGAGGATTTGTTAAAGAATTTTTACTCGTTTTGTAAGTGTCCGCATTTCGTTGTTGACCTTTATGAGCATGGAACATGAAAACTACTGCTCTTATTATGCTCATCATGAAATTAAGATAAATCAACTCTAATCCTAATTCTTACCTAACAGATGAAATGTGACCTTACTTCTGACATGAAAACTAACAGAGAATCAAAATAACCAAAATTAGGTCAAAATCATCAAAAAGGGGGATTTCTCAAAACCTAACGAAAATCAAATTAAATCATATAATTGTGTGCGCAATGATAAGATGAATCGAATGATGTTTTCGGATTTGAAATTCGTTAAGAAATGAGACGAGAAATTAAGGAAATGATGAGTTTTAGTAATGGCGGAAATGATTGTTTCTGGGCTGTGAAGGTGTTACGACGGTGATGAATGTTTTCTGGTGAAGGTGGCGGTGGTGATGAAGGTTTTCCAGCGAAGGTGGCGGTGGTGAAGGTGGCGGTGATTGGGGTTGTGTGAGTGTGTGTTTTTTTTTTTTTTTTTTTTGGGAAATAATGAATGTATCATTGTATTTTTTGTTTATGTAATTTCCGTTTTTGCCCCTCAAGTGTAAATATCAGATTTAATCTAAGCCTTTGGATCAAATTGGATTGTATGGTTAAGATTTGTTGATTGGTTCTTTGGCAAGGAGGGGTTCTTCATGGATCTCAACTCATTGTAAGTTACTAATTACTGTAATTACTGTATGTAATGTATAGTTAAAGTTATATTTGATTTACTTGCTGAAAAGAATAAAACTTGCGTTCATAAATATGTGTATTACCAAAACTCGTATATAATTTTTCGACATATAGTAACTAGGAAATAAATAGACATTAAAAGCATATTTACTTGCAATTTGCAAAAGTGGTTGGGTGAGAGCTATAAAAGAATTGGAAAGAGAAAAGAAATCATAGAGGCCCACCTCCATGGTATTTCAACCGAGTGTTCAGAAAGAAAAGGTCTTTAAATTTACGCATGAGTTGGCATCTTCACAATGCATTCAACCATGCCACATCCTTTTAAACTTTCCATTAAAAAATGCAATGAGGATGGCCTAATCATTAAAAAATAATAATAATAATAATTGACCTGCAACCTGTTCAAAAGGTCAAAGAGTACACAAAATATGTCAAAAAAACAAAGTATAAGAGAGATAATTTTTTTTCGCTACATATAAAAGGAAATGATGACAACTATGTTACATTTATAAACTATTAGCCCTTCTTATTTGAGCCAATGTATCAACAGTGTGCATATATGTATAAGGGTAGTGGCAACACCTTCGGTATGGTGTTCGGCATGGTCGGCATCATTCGGCAAGATGATTGCCATGTTTTTGGCATGAAGGATTCGGCAAGAGTTGCGGTAATCTTCACCGAATCGGTATGGGAATTTCTATCCGTTGGAGCATTTACTTTTCTAACCGTTGGAGCCTTGTAAATTAAAAAAAAAAAAAAAAAAAAAAAATTATTTGAATCATGGTTGCCACTTAAAAAGCATAATGAGGCATGAAATGTGTTGGATTGATTTGATTGGTTAATAACGAATTATGGTGAGGCATGACTGCCACCACCCTAAGTGAATTGATCAAGCTCTGCAATATTTTGTGCACTGTGATTTGTGAATGCCTTAATAGAGATGAAACTGCTATGCATATATTGGAATTCTATCCTATTTATCTCGACTCTCGAGTAGCTAGAATAGTTGATATTTTATTCTTCCTTGAATTGTACCCTTGGTTTGTATAAGATCGTACTTAATAAAACTTTAACTGCTTCGAAAATATGAGTATATCGCAAAAGCTAACCAACTTTGAATTGGATAAACGTACACACTTGGTCTTCACGGAAATTAAATTTGGGTTCGTTAGTTTATAGACTTTTCCAATTTTGAATTAGTTTGTAGACTTCATGGAAATTCGGGTTCGTTACTTAACCAAACTGACCTTACCCTTAGGAGTAAGTCAAAAACATCTAACAATAAATATGCGCAACACTTTGGGAAAGAAATTAAGATGGAAAAGTTTTCTCCAAAACTAATACTTTTGGTATTTGTTTTTCTGTTACTACTTGATCATCATCGTCAAGCCAATGCTGCCCATCAAGGTAAATAATAGTACTACTTGTTTCGTTTGTAAATCATTTGGTTAATAATCTTTTATAAAATTCAGATTATAAACAAAATTATATTTGTCATGAGTATTAATGAAACTACAATACTGCTGATATATATTATGTCTATAGTGTCTAATAGAGAATTGTGGTGTATAAATAGATTATGATTTCAAATGTATGCAAAGATCAAGGAAGTTGATTCAAGGTTGGCAACAAAAAGTTGCGGTTCCAACAAAAAACCAAAGAAGACTAAGAAGGGTTTCATCTCCTCCACCACCGAAAGACAACTACCCTAGAGGCAATATTCCTATGATTCCTAGTCCAAGACCACCACCACCGCCACCACCGGAAGCTTTGACTTGAATATCATAATATTCTCAAGTTATATTAATTGTTATTGTTATTATTAGAGGATTGGTTAGTAGGCCCAAGCCCATAAACGGGCAGAGGATAGTTTAGTAGGCCCAATGTCATTTGTGAGCTTAGGGTCCGTTAGGGTTTCATGTCATGTAATCTCTATCGGACAGTAAGCCGACAAGCTTTGGCCTACAAACCTATTCTCTAATTTCTATTGTCATTCAATAAATGGGATCGTGAAATATTTTTTATTTTCTAGTTGGAAGTGGTGATCGAAATGAATCATCTTGGTCTGTTGTTTCTACTATCTTATATTTCTAGAGTAAGTACCATATAATGGATTAATAAAATTGTTGAAATTTGCTTTGTGGACGTTTTAAAAGCATGTGTTTTACTAGCTTTAATTTAAGTCCTGATCGAGTTTATTAAGTTTACTTATTATAGTATACTGGTGCGAGATTACCGATATCTACTGAACTCTAGGCCATGTAGCTTTGGTAATCCAGATTTGAGTGAACCAAATTTCTATTCTAGTACTTAAATTGGTTCTGCAGGTTCCACGGTTTTATCTCAACTGGAACAAACGCACTACTGTAAAATATATAGTGATTTAGTATCCTATGATGGATTGATGGATTATAAAATTATGAACTCAAACATACTCTTTTGAGTATCAAGAGTAAGATTTTGTACGTGTCATCAATGTATATTTTGTAATATCGTACCCGGAGATGATATCAACACTGTATCGTATCGTTGGATTGCTCACAGGAACTCTAAATTGCACATTAATTGGTATGATAGGATCATCGATCAGCTTTCCGTTTGTAACAATCTCATTTTTTTTTTTTTTTTTTTTAACCTGTCTCGTTGCTAGATCCGTATTAATAAATTATAAGCCTTTAAAAAAATATAAAAATGGCAATATAATATTGAACTATATACCAAAACGGCAGAGGTTATTTAGAGCAAAGGGAGTGATAACGCACAATGGCGTAGCTACATACCCGATTTTTTTTTTTTTTTTTTTTTTTTTGGCGATGTAGAAGGTATATAGTTTTCGTGTAGAAAAATTTCGGTATATTCGGTTTCGACCCCCCATTTTAATTGTAATTTTTTTTTTTATACATTAAGCAATAAAAATTTTTAGATCCCGACCCACACTGAAAATTTTCTAGCTTCGCCACTGAATTAACGCAGCCCTTGCGTTATTCCTATGTGGCATATCATCAACGCACGTTACCACGTTAACGCCATTTCCTAGCATGCAGCGTTGGACCAGCGTTGGTATCCACGTTAACGCAATAACTTGCGTTGTAACGTCCATTGCAGCTTTTGAAAATTGCAAAACAAGCCCCTCGCAGGTTCTAACGGCTAGTTTGTGGTGAAAAAAAAAGTAATGTTACCGTTTTGAAAATAACGGCTAGTTTCACAGGCAAAAAGAAAAAATAGAACCTTATAAATGAACAACAACAAGTATATACACTATCTTTTCACAAAAAAAAAAAAAAAAAAAAAAAAAAAAAAAAAAAAAAAAAAAAACCTCATACACTCATATTCTCACAAAATCAAAATCATGTCGGGACGAGACGATTCAAGTTTTTTAAATTTGATGGGTATTGTAAATGAGTGAAGTCAATCCGGATGAGGCGTATTTCATCAAAATGGAAAAACAATGAATCAAAGAGAAATATAATTTGCAACGTCCGCCAACCAATCCAAATGATACCGACTAGTTTAAATTATCTACTTATCGTATGTTATTTCGTATGTTTCATTTCGTAATTTCTATTATGTATTTTTTTTATTGTAATGTTTTTATTTCGTATTGTAATGTTTAGTTTTATTAATAAAATGTTTGAATGTTTAATAAATGAATTTGTTGATGGTAGAATTTGTAAATTTGTAAAAAGTGGTGTTATTTGGTGTTATGATTTACTGGTGTTTTTCGGTGTTATGTTATTTGGTGCTTAGATGATGTGGCGCTGACGTAGCGCGGTGTTATTTTATAACTTGAGTTACCCACTCGCTTTACTCTTATAAACATTACACCAAACTCCTTACCCATTTTATGCTTTGTGGAAGAATCTCTCATTTTACTTTTTAGTTTTGTTGTGTGGGTTGTAAATTTGATTTGTCTCCAATTTGTGTTCTGATTGTTATGGTTTGATTTCGCATTTAGGCTTTTGTAATATGTATGGTGTGTTGCGGATAGCCGAATGTATAACAAGTCCGTGACAATATGGTTTACACAAAAGGTGTTTCAAGTCAACCGCAGACGACCCTGGTTTGACCCATCCCAAAATTACCCATTTTGACTATTTACCATCTATAACGAAGATAAAGAGCACAATTTGCTTACAAACAGACAAGACCCTCTTTATATACTACAGTAAGACTTGTAACTAACTTAACTGACTTCGAATTTACATATTGCATCCTTATCTTTTGAAATGTTACACTAACAACCCTGCACTTCATCAACTATGAAATATTACAGAAAAGGGCCTTAAACCTTTTCACTGAACATAGACTTTAATGTACTCCGTTATACTCGTACATTAACACTGATGAACAATCTTTTTTGGTAAATAAAAGACTGCTACTATCAACAGTAACACAAAAATATTAAATCAAGAACTACTAATACTGCTATTATTGATTTCTAATCATCGATTCAGTTCATAAACCCAACAATAAAACACAAAGAAATTCATTCAACAAACTGTCATCGACATTAATAATCTAAATCTGTTATACTTTATAGTTTATACAATTCAGTCATAAATCCACAAATTAAAGAATTGAATCACAAGTTCAATCAATCCGAACCATATATGCTACTCCCTAAAAAGAATCATGTTAATCGACTACGTCTTTATACCAAAGAATCAAAACCATAATCGCCATTCTTTCGCTGCCAAGATCAACTCTCTTCTAACCCGCATCCGTTCATCTACCTCCGCCTTACGTCGCTCTACTTCCTCCATCGTCAACACTGAATCACTCTTTTGCCTCCACAGTTCTTGTTTCTTCATGACATTCAACGCTTTTTCGTCCCTATGTTTCCTCATGTGCCCACCTAACATTTGCCCAGTTTCAAACACTTTCGTACACATCTTGCATCGATGCAACGACCCAGTAGGAATAATGTTAAGACTTAACATGCACATCACGTCATCGTTATTATCTTCGTTGGGTTTAATCTTTTTATGGATTCCTTGATGACCACCAAGCGCTTGAAACGATTTAAACCATTTATTGCATGTTTTGCATTCGTACCCACGTGAATCACCTTCTTGAAAACCCGAGTTTTCTTCGAGATGTTTAAAGATCACCATCTTTCTACATTTATTTTCGCGTTGTTTTCTGTTAGTTTTCTTCATCTTTATGATCATCATATCGTTCGATCTGTGTGTGTTTCAAGAATGAGAAATCTTGAATAGGGTGTGTGTGTGGGTGTGTGTGTGATTGTTATGAGAATGTAGAAACCTGTAGGCGTATTAGTATTTATAAGAGGTTGATGGAACTTATTAGTAATTTGTTATCGTTCCTTGCATACCAAGTAATCAAGGCAAATTAATCCCATCACTGATCAACGGTTTAGATCTAATTTTTCTAATAAGGAAAGTTTACATGAGAAATACTATTTTGTTTAGATTTTACGAAGCAAGAATTGAAGATATTTAAGTACATGATGATAGAAAGATTAAAAAGGGGGAAATTTATAATTCGCAAAAGAAAATTTCAGTGGAGGGCTTTTTAAAAAGGACATTGAATTTTTATAAATTGCTAAACGTACATCCCAATTTTGATGTTGCACTGATTATGTTTATTTGTTGGTACGTAGGAGTCTCGATTTTGTCTCATTGTTTGTCAGTCATACTAATTTGGCACTTGTTAACACTCTGTATTCGTTTTTGGTCAACTATACATATGCACAATATAGAAGTGGAGTTGGCTAGTTGGCTAATAAAGTTCAAGGTGTATTTTGTACATAAGTCAAAGTGTAGGGATGTAGTTGTAAATATTTTAGACAAAGGCGGTTAGCCCCAATTTATACTTTATAATATCTGTTCTTTTCATTCATTCAATACAATCAACATTTTCCCAATTTACACCTTCAACTGTGTGTTCCCTGTATCTTGTTATTTCAGTTCACATGGTATCAGAGATTTAGGACCAGTGGAGTTGAAATGTGACAACCAAGCAGCCATCTATATAGCTGCAAACCCTGTTTTTCATGCTAGAACAAAACACATTGAAGTAGATTGTCACTATGTCAGAGATCAAGTCAAGTCTGGTGCTGTAAAACCATCCTATGTTCCTTCCAAAGCTCAAGTAGCAGATGTGTTTACTAAAGTCTTGCCAGTAGATCAACATCATCAGCTTTTACACAAGTTGGGAGTTCCTAATTCTACTCACTCTCAACTTGAGGGGGAGTATAGAAGTGGAGTTGGCTAATAAAGTTCAAGGTGTATTTTGTACATAAGTCAAAGTGTAGGGATGTAGTTGTAAATATTTTAGACAAAGGCGGTTAGCCCCAATTTATACTTTGTAATATCTGTTCTTTTCATTCATTCAATACAATCAACATTTTCCCAATTTACACCTTCAACTGTGTGTTCCCTGTATCTTGTTATTTCAGTTCACACACAATCATGAAACTCAAGCTCAACTCAGGACTACGTCTAAGCAATGCCATGTAGCAAATTCAAGTCAGGACTGCGTCTAAGTAATGTCATGTAGCAAACTCAATTCAAGCAAGGGCGGAACTATGTAGGGGCAGGGGAGGGTCTCCCCCACGAAAAAAAAAAAAAAAAAAAAAAAAAAAAAAAAAAAAAAAAAAATGTGGCACCTAGTGTAAGTACTCCCCCCAAAAGAAATGTTCAAGTGCAATCATCAAATCTCACATGGGAAGAAATAGATGTTATCACTCTAAAATGTATGAGGTCTCAAGTTCAATTCTTGCTAGGTGCAAACAACCTTAAATGGCCACGCCAACCTCCTGAAAATGAAGGGCTTTACCCGGTTTGAGTCTGTGTGGCGGTGGGTTCAAACCCCGTGTGTTAGTCGGCTATAAGGTTGGAAATCATTGTTACCAAAAAAAAAAAAAAAAAGTCTTATTTTTAAAAGACGAACTGCAACAAGGTTTTTTATCTTACTATACACATAGCGACTTCAAAACACTACAATCTATTCTTAATCCATCTGAAATCCTAAAAATCTACAAACAAGCCCAAGAGTAATATATAGTTTGCCTAGTATAATAATAATAAATGAATTCTACGCATATACATTTCATCAAACACCTACACAAAAAAGACATCGATTAATCAGAAATTATTATATGTATGGACATGTGGTCCTTAATATTGGTCCCAATGTCTGTTTTTAGATTGAAAATGTTGGTTTCTCAAACCTTAATATTCGAAGTGACATTAAAATTGATTGATTTATGCTTGTAAGTGATAACCAAAAAATCAATGACTCTGTTGCAGGTGAATTATATGGCTTGATAAATTTACCTTTTGTGGAGATTTGAAGAATAGGTTATGTTGGAAAAAGTAAATAAATTATATTCGTATGTTAGTTGGTGGGTGTCTACTACTAGAAAAAGTAAATCATTTCATTATTATTTAACTTAAATTCAATAACAAAAAACTAAAATTTAACATTCACGATTAATGAATCAAACTTGTAATTGGTATTAAAATCAAAACTATTGACATATATAAATATTGAGGAGGAATTTGTCTAAAGAGTGGCTAACAAATAAAAATTACAAACGCTTTTGTTATTGGATTACCAGGACCACCTGCTATGTCCAGAACGACCAATCAAGCTCAAAGCCCCGCCATGCTGTGATGGAGTTGGGAGATCTTGGAACATACTCAAATTTGTGGAGTCTTGCTGTAAATCTCCATCACAAACAACTCTTACACCACACTCCTTCACCTCAACATCTTCATTATTCTCTTCGAAACAAAATGTAGCAAATTTCTTTGCTTGCTTCCATCCCCATCTATCCCTCCTATAATGCAACCATATCATATATGTCTCGTGGATTCCTATCACCTCATTCTGAAAATAATCCTCAATAAAAAGTGGAAAATAATCCTTAAATCTTGATAGAGAAGCTCCATCAAAGTTCTTGACATAGTATCCTTTAAATTTGCGAGGCTTTTTGCACTTGAAAACAACACAAGTTCCAAATCCCCTAAAATTATCATAACACCAATCTGATGGTAATTCAACCGTTACATGATTTTCCATACTTCTATTTGTAAACCACTCTGGAATGCTATTCCCATGATATATTATATTTAAAGAAGAATATGCAATGTCTTGCGAGAAGAATTCACGCCTATTAGTCTGGAAACCCAAATACCTTTGGAAAGCATAAAGCTGATGAATAAAGCTGTGGGAAGTTATAGATGAGTCAAAACACTGAGTCTTCGATATAGACCCCTCGCTATCAATGGTAACATTCTTAAACAGCTTTGGACAATTTCTGAATTCGTTGGACCTATTCTTGAATGGGTCTTTATATGAATCCGACACTTCTCTTAAGGAGGTGCAATCACATGCACTAACTTCATGTACGCTAGGTGGAAGTTCAGGCAACACCTCCAGCTTCTTGCAACTATCAAGTACAAGTGTTTGAAGATGAGAAAGTTGACTCAAACTTCCAGGCAAGCTAGTAAAATTGTTCCCTTTTAAGTCTAGATCCTCTAGGCATGATAAGCCTCCAATGCTCTCAGGCACTTCTACTAAATTGTTCCCTTCTAAGTATAGCTCTTCTAGACATGATAAGCCTCCAAGGCCATCAGGCACTTGTACTAAATTGCAGTAGCTTAAATTCAGAGACTTTAACATATGTAGACCTGCCAATGAAATTGATCTCTGGAGATGTTGTTGTTTCCTATTTAAACCAAAAAGGGCAGTGATTGAAGTCCACCATCTAGGTTGAATCCTCCCTTGGCCACCGAATGACAATGATTCAAGGTTTATTAGAGAGGATACAAAAGAAGGAAGTTCTGTAATGGCAGTTCTGTCAACATGAAGCTCCGTTAAGCTTTTGATCTTGCCCAAGTCTTCAGATAGTTTGTCGACTTTTAAGCACCCCGAGAGATTTAGGACATGAAGAGAATCCATTTCAACTTTGCTAGGAAAACTCCTAACCCGTTTGCAGTCTTTTAAATTTAAGACAACAAGCTTCTTAAGCATTCCAATAGATGGATGAACTAGAGACAAATTCACACACCCTTCAAGACTTAGATCTTTGAGATTTGTAATCTCTGAGAAGTCAGGGGTGGTTGTTAGGTTACAACAGTAGCTTAGCTTCATTACTTTCAATCTTTTAAAGCACTGACATCGATAGGAAAAAAAAGAGAAGAAGATAAGTTCTCGGATCATTAGGTATCAAATAGGAAAACATATGTGTACAAGGAAATACCTTAGGTGTTGTCCAAAAATGTTTAATGTTGCTGTAAGACAGGTCAATGGCCACGATGTTTTCTAGATAGAAATCTGAAGGTAAGTACTTGAAAGGGAATCCATGCCAATAAAACAAGCTTAGCTCATTCGACAAATAATACAAATTTCCTGAGAAGATCACATTGTGGCCCTTCAATCCAAGTTTCTGCTCAAATAGTTTTTCCTCTTGATAGATTTTCAGGATCCGCAACTTTTTCATATGTGAAAAATCATTAGCATCTATGTGAACCTTTTGACTAAATTTCTCTAATAAAAGGACTAGAACTTCAACTGTTTCAGTTCTTGCCACCTGGAAAAGCAAGAACATGTAGCTTCATTAGGATAGTTTGCTAATACTTTAATGTGAAGAAAAAAGAATCATATACCACTACTTACCTTCTTTTCACTCAATACATTGTAAACTTCAGAAGAATTCCACAATCTCCTCTGTTTCCGGTCATGATAGATTCTTCATGAATGATTTCCCTTGCCATTGCTTGAATCAAGTCATGCAGTTTAAGTGACATGTCACTGGAGATCGTAATTAATGACTTATCAACTAGAACTTGCATGTTTGTATCTGCAAAAAAGTTACAACCATCTAGTATGCTTGTTGCAAATTCACTGTTTTCTCCAATGAATAAACAAGCGATATCAAGTAATATATTTTGCTGCTGGAGGTTTAGCCCATCATAACTTAAACGAAGAACTCGATGTATTTCTTCATTAGGATGTCCTCTAAGCCTTTCCAGTTCACTAACCCACTGACCCACGGTTTTACCATACAAAAAACAACCCAAAACTATGAGAGCCAGAGGGTGACCCTGCACATACTTCACAGTTTTTTCAGCAAGTTCTAGGAATCTTGTAGAAAGATGTTTATCCTCAAAGGCGTAGGAACTGAAGAGCTCTAAAGATTCATCCTCATCTAGAAAGTCCATGTCTTGGATTTCATCCACTCTATGAGATCTTAACAACTGTTTAGCTTTACCTGTGAATATAATCAAACTTCCTGGGCAAAACCAACTAGCTGAACCCGCTAGTGCCTTTAACTGATCTCGATGATCCACGTCATCCAAAACAAGCAGGATTGGCTTCGATGACACGATTTTCTTTATCACCATAATCCCTTGACCGATATTAGATATCTTCAGCGCTCTTGTTTTCATGATGTCATCAATAAGCTGCATTTGGACTTGAGTTAGGTCTTGGTGCTTTCTGACATCTTCACAAAAGCAACTTCCCTCAAAGTGGACATACATCAAGTTATAAATAGCTTTGGCAAGAGTCGTCTTTCCTATTCCACTTATACCACATATTCCAATCATGTTAACCTTATCAGAGCCAATGAAGCGTGACAAGTTTAATTTGTCGAAGTGGATATCTATGCCAACAAGGTTTTCACCAGCATGCAAGGGTCCGTCACATAATTTTTTGAGGATTTCTTTGGAGATGCCATCAATGAACTTGGACTCATACCTGTCAACCATAAAAGAAAAAGAAAAAGTCAATGCAGAGGGTTAAACATAAAAGAAAATCAATGAACTATTTAGTTGTGTGAAAACAACAAACATAAAGATAAATACACAAAACAAGAAATTTACCCATTTGTCATATCCTGGAGATCCCATCCAGATAAGTTAGCCACCATGGATAAAGCATCCTTCCATTCATCCACCTCTGTACTATTTGAAAGTTCTTGTTTGGGAAACGCTTCAGCATAGCTCCCTGTTTGTTTCCTGACCACTTCAGGTTTAACATCATAAAAGATAACTTGAACCACATGTTTTGAATTTTTATTCTGCTTGCACTCAAGTATTTTGACAAGTTCCCTCAGACACCATGATGAACAAGCGTAGTTTTTGGAGAAGATAACAATCAAAAACCTTGATTCTTCAATGGCTTTGTAGAGATGAGGAGATATCTCTTCTCCTTTAGGTAGTTCATTGTCATCTCTAAAAGCATGAATTCCTTTTTGCTTGAAATCGTTGAACAGATGATCCATGAAGTTTTTGCGGATATCTTCACCTCTAAAACTTACAAAGACATCATATATCCATCGATGAGGAATCGAAGACGCAACCATGATTAATGATGAAAGCTGCATTAATCCCAAAACATAGAAAGGGTCATGAGTTTATATAACAAACTAAAAAAACGGATGTGAAGTAGCTTTTTTCACACTTACTCTTTTGGTATGTGTTTGTTTATGTATGTGTTTCATTGTTTTCCTGATTGAATCCCGCAATATAACCCCGGCCATTGGCAGAGATAATTTTATAAGTGCTACGTATATGCATTTTGTTGAATACTGTATGTTTTATTATTACAATGATCAACCTAAAAGAAAAATGAAATGTAGAAAATCAGTTTAGAGTAGATTACACGAACAGTCCTGTGGTTATACAAAAGGTTCAGATTTCTCTAAATCTTAATATTACACTGATAGTCCTTGTGGTTCTCAAATAAGCACACATTTTTGTCCCTAGCGCCATTAATATTTTAGAAATAACGAAAATTCCCTTAAGTTTTCAACCAACACATGCATCCACGCGTACATATTCCTCAACTACATATAATCCAAACACCTCTTTTCATAAACCTTCTATTTGCTGATGAAAATAAAAGTATTAGTAGTTTAAAATTATTGTTGATGTGCAAATCTAGGATTACAAACCCCCTTTTGAGCTTAGTAATATTAATAGAAATAATAAGTACGCGTATTATAAAAACCAATTACTGTGTTTATTAAAAATGGATAACAATGATTTTATATATTATATATACCAACAATTCACAGATTTTAATCGTGCCTTGAATAATCTCGATATATTTTAATCATGTCTTGGATAATCTCGATATCTATAGTCAACTTTTCATTAACTTAAAATTAATGTTATTAAAGAAGAATATTTTGTACTTCTAGATCAGTTCGATTGCTATATTTATAATTTGGTTTAGCGTATTTTTTTAAAAGTTTAGTTGGATGAGAGGTTGAAGAATGGGGTGTTATGTGTAACTGAGAGATATGTGTGTGTTGGCTCAAAGGGTGTTTGGGTAAATTGAAAGGATATTATTGTTATTTATATAATGTTAATGTTGGTACTTGGTAGGGACTATAGGTGTGCAGGTTTGACAACAAGGATTGACAATGTAATTTTTAAGACTTAAGACTAAAAATAAAATTTTGGTCTAACTACAAGGACAATCCATGTAATTTACTCATCAATTTATGAGTTAAGTTGGGCGTTTGAGGAAGGATAATGATTCATATAAAATATTCCATCCGTCTCAAAATTATTGTCATGAGTGAGAAAACACTAAGTTTAATAAAAATGGGACTCCTATAAATTTCAACCACTCAAAAAGAATATTCCCCTAATATATTCTCTAGTTTTTACTAAAAATGAAAAGTGGACGATCATTTTGAGACATCCAAAAATAGAAATATGGACAATTATATTGAGACGGATGGAGTAATATCTAAAAGTTATAATATAATCGTGAACCAACAACGTTTCGATTATACTAACAAAAAATAAATAAATAAATAAATAATAAAAATAAAAATAAAATAACGGTTAACTATGTTACGTGTGAAGATTAGCCAAAAAGAGTAGTGTACTAAAAAATAATGTAACATCTAGTCATAAAGCAAGTTAGCAAGAAAACATCACAGTGCTCAATAACATAAATTAATATAACAAAAGCCTCTCCATAACTATAATTCTATGTGACTGTAAACTTTTTTTAAGTTTATGGGATTAAGCAAAATTTACAACAAAATATGATTTCCTACTATAGAAATGAGCTAACAAGCAGGCCAGGATTAGATAACAAACAAATGAAAAGTATAAAGAGAGGAGATGACTTACAATTTTTTGAGTGGTTAAGATGCAAGCACAGTATATAAATGGCCAAATGGGCAATCAACAATGACATTTATATTTTTAGTAATAAGGCGAGTGGGTTGACCTCAAGTCAACTTTCAAAACATACATTTCTATTCCTCCAATTTTAGATAAGTTGCTATTTCAGTTTTTAGAAATTAACATTCAGATGTTTCGTTATACACATTAAATATAGAATGGGAAAATGGTAAGTTATAACAAAATTAACAGATTGTTTAGCTTGAACGGTGCAATAATGGGCAACAATAGTGTTTTGTTTATTTATTTATTTATTTTTATTTTTTTATATGATGAAGGTGAGGATTAATTTGGGAAAAATATTTAATAATGTACCATACTTGTCACAAAAATTACTTTCGTGTAGCGTACAAAAAAAATAGCTTTTTGATGTACTGAACTTTCATTTTTGTCCTTTTTGATGTATTTTCGTGACAAAAATGTCCTTGGATTTTCAATATTTTGAGGGGCAAAAATATCAATAGTACATAAAAAAGGCCAAAAAATGAAAGTTCAGTACATCAAAAAGCTATTTTTTTTGTTCGCTACACGAAAGTAATTTTTGTGACAAGTATGATACATTATTAAAGATTTTTCCCGATTAATTTTGTAATTTTTTTAGACCCAAGAATTAAAGATGAAATTTAGGACATCTATTGTACAGTAGTAGTAGTTTACGAAAAGGTTTTAAAAAAATGAAAGAGGTTCAAAAACTTGAAAAGTGTAGTGAGCATATATTTTGATGGCATGTATAGATCTAGAATATTAAACATCTTCATAATTTAATGCATTTGTATTATGTATAATGTATATAAAGCTTTATAAGGTTTATCATAGTCGAGACACGTTTATAAAACAGAACGGTTTATAAATTAATGACATAATTCACTTATCACTACTACAAAAAAAGAATAATAATAAAAAACAAAAAAAGTCATAGAGCCCTGTTGAAAATGGTCATAAATCCCGGTTTTACATACAGGCTCAAAGGGGAGGAGACTATGTTGGACTATTGGAGATGCAAATAAATCCCGGTTAACAGGCTCTATTCCTTGTTATAGAACCCGGTTTTTTATTCAAAAACATGGCTTTATGTGAAAGAAATTAAAAGCATTTTATGTCATATTCACTATCTTAAATGAACACTATGACTTTTATAAGTAGTATATATTGGGTGCATCTCATTTGAAAAAGTACTAAATTATCAGTCATGTTTAATTGTATATCACTTGCATTTATAGTACGTTAGGCATATGTAAGCCTATGAGTTATAACTTGGTCATTACCTGGTATATAACATCTTATTTGTCTTGTGCTGATAAACTGAACTTATAACATGCTTCACAATATTCTTTTTTATTTTGTTGGCTTTACATCACTAATTTGTTTTCATTATCAATGATATGACTACAAATAAGGAAAGTAACTTAAGATGAAGTTCATTCACACTTGACAGTATGTTTTGATAGTTGATACAGGAATATACATGTTATGCTTCGATAAATGTTTCAGCTCAAGTATACTTTACCCTATTAAAAGTTCCCATATACTTGTAATACTTTGATACTTTATTTGATTACATGGAAAAGAACACAAAATACTTATCATCCTTAATTGTATATCACTTGCCATGGATCCATAGCTAGGTGTCATACGGGTCTCGGATGAGTGTGTAATAAGTGCCGTCGCACAGGGCCTCAATTTAAAAAGAGCCACATTTTTATTAGTTTTGCATATAAATACGTATAATATTAAACATATATTAATCATATAATTCAAGTTCATATGCAATTTCTTTTTAGTTTACAAGTGTAATAACACCTCTTTATTGTTATTGCATATGGCCACCAAAAACTACAAACGGCCGTGCTAGGTGCATAAGAGTCACTGATTAACTTTGATAAGAGAGAACTTCTTTCGCTTCAGTTACACGAGGAGATGGTAAATAAACCAAGTTCTAAAATCACTCTACCTTCAAATTCATACAAACAAACATTGTTGCCTAAAGGTTTATCAATTGTTTTTTAAATTGACCAATAAAAAGAAATAAATACATTTCGACACTTTGTTCACGTTTTGGTGGACCGTCTCGAAAGTCATTAAAAGGGTTGAACTCACTTGTCATTGCTATATTATAGTGACTTGGATTCAACGGTGGAGGTTGAGGAAAGTAGGCTTGTGGTGGAGGTCGGGGATAGTAGGCTTCTTGACCACGTGGTTGTGCTTGAACCTTCGGCCGGACGGGATGTGATCGAGAACCTCGACCACGACCACGACTTCGAACTTTTGATGTTGAACCTTGTTGGGATTTACTTGGATCCATGTGATTGATTTTTAAAGTGAATTGGTGATTTGAAGAAAATATGGTAAAGTGAATTGTTGATTTAAAAGGGGTATTTTTTTTTTTTTTTTTTTTTTTTTTTTTGAAAAGCTTCAAACGGTACAAAAAGTAAATGGTGCAACGGTCGAAAACATTAAAAGCATGCGTTTTACCGAATCGGTATTACATGCCGCATTCCTTGCCGATTTAGCCATGCCGATCTATTGGCATTGTGATGCCGATCGATGCCGACCCTTTGCCGAAAATGTTGCCACCCCTAATAATTACTCATGTTAACTTTTATTAAAAAATAAATTAAAATAAGCCCCAGATCGATTAGGCGGCTTTGCACTGAATACTTGCTACGCAAGGAACGATAACAAACCAATAAGTTTCTTATAAATACTTGGTAATTAATGCGCCTTCAGGTTTTTACATCCTCATAACCAATCAAACAAACACAAATACACACACACGTACACCTTATTCAAGATTTCTCAATCTTGAAAACACACACAGATCGAGCGATATGACGATGATCGTAAAGTTGAAGAAAACCAACAGTAAACAAATGCCGAACGATGGTGATCTTCAAACATCTCGAAGAAAACACGGGTTTTAAAGAAAGTGATGCATGCGGTTACGAATGCAAAACATGCAAGAAAAGGTTTAAATCGTTTCAAGCGCTTGGTGGTCATCAAGGGATCCATAAAAAGATTAAACCCAACGAAGATAACAACGTTGATGTGATGTGCATGTCGGTGCATCGGTGCAAGATATGTACGAAAGAGTTTGAAACTGGGCAAATGTTAGGTGGCCACATGAGGAAACATAGGGTCGAAAAAGAAGAGCTGTGGAGGCAGAAGGAGGGTGGTTCGGTGTTGACGATGGAGGAACTAGAGCGACGTAGGGCGGAAGAAGATGAACGGATGCGGGTTAGAAGAGAGTTGATCTTGGCAGCAAAAGAATGGCGATTATGGTTTTGATTCATAACATGTGGTTTTTAGACTTTATTTTATTTATTTATTTATTACTCCGTATTTATTTATTTATTTATTTATTTATTTATTTATTTCGATTAGCATGATTCTTTTAATTAGGGTAAAATTGGTACAGAACCGAAGGACAGCGATTTAGTTTACTTGTTTATTTATATATGACTGATTATTAACTATAAACTATAACATCGATCTTTAGCTTCACAATGTAAATGACAGTTTGTTGAAGTTGTTATTGATATTAACTATAAACTATAACATCGATCTTTAGCTTTACAATGTAAATGATATTAAAAGGTAATATACTTGCCACAAATTCATCGAATGAGTAGTGAACTATTTTTTTTCATTTTGAGGGTAATTTTCTTTCAAATTTATCATCTTTAAGGTATTTTGCAATTTTTTTGGACAATTTTGCCCTTCGGGAAAAAAAAATTTTGTATTAGCTATGAGGGGCAAAATTGTCCAAAATTTTTACAAAATACCCTAAAGATGATGATTTTGAAAGAAAATTACCCTCAAAATAAAATAAAAAAATAGTTCACTACCCATTCGATGAAATTGTGGCAAGTATGTTACTTTTTTTTATTATTTGCCCATTCAGTTAAGTAGTTCTTGATTTCTTTTACACTCAGCATTGCAAAATTCACACATTCATGATTCATATTAACAACCATTGTTACTGTTATAGTGTAGTCAAAACGGGTAATTTTGGGACGGGTCAAACCTGGACCGGGTGGAGTTGACTTGAAACACCTTTTGTGTAAACCATATAGTTACTTTTTTTTTTTTTTTTTTCAAATTTGATTGCATAAGTATATAATTTAATGATCTTTTTTTGTACTAACATGTTCAAATAATCAAATTACAATCGGCCACATATACACATTACACACACTACGTATCTTGATTAAACCATAAAAATCATACTAATACATATTACATATCAAAGAGACAAGGATAAATCTCGAGCTCGACTTGACTTGAGCTCGATGCCAAAAAACGAGCTCTAAATGTAAAACGAGTCCAGCTCGAGTTTATAAAGGCTCGACCTGAGTTTTTGTCGAGTTTTTCGAGCTTTTTATTGATATACATGTATATTTTAAGTACGACTTATATACTTTAAGGGCTTATATGTAAACAAACATAATGTAAAATAATTATTTTTCAATGCGTCAAACTAATCGAGCCGAGCTCATTTTGAATTCTGCCTTATCTCATACGGAGTATATTTAGTTTAGATAATTCAAAAATACATTACTAAAAATTAATTGAGATTTCTGAGCCAGCTCGAATCGAAATGGAGCTTCATCTTTGAAGACTCGTCGAACTCAAACCATACATAATACTGTCAAGTCGTGCGGAGTCGGATGCTGTTAAAAGTTCGAGTTGATTTGAATTGTTTGCATTTCTTGACCCACACGACAAACCTAAAGTATAAAATGGGATATTATTCTTCAAAGCATAAATTGGGGGTAACGAAGACATCACAATTTTAATTTGTAAACCAGTTAAATTGTCTGGTACATCAGTTGCGTGTGTACACATAAATGTTGGTGACTTGCAAATTACCTTATTTTATTACAGTAGTAAAAACTAAAAAGGTTAAAACACCTATTTTTGAAGGCAGTCTTTTTTTTTTTTTTTTTTTTTTTTTTCTTTTTTTTTTGAAGTTTTGCAAATAATAAACCTTTTCCTTGAATCTTCCTAACACACGGTTAAAATCCCTCGTTTGTGTAATTATGGAAAATGCCTGTTGGTTGTTAAGCCATTAGCTTATAAATTTAGCATGCATGTAAACATTCATTACAAAATTTCAAAAATTAAAAAATATAACCCTATATCGATTGGCCTTTGCCTTTATTACTTGCTATATATATATGCAAGAAACGATAACAACTTCACTTACCTTTTAACTAGCATTCTCTCCATTTACCCCCTAAACACACACAAACCTTCAAGATTTCTTCATCTTCAAATCACACACACCAAGTTCAAGATATCTCAATCTTGAAAATACACACAGCGATGACTATCGATATGAAGAAAACCAACAGAAACCAAAGAGATCAACGTACAACGATGATTGTAAAACATCTTGAAGAAAACCGTGGTTTTCAAGATAACACTGATCAAGGTGAGTTCGAATGTAAAACATGCAAAAAAAGATTCCAAAGTTATCAAGCGCTTGGTGGTCATACGGCGAGCCATAAGAAGATTCCTACTGTGTCTTCTCGGTTACATCAATGCAAGATATGTCCGAAAGAGTTTAAGACTGCGCAGGGGTTGGGCAGTCACATGAGGATACATGGGCTTGGATCAGGGATAAATGTAGTTGAGGAAAAGGGTCTATCGCAGCAAGAAGCGGAGAAAGAGAAACTTGAAAGTGATCAACGTACAACGATGATTGTAAAACATCTTGAAGAAAACCGGGGTTTTCAAGATAACACTAATCAAGGTGAGTTCGAATGTAAAACATGCAAAAAAAGATTCCAAAGTTATCAAGCGCTTGGTGGTCATACGGCGAGCCATAAGAAGATTCCTACTGTGTCTTCTCGGTTACATCAATGCAAGATATGTCCGAAAGAGTTTAAGACTGCGCAGGGGTTGGGCAGTCACATGAGGATACATGGGCTTGGATCAGGGTTAAATGTAGTTGAGGAAAAGGGTCTATCGCAGCAAGAAGCGGAGAAAGAGAAAGTTGAAAGTGATTTGGAGAGTGGTTCATCGGTGTTGACAGTGGTGGAACTAGAGCGTCGTAAGGCAGAAGAAGATGAACAGGTTAGGGTTAGAAGAGAGTTGAACTCGGCAGCGAAAGAATGGCATTTATTTCTTGAATCTTGATAACTTAGGGTTTATAGACGGTATGTAGTCGATTAACATGATTCTTTTTAGAGAGGATTTGGTACAGATGTGAAGAAAGTAGCGATTCAATTTTCTTGTGGATTTATGAGTGATTTGTATTAGGTATAAAATCTTTAGATGTGTGATGTAAATGACAGTTCTGTGGAAGTAGTTCTTGATCCAGTTAAGTAGTTCTTGGGTCAGTTTCTGTGTGTTTTACTGTTTGGTAATAATAGTATAAATGACTGTAATAGTAGTGGTAATCAAGCAATGAGAAATATCCATATAATTTTGACAATGAATTTGATAAGTGATTCCTTTATATCAATATTCCTGATCTTCGATACTTTTTTATTCCGAACAGCAGAACCAAAGAGGTTCTTTGGGTGTGTTTTAAATAATAGTTGATCTGAGTATCTTACTGTGTTCTGGTACATGAAATAAGCACTTTTGAGCAAGCTTGTCCGAATCAAAGTATCTTACTTCAATTTGTATTAATTCTTTGTGTTTCAATATAATCCAGTAGTAGTAGTATTAGTAGTCTTTGATCAACGAGAAAGATTGTTTGTAATCAGAAAACAAGAAAAATCAAGGGGTGAATAGATCTAAGCCCAAAATCAAGGTTTGATCAGTGTTAATGTAGTATTATATTTCAAAGTTGATAAAGTGCAGTTATATTTTAAAAGATAGGGATGCAATAGGTAAATTAGCCAAGTCAGTTAAGTTAGTTACAAGTCTTTTGGTATATAAAGAGGGTCTTGTCTGTTTGTAAGCAAATTGAGCTCTTTATCTTGGTTATAGATGGTAAATTAGATGGTGTAGTCAAAATGGGTAATTTTGAGATGGGTCAAATCAGGGTCGTCTCGAGTTGACTTGAAACACCTTTTGTGTAAACCATATGGTAACTTTTTTATATATAACCAATGTGTTTCAAAATTTGATTGCATAATATTTTTTGGATTGTAACTCGTTATAAGTTCGGCCATCTGAAATGCACGATACATAAAATAAAAGCCTAAATGATAAAGTAAAAATCATAACAATCAAGCATCTAGAGCAATGTTATACTTCATATGAGATGATTTTCTGTAGAAGATATCATCACTATTAAGTTGCTAATTAAGCAAATTGTGCTCTTTACTTTAGTTGAGAGGTGGTAAAATAAGCGCATGAGGTCAAAATGGGTAATTTTGTTACAGGTGAAAACAATGTTAGCTTAGGTTGACTCGAGGCATGTCTTATCTAATGTAGAACTTTTTATAAAAAAAAGCTTATATCAAATATGACTGGAAACAAAATGTGATTCTACAAAAATATAAATCACGTGCAATGCAAGTGATATGTTAACTTGGTTTAAATACTCATTTGGAGGGAAAGTTCGTTAGCTTTTTAAAAATGGAAACTCATTTCCCCTCTTTTGTATTGACTTCGTACCATTTTTATTGTAATTATTATTTATGTAGTCGTCATTCATTAAACAAGAGTTACGAATAAATTATTTTCATATTTTATCCTCAAGAGAAATTTTAAACTCTTGAACCCTTATTTGAAAAGTAAACCTAACCATAAATACAAGGGGAGGAACATTCCATTTGCTTAATACTTAGAGTAAGGGGTATGGTAGCATGCTATTTCGCATGTTGTTGTCTCAACAGCATCATATCAGTATTTCACATTTCACATTCACACATCAAAAATACTAATCCCTTGTTTCATATGCTGTTTGCGTGCAATTTCACACTTTTTGAGGCCCACCATAACAAATTAAAACACAACTTCAACAAGAAAGACGAACTCGGTACTATTACAATAAAGTATCATGCCATTGATGTATCAAATACTATGATACGGGAGACATGTTGACGTATGTGGCCGAATGGCTCACACCAAAGTTACCTGGGTCCGAACGAACCCTTTTAGGTCATCAGGCCAAACGGTAACTCTCGGACCAAAAGTCAAACTTGACAGATATAGCAAACTGCTATATGACTCGAATAATTAGCTAAAGCAAGACAGAACCCATAAAAGTCAAAGTGACAGTTGCCGCTCGAAAATATCACTATCCCACATGTGACCCTCAGGTATGGACAAGAAAGACCTATATAAAGGGGTGAATTTCTCACCTCAGGGTAACTCATTTTTCTCACTCTCACCTTTTACTCTTATATTTAATCCCTCATAATAGATACTTACTCTCACGTCGAAGCTTGGTCTAGGGATAAAATCTTAGGCAAGGCTAACGCGTGTTTCTTTTGTGCAGACATCCGCAAGGTCACCGAGCCTGAAGGATCAGCACAGAAGTCTTCCGGAAGAATAATACATAGTTCGTCCGGAAGACCCAACTTGCTTGTACGGAGTAATTACGGAATATTACTTCAACAATAAGCAGATATAGTGAACTTTTCCTATCACCACAAAACATAGGCCAATGAAGAATTAGATTATTGACACAACAAACATGAGGCTCAAGTGGCATATGCATATTTTGAGTAGAAAGCTTTTGTGCCAGTTTATTGAAGAATTAGATTATTCCGTGTATCAAGACTTTAAGGTTGGTACCAATGGTCACTCATGGCCTTCACTTTTCACCATTTCTCATGCGCCACCACATTGGGAAGGGGTGGCTCACGCGTGAGACCAAGCAAAAAAGAAGAGTGAATGGTGAGCTGCTCACCATTTGTGAATTTCTTTAAAGGATGGTTTGTGACTTTGTGTAGATGAAGATGAATTTGAGTTTGAGTGAATGAGGAAAAAGGGAAAATGAATTTCTCTTAGAAATTTTAGAATTAAGTGGATACTTAAAAGGGACTAAATGACAAAACTACCCTTCCATTTAGCAGTTAAACCTAGTCAAAATAACGGTGTTAGTAAGTTTGGACTAAACCTGAAATAAGTGTTTCACTTTTGGACCAAACCCGAGACTTTTTTCTAAATTTAGACTGAAATTGAAATAACGAGCAACCACAAAGACCAAAAATGTAGTGAACTAACTCTTAAAAAGTAAAAGCAACCACACACCCCCTGCCCTGGTGTCCTGCTTTTGCAAATTAACTTTCCTTACCCAAAAAAAAATAAAAATAATAATAATAAAATAAATAAATAAATAAATAAAATAGCCCAGGATCGATTGCGCTAATTTGCATTGAATTACTTGCTACGTAAGAAACGATAACAAATTACTAATAAGTTTCCATCAACCCTCTTATAGTAGCCATACGCCTTCAGGTTTCTACATTCACATAACAATCAAACAAACACAAACACACACACATGACACACCTTAAATCACACACAGATCGAGCGATATGATGATTATAAACATTAACTATGAACTATGGCTTAATGAATTTTTTGGTATCACCACAACCCATAATAGATGGAGGCAATGTCCCAACATTCTCGATACCTTCTTCGAACACTACTCCCATACCCAAGAAAAGGTGTGCCTCAATATGGCAATGAAATGCCCAAACACCCGGGTTATCTGCGACAAATCTCAAAGCGGTCCATCTGAAAGGATGAAGTGGTACTGTATTCTTCTTAATCGGGTTCACTAAGTTGTACCTCTTAGGATCCTCTGTAGCATTAAACTTTCCGGTTCCATACCCGAGAACCCAAAAATTGTGCCCATGTAGATGCCATGGGTGTGTCTCGCTAGTATTAGCCTTCATCGTGTTTGCATTTTGAAGGACAATGTCTATCGTTGTATTAAATTTTAGTCTATATAAAGAGCTACTAGAAATAGCATTTGGATTTGAAGCATTAGTACTAATATTGTAATTGTCATAATCTTCCATGATGTTGGGAAGTGGTGTTTGATCGAATGAGTCAAGTAGGTTATATTTGAGCGACACGAGATACGGTGTAACAGGAAGGGTTAAAGACACGTTATTGATAGCCCATTTGACATATCCATTTATTAAGTTTTATGTGTTTAAAAAAATTAACGGGCTATCTGGTGTTTTAGGCATGGGATGAATGTAGTCAGGGTGAGCCTTGATTGTGAGACTTTGATTAATCCTAGACTCAAGGTCATCCCATGAGGGTCCACTTGGTGGTAACGTTGGAGGTAATTGGGTTGGAGGGTTCTGGATGTAATTGAAGATGGCTAAGCCGTTTGGTGTCGTGTTGTTACGAGCCACCATTTTTGTCATGGCCCAATAATTTCTTGATGGGTCTTGGTTGGCTGTGACTAAAACCGAGTATGTTTCACCTGAGTATATATATAGTCTTTTTACAACAAAGGGTTCGACGTAGTGACTGTCAGTCACAACAACCGTCATATCATGCCCCTAAATTATCAAAAAAAAATAATAATAATAATAAATAAAAAAATAAAAATAAAAAAATTAAGAGTGATACGATTGCATAAGAGAATAAGAAGAATAATTGTTAAATTAAACATATTATGTAGAAAATGGTACAGAGGATAATTGTTCGTTGTATAAGTGAATATCCTGCCCTTAATAACAAAAAAGAATAAGAGGGTGCAGGGGATTCGGAATTGCTTATTTAAGTGCTTATCTGGTTATTTATAAGCAATTAGCTGATTAAGCAATTTGAATGTTTAGGTAAATCTTTCTTTCTTTTCTTTTTCTTCTTTTTTTTTTTTTTTAATTATCTGTGTGTTAATTGCTAGGTTGCTACCTACTTACTTTTTATGTAAATAAGCAGCTTAAAATAAGCAATTCCAAACATCCTCTTAATAAGAAGATAATATTTTCATTTACCTCTATTTCAAAACTCAGAGTAGCCAATGCAGTTAGGCATCCGATCCTAAGCTGGTAAGTTTTCCCGGGCGTGACTCTGATAGCATACGGCAAGCAATCATCACTCGTGGAGTTACATAGACCCATGGCAATCCCAGGTGTACTGCAATTGAATTTTCCTCTTCCATTAATCAGCAATGACTGAAAACAAATTCATAAAATATTAGTTATAAATTCATAATGAACCATAAACATGTCATTGGATTCGTCTATAACTGATTCAAATTTTCTATAGTATCTAAATACCTGAGGATCGCCGACCCAAACAAAGGGGATAGATGAAAGACCAGTGGTTTGTTCATTGGTGCTTTTGTGATACCAGTCGTTTAGAAGGATTATGCTTTCATAGTCGTAAGAGAATGGTTCAGTTTCACCATCCGGAAGTGACACTTTAATCATTCCATATAATCCAGACTCTTGTTGCATATCATAATGGGCATGGTACATGAATGTTCCTGCCTGCACATTCCATCAATTTCTTAAATATCATTTTGTTTACATGAAGCAACGAATCAATTATGTCAATATAGCATATAGGATCAGCACTTGACAAACCAAAGTTTATACAATTTGTAGGTTAATTAATACGTACAATAGTAGGTATTTTTCTTTTTTCTTGTTTTTGGAATGGCACAAGAGTTAGTATTATCTTACCCTATCAACAGCAAACGTATAGTTAAAAGTTTCTCCAGGTAATATAGGACATTGAGTAAAGCTTGCTGTTCCATCAGCTGCTGGACTCCCAAACTGCAAATTACTTGTAAAATCAATCAATTTAACTACTACTTAAATCATTTAAAATAAATTGGTACTTATTAAATTACCTGTTTGATTCCATGCCAATGAATGGAGACACTTTCGGTAAATAGACTGTTCTCAACTATAACAGTGATAATATCACCTTGCTTTGCCAATATCGTTGGACCAGGACTCTCTCCATTAATGGTGGTGACTAGCTTCCTATAGCAATCTGGCGATTTGAACTTATACGTAATGTTCCAGTTATATTGTATAGTCCTGGCTTGAGGTACTGATTTAAGGCTCAAAGTCAAACCCAAGGCCTTTGGTGTAGTCGTAGAGGTTGTGGGTTCAAGCCTCGCAGGAGGCATTTGTGAGATAGGTGGTATAGGACGTGAAAAGAAAATGCCGTTCAAAAAGAAAAAAAGGCTCAAAGTCGAAAGTAGCAACACACATAACAAGAACATATCTATTTTCATTTTTATTTGATAGTGGTGGAAATAAAATTCATGGTATTCACTTATATATAGGTGGTGTTGGTTGGAAATATTAAATGAATCTTTAAAACAAGTATGGATTGTTATGTAGGAAAATCTCAATTCAAATGTATATGGTTTGTTATAACTACATATATTCAATTCACACAAATATTTGCATGTATGTATGTTGCTCCAAAGTCCAATATTTGACTTCCCGCGTACCCATTTAAAGCGAACAAGCTTTCTCGATCATGAGTCATTAGGGTATCTGCGCGTATCATTTAAAGTGAACAAGCATGTATGTATGTTGCCCCAGAATGTTAGCACTTTAGTCCAGCCATTTTCCCATGCATCATTGAGGTGATTGTAAGTGATACATGTGCTTTTTTCATTGAGGTGGTAAAGTTGGAGGTAATTGGGTTGGAGGGTTCCGGATGTAATTGAAGATGGCTAATTCCATTTGGTGTCGTGTTGTTACGAGTCACCATTTTGTCATGGCCCGATAATTTCTTGCTGGGTCTTTGTAGGCTCTAGCCTAAACTCAATATAAAATTATGAGATTTTTATGCGTTTATGTATAATCTGGAAAAGGGGGAAATGAATTTCTTTTTCAGAATAATTTAAAAACTAAGTACAGTAGATACTTAAAAGAGAATGAATGACAAAAGTACCCTTCCATTTGACAGTAAAACTTAGGGTTATTACTCAAATATATTACTAAAGTTTCACAAAAATTTACTTTTAGTTACTATAGATTTTTTTTTTTTTTTTTTTTTCGAAGAGGTTACTCATGTAAACGAGTTCGTTAATTAGGTTACTCATGTAAACAGGTTCGGTTAATTAGGTTACTCCCAGGGTGGGATACCGGGTGTACCGGTTTTCCACTATCTTTAATTTACATTTTTGGTCCCTGTGGCATGGCGGGTATAACGAATTTAGTCCTTAGAAAGTCATTAATGTTTTCAAACTTAGTACTTCGCGGATAATGTATAGAACCCGATATTAGTACTTCACGGATAATGTTTTCAAACTTAGTAGTTCGCGGATAATATTTTCAAACTTAGTACTTCGCGGAAAATGTTTGTTTTTGGTATGAGGCAATCTTTTTGTTGATACATATAGTGTATACTCACACATTATTGGTGTGTATGTATTAGTTTTACACAAAATCTTAACCTTAGTCTTTGTAAAGTTAAAGACTCGTGATTTAAAAATCTTAAATTTGTATTTACCATAAACAACCATGTATAAAATGGTTTTTGCGTATCAAAGACTAATCATTTTTTTTATATTATAAAGTAGTTTTTCCGTCCCGAATTTATTTTCAAAACGCACATGGTGTTGGAAAAATGATCACTACAATATGCACTAATATCACGTTGTGTTTAGTTTTTTAAAAACATTTTGGGTAGTTGCATTGTCATTGTTTTAAAACAAAACAATATATAAAAGTTACACATTTCAATGTAAATAATTCTTTTTCTTTTTTTAACACAAATTTTGTATTAAAAACACACCTGCAAGAAGCTAGGAGGAGAGAATGTAATTAAATAGGAATGGAAAGTGCGATTTGAGGATTGTTAAACCACTCGATCCAATTACAACAACCCGTTACGGGCAAAAACGTGTAAAAACATATGAAAACGGATGCAAACTTAAGAAAAACGGACGAAAAAGTAAGAAAAACGGGCGAACACGTATAAACATGGACAAGAACAGATAAAAACGTAAGAAAACCTCGTTAACGGGTCGCCCACAGGAGAGGATTCGAGAAAAAATCTAAGGACTAAATTTGA
This sequence comes from Artemisia argyi, assembly GCA_030686995.1. NCBI lineage: Eukaryota > Viridiplantae > Streptophyta > Magnoliopsida > Asterales > Asteraceae > Artemisia > Artemisia argyi. Next base: position 165,332,111 of record CM060696.1, on the reverse strand, counting down.
TAAACCCGACAACCTACAAGGACCATTTAGTAACTTTTTACCTGCTATCATAAGTTGTAATATATAGAGTAACGTAAACAACCGGTCACGCAAACATGAGTAACCTCTTTAAACCAAAAAAAAACTATAGTAACTAAAAGCAAATTTTTGTAAAACTTTAGTAACATATTTGAGTAATAACCCGTAAAACTTACTAGTCAAAATAACGATGCTAGTAGTTTTGGACTAAACCCAAAATGAGTGTTTCACTTTTAGACCAAACCCGATACCTTTTTAAAATTTGGATTGAAAATTAAATACCCGAAAAACCACAAGGATCAAAATTGTAGTTAACTCTTAAATAAAACAACCACGCCCCGGCCCCTGGTGTCCTGTTTTGCAAATGCAAAACTTGTGAAAGGGGATTTAGCATGCATTAATTACTCATACTAACTTTCCATACAAAAAAAGCCAAATAATAGCCCGGATCAATTATGCTAATTTGCATTGAATTACTTGCTACTCAAGAAACGATAATAAATTACTAATAAGTTTCCATCAGCCCTCTTATAAATACTAGCCATACGCCCAGGGACGGAGCCAGGGGTTCCCGTGAGTGCCCAGGCACTCTATGGATTTTTTTAATTTAATATTAATTTTTGAAAAAATCATTGATTTTTCTTACAGTTATCTTTAATTTGTAATTCTTTGTGTTTCTACATAATAGTAGTATTAGTAGTCTTTCATTAACGAGAAAGATTGTTTGTGATCAGAAAACAAGCAAAATTAAGGGGTTAATAGATCTAAGCCTAAAATCAAGGTTTGATTCGTGTTAATGTATGTACAATATTAAAGTCTATGCTAAACCTTTTCTGTATTGCTTCATAGTTGATAAAGTGCACAGGGATGTTATTGTTGTATATCAAAAGATAAGGATGCAATAGGTAAATTAGTCAAGTCAGTTAAGTTGGTCAGAAGTCTGGTATATAGAACGGTACCCGCGCAACACGGCGGCGGGTATCCTTTGACTAAATTTGTGGGAAGCAAATATTTTTCACGATTCATCGATGAAAACTGCACCATGTCCATGTGAACAGATGATCATCAGTTCTGCTTCTGCTGCAGTTACAACACTTGTCACCAACAATTGGGACTATTCTATAATTAGCAAGTTTAAAGTCTTTTTAATCTTTTTTAATTATAGAACAGTCTTAATTGCATTATAATGTAGTATAGATAACGGGTCTTGTCATTTGTCTGGTTATTCTAAACTCACCATTGCAAAGTTTACACATTAACATTACCAACTATTGTTATAGTTACATTAGGTGATTTCCTGCAACAAGAAATCTATGGCTCTTAAGTTACACGTATGATAATTAACTTACTCATAAAACCTAAGCAAATTGGCATGTTGTTCATCATCGTTATAGATGGTAAATTGGACTTAAGGACGGGTCAACCAGGGTCGGTTGGAGTTGACTACTTGACTTGAAACACCTCTTGTGTAAACCATATAGTTACTTTTTATAAAAAGTGGTAATTTCTTAACTATACAATTATTGCCGCTCAAGATTTACACGTCAGCAAAAAAAAAATTAATAATATTGTCAAGTACTATATATGGCATGTTGTGATGTGTGATGCTTGAACATTTGAAAAACTACATTACTATTAATATTAAGTGGAGTTAACCCTTTTATAAATCTTCATAGTGTGTTTAAATGTAACTTGTTGCTTGTTCGACCTCCACAAACCGCTATATCACTTCGACCTCTGAGGTGTTGTTTGTGATGAGGTACGGATCCACTATGTTTCTCGAATTCATTGTTTGGTTTGTTACAGATTTAGAAAGTCAAAAAGAAATTTTTCTTTGATTTGTCGTATAGTTAAAAAAAAAAATATATACATATTAGAGCAAGGGGTATGGTGGCGTCTCCCGGCACCATTCAAATATGGAAGGCCTAATGGTGTCATTGTTGATGCGTCACCACACTGCCCTCTTTCAGTGCCAGTTAACTGGCGCGGTTGCGAAATGGTATTTGCTTATTTATTTTATTTTTTTGGATTGTGTTATATATGTGTGTAGTTATATGTTTAGTTTTGCATGTGTTTTTGTGTGTGTGCAAGCCATGATGGACTTAGGATTTTTTAGAAGGTGTTGCACAATTTTTTTTAATAACAGTGAGTACTAAAGTTGTCCGATAAAAAATTTATTAAGTAAAATTAGGTGTTGCACAAACCTAGAAAAAACATATTTAAAAAAAAAAAATGCACTTCATGACCTAAAATTAAGTGTGGCTCGTGTCACACCATGCATTCATGTGGGTCCGTCTATGGTGCAAGCGGTGAAATGGAAGAGAATATATTGACCCTTTTTTTTTTTTTTTTTTTTTTTTTTTGGTTCCAAACCCTCGTAACAAACAACCACCCTTAAAACTCATCAGCAATTCATCATCAATATAATCCACACACGACATACATAAAACAGAAGCTTAAATGACATACATAAAAAGTCGAATCTGCCTAACGTTAATTTAATTCCCAAATCCCAACCTATTTTCAAGTAATGAAATAATTCTCAAACCCATGCAGATATTCTAAATTTTCCTTTTTGAAAATTAAAATTTTACCCTTTTTCCTTGAATCTTCCTATCACACGGTTAAAATCCCTCGTTTGTGTAATTATGCCATTAGCTTAAGGGGGCAGCAATTTAGCATGCACTAATTACTCATGTAAACTTTCATTACAAGAATTCAAAATTTAAAATAACCCTAGATCGATTAGGCTTTGCTTAGATTACTTGCTATGCAAGAAACGATCACAAACTTCACTTACCTTTTAACTGCTAGCATTCTCTCCCATTTACCCCTAAACACACACACACTCACTACTTAACCTACACCTTCAAGATTTCTTCATCTTCAAATCACACACACCAAGTTCAAGATATATCAATCTTGAAAGCACACACAGCGATGACTATCGATATGAAGAAAACCAACAGAAACCAAAGTGATAAACGTACAACAATGATCGTAAAACATCTTGAAGAAAACTCTGCTGATCAATATGAGTTCAAATGCAAAACATGCAAAAGAAGATTCAAAACTTCTCAAGCCCTTGGTGGTCATACGGCAAGCCATAAAAAGATTAAAACCAAAAACGATTATGCGTTGTGCATGCTGAGTCTTAATACTATTCCTACTGTATCTTCTTGCTTGTATCAATGCAAGATATGTTTGAAAGAGTTTGAGACTGGGCAGAAGTTGGGCGGGCACATGAGGAGACATAGGCTCGAAAAAGGGTTGAATGTAGTTGAGGAAAAGGGTCCTTTGCAGCAAGAAGCGGAGAAAGTGAAAGTTGAAAGTGATTTGGAGAGTGGTTCATCGGTGTTGACGATGGTGAAACTAGAGCGTCGTAAGGCAGAAGAAGATGAGCGGGTTAGGGTTAGAAGAGAGTTGATCTTGGCAGCAAAAGAATGGCGATTATTTCTTGAATCTTAATAACCTAGGGTTTATGGACAGTATGTAGTCGATTAACATGATCCTTTTTAGGGAGGATTTGGTACAGATGTGAAGAAACTAGTGATTCAATTTTCTTATGGATTTATGAATGATTTGTATGAAGTATAAAATCTTTAGATGTATGATGTAAATGACAGTTCTGTGGAAGTAATTCTTGATCCAGTTAAGTAGTTCTTGGGTCAGTTTCTGTGTGTTTTACTGTTTGGTTTATGGAGGGAGAGATGATTAAAGATCAGTAATAATAGTAAAAATGATTGTAATAGTAGTGGTAATAAAGTAACGAGAAATATCAGTTTTGTTCTTTGAAATTACTACCATCAGTCCAATACTTCCATGTATAATTTGACAATGAATTCGATAAGTAATTCTTTATATCAGTATTCCTGATCTTCGTTACTTTTTTATTCCGAACTGCAGAACTAAAGAGATTCTTTGGGTGTGTTTTAAATAGTTGATCTAAGTATCTTACTGAAATACATGAAATAAGCACTTTTGAGCAAGCTTGTCCAAATCAATATTTCAGCTGATATTATTTCCGTCTCTGCAACATCAAAACTGTTAAACCAGATCAAGATGACAGGATCAAATAGTTTTTATTTTAAGTCACTCTTTGTTATATGTTTTTAGATTACTCCATAAATAGTTCACCGTGACGATTTCCTGAATTTAATTATTTTGGCCTACTAGTTCGCAGATTGGCCTATTCGTGTATTGGAATTGAGGGTAAGAATCAATATTTTAACACCCCATGTATTATAGAAAGAGCTTATTTCATTTATAAATGTTCAAGAAGAGTACTTTTTGATTGTTCATAGGTCAAAATCCTTAATAAGACGGATGTGAGTTAATTGGATATCTGATCCTCTTAATGCTTGTAAAATCTGACTAATAAAATTTTGCCGTTAAGAAGAAAAAAACGTCAAGAAACACTGTTATGTGCTTTTTCACGAAGCAGAAGCTTCTTTAAAAACGCAATCTCAACCACCACGCAAATGTACTTCATGAACTACCAAAGTAACATAGAGACGGCAACAAATTATCTGCTCAACAAGGTAAAAAAAGATTATTCTCAAATTGAATTCAGAGAAAAAGATTGAATGGGGCCAATAAAATTATCAAATTCTAGCATAAATGAAATACATGTTTCCAGTCACTCATATGTCAAAAAGTCAAGCCTCCATATTCACAAAACAAAGTCGGCATAAAACAAGCCTAATCTAAATTAAGACAACATATTGGGATTATCCTCCAAACGCACAATTACAATCCAAAGCAACTTAAAAGTTTTTCAGCATCACAGATCCACTCTTTACTCGGAAAACCACGAAAAAGTGCACGTCTTTAGTCCACCAGCAGACCACCCATTCAACCTCCAAATCTTGTTCTCAGTTGATTAGAGCTTCTCTGGGACCTTATATCAAGTCCGCCACATTCATTGGCATTTCATCAATCTGGGTACTGTAGTATTGCTCGATATCTCTAAGAATCTTGATATCATCGGTTTTCACGAAATTAATAGCAACACCCTATATAAAAAATTGAAAACAAGATTCATATACAGTTGGTCCTAAAAACATATTCGACTGCCACTTAAGAGAATAACATAAACTCTGACCAGTTATCAAAACAATTATATGAGATAAACAAATATATAGCCAGAGAGACTTTCAATATACTGAAGGGGTGAAGGACAGTTGACAGCAAAATCTGTGACCCATTCTAGAATCACAAAAAGGGGGCATCAAAATAAAGGTCCGCTACAACCTCTATCACCTATTGTAGCCAAAATTGTTTCTAGGAATAGGCAGTCCCTAAACTTGGAAATGTTTATTCCGTGTATTAGGATTTTAAGGGTACCTCAATTGACTGGGGACAAGAGCTATTTGTTCCTATGACTTCCTCTGCTAATCAGTATTTATGTCCTTGCGCATAAGCCAACTATCAGGGTCAATTTTACTTTAGAAAAACTCATCAGCCAACTACTGAACTACATAGCAAAACTTAACTGGCTAAACTATAATATAACTACCAATTAATATTGGAATCTGTATCCAGCATTAACAAAAAACGATTCATCTTATGAAACAAAATGACATGTTTAATTGATGCACTGTTAGAAACATATTTAATTACCTTTCGTCCAAAACGACCAGATCGACCGATACGATGAATGTAGAGTTCTCTGTTATTGGGGAGGTCATAATTAATCACCAGAGAAACCTAAAACAGAGCAGAAAACACAAATCAGATTATATCATTAAACAGATACCCAGTGAGACTTTGAAAGGATGGATTCATTTCAGACTTTTCTGGAGCCTACCCACACCAACATAACTATCACATAATGAAATGAAATAACAAGATAAAAGATTGTGACTTGCCTGTTGAACATCCAATCCTCTGGCCCAAACATCAGTGGTAATCAGAACACGGGTAACACCAGATCTGAATTCTTCCATTATAGCATCTCTTTCCTTCTGTGGCATGTCTCCATGCATGGCTGATACAGTAAAGTTGTTCTCACGCATCTTCTCAGTTAACCAATCCACCTACATCGATATAAAACACGGGGCAGTCAAAACACAAGTCCAATTTCACTAAGGTAATTGTTACTCTTAACTAATTACAGCCAAACTCCATGCAGGTGTAATACCTCTTGACATTTTCCGGCTACCAGTTATCATTTAAAGATTATGTTCATTATAAAAACATTTGTGATTTAACTTCTAAAATTTAAACATGATATGTTCCAAATACCCCATACTATAAGAAGTCTCAACAGATGTTAATATAGGTTCCTCAAAATATCCTCATAACAGGTAAACTACAAAGATGAATTCCAAACATCTCGCTGAACAGAAATTCAACTATTTTCCATAAGATAAGAGGAATAGAAGAAAACCAATCAAGTATTACCTTTCGCTTGGTGTTACAGAAAATCACAGCCTGGGTGATTGTAAGGGTATCATATAAATCACATAGAGTGTCAAACTTCCAATTTTCCCTTTCAACTGCCACAAAGAATTGTTTTATTCCCTGCGATAGCAATATAGAAATATTAAACAAACGGAAATCTTAGAAGCCAGGATCTTTTTTAAGTGGAATATGCTTTACCTCAAGAGTCAATTCATCACGTTTTACAAGGATTCGAACAGGATCAGTCATGAACTTGCTTGTCATCTCCAATATTTCATTAGGAAGGGTAGCAGACACCAAACAGACCTGCGACAAAGGTGGATGTTATTATGATGCAATATTGTTAAAGCTGAGATAACATGTAGTTTCAGCTAAATGGTGATGCTTCATAACAAACTCTAAGGAACACCTAGACTAACGTCGAGTTCATAGAAACGATTCAAGACATATGCTTACAAAGAATATACAACATAGTAATACTTGTCCAATTCATAAGATAAATAGTTATTTATTTATTTTTTTATTTTTTTATTTTTTTGAACGGCGAGTTAGTAGTTAGTGATCCGAGCCCACAGTGACATCCAATTGGGCAGTATGCAAGCCTCGAACCTTTCTCCTTAGGGGATAAACCCCACTCCTGCTTCTATTTATTTCGGGCCCCTGAAGGTCCATGGTGAGACTCAAACCTGAGACCTCTCTAAGATAAATAGTTATTGATGGCATGTGATTGAAGTGCTTAAAGAAGTTTAGCATTCAGCCATTCAGACAAGTAGCTCTTTCGGCTGTCTTGCAACAACCACGATGCATGAATATTACCAATTCCTAACAAGATATGTTTATAATGTAGATTGCCAGCACCAGTAGTTGTGTCATTGCTGTGAGTAGTTTCAAGAGTGTAATACAGAAATCATATAATTGCAGGATCATATGAAATCACGAAACATGTTACTGATGGGAGTTAAAGAATATATTTATACTTCAGTTATTGAGTGTCAGATTTTCGTCATATCACCCATCTATTCTTGGTCGGCATGTTTTTCATGAACTTTTTGTTAGACTGCCTATCTACCATTATTTTCACGGGAGAGATACTTATTCAGGATTCAAGTATTAAAATCGAATGCTCATCAATAAATATATTTTATCTAGGTGCAATCTTGCCTCAATTTTCTAGACACATATCTCTGTCTTCCTCTTTCAATCACCAACATCATATGATCTTTTTTCTATTTAGTTATGTTTGTTCCTTTCTTTTCCCCATTTTAATCCACAAGCTTGTTTTAAAGCTTCTTAAATGTATAAAAAAATATATATCCTTATCATGTCAATACATTCAATATCAAATTAGACATACCTAATGCTATTTTCATATCATACAACAGCTTACATCAATTCCTTGTCACAGATATTGCTATAGTGCAAGCTATGATATACAGTTTAAAAGAAACGGGAAAGAAAGAAAGGAAAAGAATGTAGCTCACCTGAAGCTCTGGTGGAAGATATCGATAGACATCATAGATTTGATCCTTAAAACCTCTGCTCAACATTTCATCGGATTCATCCTGTTATAAGTTATAGAATTAATTAGCATCACTTTCATAACATCCATAAATAAAGAGGCTAATTTACAAGTACAGTACAAGTATCAATATCAATCCTAGATATAAATGTCGAAAAATAGAAAACTCACGAGAATTAGTAATTTGATAGCCCTAGTTCGCAATGTTCTTCTCTTGATCATGTCGCACACTCTGCCAGGTGTTCCAGAAACAACATGAACTCCATTCTCTAACTTTCTGATATCCTCCCCGACACTCTTTCCACCAATGCAAGCATGGGCTTGGATATTGATGAAATCACCAATAGCCAGTATTTGTTTCTCTGTCTGAGCTGCAAGCTCTCTCGTAGGTGACAAAATCAAAGCTTGAACCCTATAGAAGAAGACAGGAAACAGATAAATAAAGAAACAAAACCCAAAAACAGAACAAGTAATCAAAACAACTAAAAAAATAAACACAAACCAGACACTGGCAACAAAAAGTGGCATTATCTAGTTGTCAACAACATTACTGTTGCAGAGCATTATTGACAGTAAGTTCAATATAAGTGTACATCAGGTGCCTACTTCATATACACCATAATAAAAGGCCTTAGCAAAGCCACTCATGGAAGTGTCTTCCTTAATGAAGCTGCTATCTTTTCATGTTTTCAGAAAAAATCTTATTTCATACAGCTTTCACTAAACCTATATTCATTCAAAATTCCAATTTCATTTAGATGCAAATCCCCCGTCTATATATTAGCTACACCTTAAAACTACACCTGCCCACAATAACCCCCTTAGCTAAATTAAGTTTCGTTTAGATGAAAAAATCAATCCCAAACACCCGCTTAGCTAAATTAATAGCTACACCTGCCCACATAAACAAGTCCATACATTATAACTCCAGAACCCGACTATAATCACAACTAAGTTCCAATTTCACTAATCGCTCAAAACCTCAAAGACAACACCTATGATATATTTAGGCACTAACTAATCACTAAAAAAACACAACACCTTTCCTTATTATTTATCACCAATCATTCTCTTAAAGTGCTTACTTTTTCACTAACCATATAAAGGGCAATCCTTTTGGCTCTCGGCCTAATCTATAAGACGATTTTCAACTAATAACGCTAACAAAAAACATTGCTCAAATACAACATCAAATATACAATTTAATTATTCCCATAAATTAACACCTAACCCTAAACCTAACCCTAACCCTAAAAACAGAAATCATAAAAAACCTGCAAATCAACCAAATCAACAAAAGGGTTTTGCAATTCATACTCTCTAGATGACGTGTCAACAATCTGGCAAACAGTAAGAGCAATCATAGACGTCTTGCCAGTACCACTCTGAGCTTGAGCAATAACATCACGCCCTTCAATAATAGGTCTCACTGCTCTTTGCTGAATAGCTGATGGCTTCTCAAACCCATGTTGGTAAATCCCTCGGAGCAGGTCGTCTTTTATTCCCATGGCGTCGAAGCTCATGATTGGCTCCACCCCGGGTGATGTTTGGAATACGAGCTTCTCGTCGTCTACTGTTGTGGTTCTCCGGCTTCGGTTGGGTGGGACTACTGATGATGTTCCTGCCATTTTTGGGGGGTCGAATTTGTTGGATTTAGGGTTTTGTGTGTGTATTGTGTGTTGTGTGGTGATTTGAAAGAGAAAACGTGAAGGAGGTGATATGTGTGTTGTTTTTAGGGTTTTTTTATATGGGATTGGGTTCGGTTTGTGTTCTAACCGGGCCCTTGCTTTTCTATGGTTTATTTTCCATCCAATCACTATAAATTATGCATGTTGTAGTGTGTGCATTATTGGTTTGATTTAGTGGTGTATAGTCCTATCCTTACTTTAGGATAAATCTGAGAGTAGAGATATTGCTTTCAGAGAAACTTTCGACAAGTGCAAATGTGCAAATGAGAGAGAACATAAAAAGGTCAAAGAGCAATAGAGCAAACAAAAGACAAGAGATAAGCAAACAAAGCAGGAGAACAAAACAAACAAGGAACATAAAAGAACAAGACCTAAAAATAAAAAAGCAAACACCGCAGGCGCAAAAAAGCAAACAAAAAAATAAAATGCAAGACAAGCCAAAAAACATACAAAGCAAAACAAGCAGTGAAACAAACAAAAAGGACCGGGGCACAGCGAAACAGACAAACATATGCAAAAGGGACAGGGACACCTTCGATGTAGTGGTGTTGGCGCGTGAACTACCACCTCACAAGTAAAGTATCACCACCATTACTTTTCAGCCTAAGTGTTACACATATGTATGTGTGAATCTTCTTTTGTAAAAGTTTTGTAAGTACAACATTTCTCTTTTCTTTTAATCTTTGAAATTATAGATTATACGAAAAAATTTATTTAAGTATTTTTTTTTTTTTATTATTACTAAGAAATAACAAGTACTATTAATTTCACAATTTAAAGTCAATGAAAAATAAAATACTAAAACTAAGATAAACGATAATTTTAACTGATAACGTATGTATATGTTGCCAATTATGAAGCTCATATATTAATACCTAAACTAGACTTTCTAGGTAAGGAAGTTTTTCAGGTTCTTAGGTTTGCGAAAAGAGACAATTATCATTGTGACTATTACTATGCAATCAATTGGTATGTTTTAATGAGCGCAAATGAAACGTCATGGATATAAAGTATGCACCACTATAGAATACCGAGACCCCACCACCCACTATGGTACTTATTGTAGAAGTATAAGGTATAACTGGTCAAACATATTGTGCTCTTTTAATCATCATGACCATTGAGTTTAGGATTATGTACGTCAAACATATTGTGCTCTTTTAATCATCATGTCCATTGTCATTTTAATATGTCATACATAACATGAAACCAAAATTAGTTGCATATGTCATCTGAATGATGCATTTGCTCATTTTACTTACCAGAATGGATGATCATTTACTTTAATATATCTTACGTCACTGTAACTAATATACGAGTACACATAATCTTATACTATTTGAATTATTATTGCCTCTAAAAATGTGAAGTCAAAGTTGCTTCAATGAATGCTAGCAACATTTAAAGTTTTTTTTTATTAATTTGGAAATTTTTTGCTTATAAATCAACATCGCCAATTCATGTTCTCCAAATAACAGTTTTACTAATAACTCATTTCATTCTCTTGCTGTCGCAATGCTTCACTACTTGTTGGCCTCACTTAGTAATAACTCAACATCGGTCATTCATGTTCTCCCCTTCCTTTTTTTACTAATAAGGGCCCGTTTGGTTTATAAATGGGTTTAGGATTTTGATTTGGATTAGGATTTGAATTTGGATTTAAATTTGGATTTGAATTTAATGTAGGTGAGAGAAAATAATATTTAAATTATTTTATAATTTAAATATTAATTAAGAATTTATTTTGTTAACACTAAAAGAAAAGATACACACACAATATGACAATGGGGCCCGTGAACAGTCAAAAACCCACCAAGTAGATCTACTTTTAAAACAGTGGATGTGAGAGGGTGTGATACCCAATTTCTAATCCCGGAATTCTAACCAAATATTTTTTTTTTTCCACTTTCCATCCTAAAGTTAAATCCAACACCCTCAACCAAACGGGCCCTAAAACATTTCATTATCTTGATGTCCAAATCACCTCGTCCAACTCCTTAACCAATGACCTCTTGTTATAAAAAAATATATATGATTATAAGAATAGGTATGGGTTTAGAAACCCATCGACTCGGGTACCTGTGTGAATTTATTTTTCGGCGATAATCTTTTCAAAGTACTTTTTTACTATGGCACGATATTTCAGCAGTAAATCCAAAGTGGTTCCCGTCTTTAGCAAAATTTCAACAACTCAAATAGTTAACGAGTCGGGTCGGGTCAAGTTGTGTCCAAGTGTTTCCGTCTCAATGCATAATATTATTTGACTTTAGCAAAATCATCCAATCAAAATTAAATGTTTGTTGTGCATCCAGATTTTTAGTGATTGTATCTATGTATTTCGGGATCGACATCGAATCATAGTGATTTATAGATGATTTTGTAATAAAACTCATTATCTTAACGACAACCCTAAGGGTTGTCATTAGCAAAACTCATTAAAAAGAAAGTTAGTACTTTGACTTTAAAATCACAAATACTTTTAGGGTTATGGTACAATGAAGTCACTAAAGTTTCACCAAAATTTGTTTTAAGGAAACAAAGTTTCATTTTGTACTTCTAGGTTACTGAAATTTGAAACTTTGTTCACTCAAGTAACTGAACTTACAAAAGTGAATGTTCAGGTTATTGAAATTTGAATTTTGTTCACTCAAGTTACTGAACTTATCAAAAAATATACATCTATATTACTCGGACAAACACTGAATTTTCGAAGTGTATGCTTACCGAAAGTTCAGTAACCTAGAAGTACAAAATGAAACTTTGTTTCCTTAGGACAAATTTTGGTGAAATTTTAGTGACTTCCGTGTACCATAACCCATACTTTTACAACTTAAAGTCTAAAGCTCCACATAAATACCCATTATAAAGTGAGCTGTTACATGTTTTTTAAATGAGTTGATGTTACAAGTTCAAACAATTTAAGACAATTAATCAACTTTTAATTATGTGTATGCAAGCTATTGACTATCTTTTTATAGTAAGTGTGTAGGCTTATTTTTTTAAGACTTTCTCTTATACTAGGCGAGTACCTGTGTATAGCAACGGAAATGCTAGTGGCAGATAATTAACGATTTATGATATTGTGGTGAGTGTTTTGTGTAGCGTTCAAAATAAAACGTGAACAGATCAGAATGTAACTGCAAATGGGTGTACTACACGATAACTAAAGTCTATAAAAAATTCTTAACATCTATCAAAGAATATATAAAAACATTTAATGAAACCGAAATTAAACATTACATCCGTTATGAGATAAAAACTAACAACACACGTTACTCGTCGCGTAAAACTTCTTGATACATGACATTTGAGGTGTAGATTCCAGCTTGACGAAACTTTTTGACTGGTTTAACCAATACCTTTGTTGTTTAAGTGATATCCCTCTGGACAACGCACATAAAGTTGGCCATGCGAGAAAACATAATCGGGCAAATACACACCCTACATTTGGAATTGTTTGGCCCTCAGCTTTATTGATAGTCATTGCAGAGCTAAGAGGCACATGAAATTGTGTACTCTTTAGTTTAAAAATGAATACGTCTTCTTCTGATAGAGCAAGAGAAATTAAGCATCATCACGGCCAATTCTAGGATTCAAACTCATACCTTACCAAAACACAAATTTGAACAAATAAACAGTAAGAACTTAAATAACAAATTCAACCAACAATGGTCATTAGCTTTGAGAAGAAAAAAACTTATGGCTGTGTTTGGCAAGGGCTTATAGGGAGCTTATAGAGGCTTGGGCTTTTAAAATAAGTCAGCTGATTCGTGTGAAAACCAATTATATAATATATATAGTATAGTATCGAAGTGATCTGCGTAAAATACGGATCACCCGAGTCGTTTCCCAACGAAGGCGAATGAAATCGAGAATATCGATTCGTGAAATCGTGAATTGAAAAGTGAAAAAGTAAAAATAGCAATCAAATAGTTCACGTATTCATAAACAAGTATGAAATATGCAGAAAGTACAAGCTAATTATGCACCAAATTGAAAAACGTAAAAACGGAAACGCAACCGCAAAATTTAAAACGTAACGTATATCGAAAAATGATCCTACGAACTTAAAAATATTTTTTAAAAATATTAAACTAATAAAAAGAATTTTAAGAAAAAGAAAAATATTTTTTTGACTTTTTATTTATGTACTATGAATTTTTATTGATTTTTGGAATTTAAAATGTATTAAAAATAAGGAAAAATAGAAAAATATAGTGGAAAAATGAAAATTTAATTCTAAAAATTCTAAAATATTATAAAAGAATTTCTAAAAATATTTTTTTATTTTTCACAGCTTTTTCTGATTTTTTTATTGGTTTTTGGTATTTAAAAATGAATAAAATCAAAAGAAATTAAGAAAAATAGTAAAAATGCTAGGAAAAATCTGGAAAAATTCCAGAAATTCTAAAATAATAAAAAGAACTTAAAATAAAATTTTGAAGTAAAATTGAAAAGCTGAACTGCTTATTCTATGAAAACTGCTTATCACAAGTGCTTATTATTAAGCACTTGTGACCAAATCTTTATGAAACTAAGAACTCAAGTTTATTATGATGTATTTAGCTCAGATAATGCAAAGTATGATCAAGTTTAAGCACAGAAACACAGATAAGAAGCAATAAGCAAAAGCAAAAAGCACTAGGCACAAGCAGATTAAGCACAAGCAGTAACTGATATAATATGGTGATGCACAACACTAGAACCACTAATATAGAACTCAGAATCAAGCTCAAATCATAAATGCACACTCAAAAACACAAATGCAGGCCTGAAACTCAGATCAGAACCCTGTCTCAAACAGTTAACTTCTAAGGCACAATAAGCTGATGAAATAAGCTCCAAATGAAAAGGTAATGGGGGCAAAAGCTACCCTACTATTCTGAGATTACAATCCAACTCAGAAATTGGATATCTAATCTCCTAATCCTATCTAAATGATGCCTTGAAAGTAGTCTTACACCTGTGGTGCAGGGGAATTAGATGCATGAACAGTCAACTTCCAATCTATTTTCCAATAAGCTAATAAGCTTCAAATCCAAATTTTCTTTTTGATTATTGTTCTCTAACTGCCAAACTTTTAAAAACAACTTTCCAAATATATTTCCAATGAATTTTAAATCCTACAAGTGACCACAAAGTTATGACTAAAGCTGAGTATTAAATCTATTTGACTTTTTGATTACAAATCTATTTTGACTAAACTGAATTTTAGCAGCTCAAAGCTACTTCTAAATAGTTGTTTTAAGCTACAATTTATCTATTTTAAGCTAATTCTAATTATAATGCAACTATTCACCTAATTTCACTAACAGATTTTAACTATAACTAACTGAATTTGAATTAAACTAAGATTTTGACTTTTATCAAACTACAAACTGATTTTATGAATAATATAAACTACAACTAACCTAAGTGATCAAATTATGCAACTATATCTAGCCTACTAACTCTAAACCTCAGCAAAACAATATCAACCAAACACTTCATATGTGTGACTGTTTGCTACAACTCTATGTCACACACCTCAAATCTCTATCAACTGATCTTAAAAACTTCTAATCACAATCATAAGCTATAACAACAATCAATCACAACTAGATCCACTAGAAACTCAGTACACAGAATCACAACATATGACAGATACTCAGATGATGTATTAAGCTACTCAAAACAAAGCTGATGTGCAATGAAACAAATTAGACTCAATCTCATATATGAATCTCAATGGAACAGTAACACATATGTAATACACATTAAACTCAGATCCACATATGTTGACAGATAAGATGAATGGAACAGTAAACCACTAAAACACTAATTTAAACAATGAAAATGATCTAATATTCAAACAAACTCAATTATCAACTACAGAAACAACTATATTAATAATAAATTCCAATCAAACAATACAACAACTACTTATAACAGATCTGATCTATAAACTTGAGAGGAAATTTAACTAGAACAAAACTTACAAATCCATTCCTCCTCAGCACAAATTGAGGAGGATTCACTATGCTTGCCTATCTTTAAAGATAGGCATGTCCATCCCTTTTTGACAATGTTTATCCCATAAACAACCTCAGCTACCAATTGTCCGAACTTTTGACTTTGTTTGACTGACTCAAATAACTTCCACTAATAAGCTAACAAGCTTAAATGGAATGTATGAAAGGAAAAATAAGCTCTACTGTGAGCTATAATATTTATTATGTAAACATTTTTATTTATTTTTTATATTTTCTGATTTTTTTTTTTTTTATTTTTATGATTTCTGATAAAAGTATAAGAAGAATATTAGACTAAGGTAGATAGTTAAGCTGATTGAACTAAAATAAGCAGAATAAAAGTTGAATGAAAGCAGTATATGCTATAGGAATTGAACAATAAGCTAAAAATATAAGAAGTAAACTCAGAATTTTATTAAACACTTAATAAAAGTATTACATTATCTAGTCTAAATACAATCTGAAATAAATTTTGCAGCATAACAATACACTAAAAACTACACAATGATAAGCTAAAAATGATACCCTATTTATAGATGAGGAGTGAGGGGTTGGGTCTGATTTGCCAGGTTGGCAATCCATGACTAATTGTGCTTCTTCAGTCCATCTCTCAGCCCTTTGATCCTTTTTGTGCTTCTTTACACTCATAGCAGCCCTTGGATGAGAATTTAGGACGTAGCCTCACCAATCCAACTCTGACACCTGTCCCCAATCGTGTGCTTATTCTCTGTCCTTGTCAGAGTTTCTAGAAGCCGAATCCAATGCCCAAAGAATGATGTGGTGCAACCAATAGTAAGCAGCCAAGTGTCCTTCTCAGCTCAATACTTTTCTCTGACATGTGCACAGACACGTGATACCTTCTAGAAATACCAATGATAGGTTTATTAATGGTTAATTGGTGTGGTGTAATGATTTGAGCTTGATTGGTATTCTAGGGTTCATGGTGTTCTTGAGGTTCTGAGAATTTGGGGGAATTTGGGTGCGTGTGAGTTATTATATTTTTATGACCGTATATTGACTTTTTGACCATTATTATGGGGTGGGCTTGGGTTAAAGGTTTTAGTGATGGGCTTGGGTTAATAGATTTGGTCTTGGGCTTGAATGATAGCATGTACCAGGCTTGCTTTCTTTTAATTAAATATGTAGTAATATGAATTTGCAAGGACCTATCTTGTAATAAATGAAACTTGAAGGACCCAAGGTGTAGTATTCTGAGACTTCAAGGGCTGAGTTTGACTTTCCTCAAAAATATAATCCAATGACTATTTCTGCCAAAACTGAATAAATGAAGGACTGTAGTTGACTTTTAGATCCCGACATTGACTTTTTGACCATCTTCCACTCTCGTGCCCATTTCCCGGTATTCGTGTGATTTTTCGTCTTTTTGTGATTAATCCATGCCTGCATATTCACAACATAAAAACAAGTGTTTTCTTGGCAATTGTTAGCTCCAATAGTCATATTGGGTCGGGATTTGGCCATATAATGGTGAGTGAATAAGCACTCACCAAAATCCCCCAGACTAAGGTATTGTCGTGTCCTCACGCAATGTGATCAATTCACGCTTTTTGGGATAAATAATTTCAAAACTCTTCCTACTAACTTTGTAAAGTAGCAAGGAGGTTCGAAAGAAGTAATAAAATCATTTATTCCCAAAAACGCTCCGTTTTCCGATTTTCATGAATAACAACTACAACTTCTATTTTTGTACTTTTTCATTTATATATGTGACGGTTTATTTTGACTTTCATTATCAATTCTTATCTGTTGATAATTTTCAGGGTCAACGAGTAGAAACACTTCTCACAGAGAAGAGACCATACGGATAAAAATCGTCATCCTTGATTTTTCACAAGCTCCCAAACTAAGCGTAAAATCGAGATCATTGTTTATCCACAAGTTCGATGCTAACACTGCCCACAAAAGTTACTTGTGTATTACCTCTTGTTCCCAGGTCCTAAGTTTTGTATCTCAAGATTTTAATTTGTGAGAAATGAATTGTTTCATATTTTCTCGTTTTGATAATTATTAGTCCGATAAGAGCACAAAATTTGAACGCTAAGTAGTTTCCAAACTTTCCCTCGAAAATCCCTGCATACAGAAATCGGGTCCACATGAAGGTCTCTGATTTAACACGATTTGTAGGGGCTCCCTTTTTATTTACGACCGAGACATACCATATTTGATACCCGAAACGGAAGCTTTTTATTAGAGAAACCCCCAGAGTCGAAGCTTGGCATTTTTGCATAATCATAAGCACTTTAATAATACTTTGGTCCTTAGTATTTTATTTCTTTTACGATCAACGGTTTGTGAGCCGCTAAGATGTAAGAGCTTTATTATGACTTTGGATTTCTATCCGCTGCTTTTTTATAGCTTTGGATTCCTCTGCCTTTTTATTTGGCTTTGGACTATTATTATTGATATTCATAATCATATGCCAAACCCCGAGTCCTACGGTTTTTACTAAGATCACAACATCGGCAGCGAACCGGTAAGATGCAATAGTCTATTTTACCGTAACACTGGCAGTACCCCAATGTGTACCAAACCCCCGTATGCAGAGATTTTGTTGGGAACGAGAAAAAACTAAGTATTGCCCAAACCGTATACCCTTAATTAAACCTAGAGATCTATTATTATTGGTGTGCAAGCTTGTGGGAACAAGGAGGCCACAAGTACCTCTTGTGGTTTTTTAAACCCCAGTAATGAGATCCGTGTATAGCACGAAACTTCTAAATAAACTCTATCATTTCTCGATCTCCGCAAATTTAAAATCCCAAATAATGAGATCCGTGGATGCTTAGCCATAATCTTTTGATTATATTGGTTAAGGGAGACAAGCTAGGGCTCAACACGCCCGGTCAAGTCAAAACATTTATTTCTACTCTCGCCGGTAGAAAAGTCAAAACAAGGTGTCAAATCTTATTATTCATATCATTTATTTCACTTTTTTTTTTAATAATAATAAAAAGGTGACAAAATTTAAAATTTTTGATGGAAAACGGAGTTGCAAGAGTGCATGACATGTGAAAAATGCAAGGTCAAAATCGAATCGAAGATTCACCCTCCCCCACACTAGAATGAAACATTGTCCTTAATGTTTTACGGGTTAAGGTAATCCTAACAAAATTCTAGGCCGTTTATTAGTTATGCCAAAGAAAACGTTAGTCGATAAGATTCACAGATATAGGATTTCCAAGTAGCACCGATGAATGAAACTCGAGTGGAGAGAAGATAACGAGCACGAGAGTCATCATAAATCGCGGACAATCCTAACAAACATCACAAACAACCACGGAACACAAGAGTAGAAGAGGCACCCCCTCCTCACGTTATTTGTTAGAAAATAGAAAATAAGAAGATGAAATTGGATAAGCATGGGTTGCCACCCACGAAGCGCTTGTTTTTGTTCACCGAGTCACATAAGCTTGACTCAATCCCCGAATTCAATTGTCCTTGGGGAAAGTTTGGAGATCCGGGACTACCATAGTCGGTACATCCCCTCCAAAGTAGTGTTTCAAACGGTGACCATTCACCTTAAAATTGGGACCATCTTGTTGAGCTAACTCAATGGTTCCATAAGGGAAAACTTGGGTTATTGTGAATGGTCCAGACCAACGGGTTTTAAGCTTACCCGAGAATATCTTTAAACGAGAGTTAAAAAGTAGCACTTGATCACCAACGTTAAAAATGCGGTCTTTGATCTTGGCATCATGGATTCTTTTTGTTTTCTCTTTATATATCAAAGAATTCTCGTAAGCTTGATCACGGAGTTCTACTAACTCATTCAATTGAATTTTTCTGTGATCACCCGCGGTTTTCAAATCAAAGTTGGCATGTTTTAAGGCCCAGTAGGCCTTGTGCTCTAGTTCATTGGGCAAATGACAAGCTTTCCCGTAAACCAGCTATATGGTGTACACCCTATGGGAGTTTTGTAAGCGGTCCGGAAAGCCCATAATGCATCTTCTAATTTGTCGGCCCAAGAGGCACGGTGCTCTCATATTGTCCTTTCAAGTATACGTTTTAAACCACGATTGGAGACCTCCACTTGACCACTCGTTTGTGGATGATAAGCCGTGGAAAGACGATGTGTGACACCATATTTAAGCATAACTTTCGCAAATTGATCATTGCAAAAATGGGTCCCACGATCGCTTATGATGGCTCGAGGTGCACCAAATAGGGCAAAGAGACTTTTTAAAAACTTAACAACCACTCAGGCATCATTAGTGGGGAGCGCGTTCGCTTCAACCCATTTTGATAAGTAATCAACGGCCACGAGAATATATTTATTACCCCTAGACGACGGGAATGGCCCCATGAAATCGATGCCCCAAACATCAAAAATCTCATAAACTTGAATCGCATTTTGCGGCATTTCATCTTTTTGAGAAATTTTCCCTTGACGTTGGCAAGAATCACATGTTTTCACCAATTCATGGGCATCCCGATATATCGTCAGCCAATAAAAGCCGGAATCGAAAACCTTCTTAGCGGTGAAATTGGCACCATGATGTCCCCCCGTGGGTCCACTATGACATGCCTTTAGAATTTCAACGGCATCCGTACCGTGAACACACCGCCGGATCACTTGATCCGCACAGACTTTGAACAAGTAGGGGTCGTCCCAAAAATAATGTTGGACATCTTTAAAGAATTTCTTCTTTTGCTGGGACGACATCCCTTTCCTAATGAAATTCTCCGCATGGTAATTCGCAAAATCGGCGAACCATGCGGTGCTTTGGTCAATTTTGGTCACACTCCCAAGTGTCTCGAGAGGAAAAGCATCATTAATTTCCTTTTTCTCGAGAACACTTTGATGGGGGTTCTCAAGTCGTGAAAGGTGATCGGCAGCAAGATTCTCAGCTCCTTTCTTGTCTCGTATTTCGACATTAAATTCTTGGAGCAAAAGAACCCACCGCATTAAACGTGGCTTCGCATCTTGTTTAGCCATTAAGTACTTTAGGGCTGAATGGTCCGTATACACTATGCATTTTTTAAGTAGCAAATAAGACCTAAATTTCTCAAAAGCATAGACAACCGCTAACATTTCCTTTTCGGTAGTTGTGTAGTGATGTTGGGCGTCATTCATGGTCTTGCTTGCATAGTGTATAGGCTGAAAATACTTGTTCTTACGTTGTCCCAGAACTGCACCAATGGCATAATCACTTGCATCACACATTAGCTCAAATGGTAAGTTCCAATCGGGGGCAACTAAGATTGGTGCCTCCGTTATCTTTTTCTTTAAAACATTAAATGCATCGACGCATTCATTCGTGAAGTTAAACGGAGCGTCTTTTTCTAAAAGGTGGGTCAGAGGCCTGGCTATTTTGGAGAAGTCTTGAATAAAACGTCGGTAAAAGCCAGCATGACCAAGGAAACTTCTAATTCCTTTGACGGTAGTCGGGTGTGGTAATTTAGCAATAACATCGACTTTTGCCCGATCCACCTCAATCCCAGATTTGGATATCTTATGGCCGAGGACTATTCCCTCTTTAACCATGAAGTGGCACTTCTCCCAATTTAGAACTAAATTAGTGTTTTCACACCGAATTAGCATATTTTCCAAATGGGAAAGGCAAGAGTCGAAAGAATTTCCATAGACGGAGAAGTCGTCCATGAACACTTCCATGGTTTTTTCAATCATATCGGAGAAAATGGCCATCATACACCGTTGAAACGTTCCTGGAGCGTTACATAAGCCAAAGGGCATTCTACGATAAGCAAACGTTCCATACGGGCAAGTAAAAGTGGTCTTTTCTTGATCCTGGGGATCAATGGGAATTTGAAAGTACCCAGAAAAGCCATCCAGAAAACAATAGAACTCATTTCCCGCTAAACGTTCAAGCATTTGGTCCATAAAAGGGAGCGGGAAATGGTCTTTACGTGTCGCATCATTCAACTTGCGGTAGTCGATACAAACTCTCCATCCGGTCACAAGTCGAGTCGGTATAAGCTCATTATCGTCATTCTTCACAACAGTGATTCCGCCCTTCTTTGGTACACAATGAACCGGTCTAACCCATGAACTATCCGAGATTGGATAAATCATTCCAGCGTCAAGGAGTTTTATAACTTCCTTTTTGATCACTTCATGGATTTGTGGATTAACCCGTCATTGTTGTTGGACGTAAGCTTTGTGATTTTCTTCAAGAAGAATCTTATGAGTACAAAATCGAGGGTCGATTCCCTTAATGTCGTATATTTGCCAAGCAATCGCACTTTTATGCTTCCGAAGCACATCTAAGAGTCGTGTCTTCTCCTCATCTTTAAGGCCTTTTGATATTATAACCGGTAATTTATCATTTTTTTCCAAGTATGCGTATTCGAGATGAGGAGGCAAATCCTTGAGCTCGAGCTCCGGAGGATTCTCAATAGACGGCTTTACTTCTTTTACGTCTGCCATTTTTAAGTCAACCGGAGGGGAAGAAACAATCGGTTTTTATTTAACAATTTTTCAAGTAATAAAATGTCCCCCTCCGGATTAAAGTTATTATTATCAATTTCCGGTGAAAATGATTCATTTACAAGACAAGCATTGATTTCTTCCCAAGTGAGATCACTTCCCTCAAACGGAGTGAGGGAAGGGGAAGAATCGGAGACGATCGGTTCAAAAAAAGAAGTGGGATTGCCACTCGAAGCATTATCGGTAAAACCAAGAAATTCTTGAGCATACTCCTCCGTAAGTTCATCAATAACATCAATACGGTTGACGGAAGAAACATCGTAATCGGAGGAGTATCTCGCGGTTTGATCAAGGTTAAAAGTGACGACTTCGTTTCCAACACGTAAAGTAATCTCCTCGTCATAAACATCAATTAAGGCACGACCGGTCCTTAGGAAACCTCTCCCGAGAATGAGAGGAACCCGTGGATCGGCATCGAAATCAACAACCACAAAATCCGCAGGGAAATGAAATTTCCCAACATTGACAAAAATATCCTCAGCTATGCCAATTGGACGAGACGTAGATCGGTCGACAAGCTCGAGGGTCATAAGCGTCGGTGTCACGTTAGGAAGAGACAACTTTTTCCATATCGACATCGGCATAAGGTTAATGCTAGCACCAAGATCGGCCAAGGCGAAGCATTGAACCATACCCGGAAAATTGCACGGTATAAGAAACTTGCCAGGGTCTTCAAGCTTTTCGGGTAGCTTTTTAAGAAGAACCGCTGAGCAATTCTCGTTCATTTGAGTCCTTGACATTTCAAAAAGTTTTTTCTTATTATTCAAAAGACCTTTTAGCATCGAAGCAAATTTGGGCATCAAAAGTATATCATCCGCGAGACTTATATCAAAGTGTAACTCTTGAAAAATCTGATAAAATTTCTCCATTTGGTTTTTATCTTTCTCGCGGTGCTTTTGTTCGTTTAAGCGTGACGGATATGGCAACTTTGTTTTAACCGGTGTTTCATTTTCATTATCATTAACAACCTTTTCCTTTCCTTTAGACGTCGGAACCACCGGAGGT
The DNA here is from genome assembly GCA_030686995.1 of Artemisia argyi. NCBI lineage: Eukaryota > Viridiplantae > Streptophyta > Magnoliopsida > Asterales > Asteraceae > Artemisia > Artemisia argyi. Next base: position 165,308,996 of record CM060696.1, on the reverse strand, counting down.
TGGATGTCTTCGGTCCTTCCATTATTAATAGGAATTTCCGTATCCGTTGTCACCTCGGGTTCACGGGCGACTACCTTGGGGGGTAGAGAAGAAGAGGTAGTCGGAGCCGTCGGTCCATCATAAGTAACACCACTCCTTGTTATGATCGCTTTTGCATCGCCCCTCGGGTTAGCGATCGTGTTGCTTGGCAACGTTCCAGAGCCTGAGGGTCGATCATTTAAACGCTTGTTGATATCATTGATTTGAGTTGCAAACATTTTCGTTGTTTCATCTTGTTTAGCAATTAAAGCTTGTTGACCTTGAATCAATTGTTTAATCAACTCTTCCGTGGGCGACGGATTTGGAATAGCAGCTTCATTTTGATTATTAAAACTTTGCCCACGGTTTTGAAAATTGCCATTATTCTGATTTCCATGATTATTATTCTGAAAATTCCCATTGTTTTGAAAATTGTTCCCTTGAGGCGGGCCTTGGTGGTAATTTCCCCGGTTTTGATTTTGTTGAAAATTCTGATTTTGTCCTTGAAAACCATTATTTCCACGGTTGTGATTCTGATTGTTATTGAATTGATGATTACGGTTTTGCACATTGTTATTCTGATTCACTTGATTAGGTTGATTAAACCCGGGTGGTCCTTGAAAATGGCTCGAATGGTAGCTGAGGAGATTACAGTCTCCTTGAAGAGGTGGGTAACCATTGCCACCCATGTTTGCAGCATACACGTTTTCTTGAGCAAAAGAGCCGGTCGTCGGACATTCATAATACGGGTGTGGACCACCACAAATTTCACAAACGACATTGACCATATTAACTTGTGTGTTTTTGGCTTGATTCGACATCATTTGGTACATCTTTAGCATAGCCGTCGACAAATCGTCAATTTTCTTATTCAAGACGGCTAGCTCGGGGTTAGAAGAAGAAGAGTTTAGAGTCGCAGTCGATCTTATTGGCTCATTCCTCTCGGCTGAGGAATCCCAATAATTGTAATGGGCCGTCATATTCTCGATTAGCTCGTAACAATCCTCAGGACGATGTTTCATGAAAGTACCACCAGCTGCAGCATTGATCGTGTCCCTATGTCGTAAAGTCAATCCATTATAAAATGTATCAATTATTGTGACGAGAAGCATATTATGATTCGGACAACGATCAATGGCAAGCTTGTAACGCTCCCAAGCCTCAAACAAAGACTCATCGGGGAGTTGTCGAAAATTGCTAATATCATTCCTCAATTTCGTCACCATCGATGGTGGAAAATACTTCGCCAGGAACTTGGAAACCATTTCATTGAAAGTATGAATCGAGTTCCTGGGAAGGCGATCAAACCACGCGGTGGCATGATGCGTAAGAGAATAGGGGAAGAGAGAGAGACGGAGGGCGTCATCGGAGACCCCGTTTTGCTTCATATTTTGGGTGACGGTTAGAAACTTATCGAGATGCTTATTTGCATCGTCACCCGGTAGTCCGTGAAATTGGCACGAATTTTGGACTTGTTGTATCATGTGGTGCTTAAGTCCAAAATCCGTAGCCTCAATATTTAGAGGGGCAATCGGGCCACCTCTACCATGCACCGTAGGTTGGCACAGCTCCTCCATCGTTCGGAGATCAGGAGCCGGCATGTGTTGGTTTTCATCACCACCCACCGGAGGGTGTTGATTATTCATATCCATTTCCTCAACGTTAAGGAAATGGACACGGTGTGTGTATCGTATTACCCTTTCGGGATTTGACAAAGGTGATATAAGACTCTCGAAAGAAGAGCGGGTGTGCATACACCAAAAGCAAAATTAAAAAGAAAAGAAAAAGAAAAGGAAAATCTTTTTGTTTTTTTATATTTTTCACAAATTTTTTTTATTTCTTTTGTTTTTCTTTTCTTAAAACGTAATGTTAATCGAAAACCGTTTCTTTCAAAACCACGCGCGACGGGACGGGAGAGAAGAATGGATCTCTCTTCAGCTAGCAATTTAATGTCTTAGCTATCCGTATTTCCCGCTTATTCGGTTGTAGTAATTGAAATAATCCGATAAACAACTAAATTACATTTTCGTTATATTGCGAGACTTTTCTTGTTTACAACGCCCTTTCTTTCGATCGAGTCAAGGCTGTAACTTTTATTATTTTTTTTGTATTTTGTAAACACTTTAGGAAAAGTGTTTTTGATTTTTCAATTTTTATAGAGATATATATACAAAGTAGATGAAGGCTTAACAAAACACGATTTTTCAAAAAGATATTCAAAAATTCACTTCGACCCTCCCCGGAAGCGGTGCCAAAATTTGATTCGTGTGAAAACCAATTATATAATATATATAGTATAGTATCGAAGTGATCTGCGTAAAATACGGATCACCCGAGTCGTTTCCCAACGAAGGCGAATGGAATCAAGAATATCGATTCGTGAAATCGTGAATTCAAAAGTGAAAAGGTGAAAATAGCAATCAAATAGTTCACGTATTCACAAACAAGTATGAAATATGCAGAAAGTACAAGCTAATTATGCACCAAATTGAAAAACGTAAAAACGGAAACGCAACCGCAAAATTTAAAACGTAACGTATATCGAAAAATGATCCTACGAACTTAAAAATATTTTCTAAAAATCTTAAACTAATAAAAAGAATTTTAAGAAAAAGAAAAATATTTTTTTGACTTTTTATTTATTTACTATGAATTTTTATTGATTTTTGGAATTTAAAATGTATTAAAAATAAGGAAAAATCGAAAAATATAGTGGAAAAATGAAAATTTAATTCTAAAAATTCTAAAATATTATAAAAGAATTTCTAAAAATATTTTTGTATTTTTCACAGCTTTTTCTGATTTTTTTATTGGTTTTTGGTATTTAAAAATGAATAAAATCAAAAGAAATTAAGAAAAATAGTAAAAATGCTAGAAAAAATCTGGAAAAATTCCAGAAATTCTAAAATAATAAAAAGAACTTAAAATAAAATTTTGAAGTAAAATTGAAAAGCTGAACTGCTTATTCTATGAAAACTGCTTATCACAAGTGCTTATTATTAAGCACTTGTGACCAAATCTTTATGAAACTGAGAACTCAAGTTTATTATGATGTATTTAGCTCAGATAATGCAAAGTATGATCAAGTTTAAGCACAGAAACACAGATAAGAAGCAATAAGCAAAAGCAAAAAGCACTAGGCACAAGCAGATTAAGCACAAGCAGTAACTGATATAATATGGTGATGCACAACACTAGAACCACTAATATAGAACTCATAATCAAGCTCAAATCATAAATGCACACTCAAAAACACAAATGCATGCCTGAAACTCATATCAGAACAGTTAACTTCTAAGGCACAATAAGCTGATGAAATAAGCTCCAAATGAAAAGGTAATGGGGGCAAAAGCTACCCTACTATTCTGAGATTACAATCCGACTCAGAAATTGGATCTCTAATCTCCTAATCCTATCTAAATGATGCCTTGAAAGTAGGCTTACACCTGTGGTGCAGGGGAATTAGATGCCTAAACAGTCAACTTCCAATCTATTTTCCAATAAGCTAATAAGCTTCAAATCCAAATTTTCTTTTTGATTATTGTTCTCTAACTGCCAAACTTTTAAAAACAACTTTCCAAATATATTTCCAATGAATTTTAAATCCTACAAGTGACCACAAAGTTATGACTAAAACTGAGTATTAAATCTATTTGACTTTTTGATTACAAATCTATTTTGACTAAACTGAATTTTAGTAGCTCAAATCTACTTCTAAATAGTTGTTTTAAGCTACAATTTATCTATTTTAAGCTAATTCTAATTATAATGCAACTATTCACCTAATTTCACTAACAGATTTTAACTATAACTAACTGAATTCGAATTAAACTAAGATTTTGACTTTTATCAAACTACAAACTGATTTTATGAATAATATAAACTACAACTAACCTAAGTGATCAAATCATGCAACTATATCTAGCCTACTAACTCTAAACCTCAGCAAAACAATATCAACCAAACACTCCATATGTGTGACTGTTTGCTACAACTCTATGTCACACACCTCAAATCTCTATCAACTGATCTTAAAAACTTCTAATCAAAATCATAAGCTATAACAACAATCAATCACAACTAGATCCACTAGAAACTCAGTACACAGAATCACAACATATGACAGATACTCAGATGATGTATTAAGCTACTCAGAACAAAGCTGATGTACAATGAAACAAATTAGACTCAATCTCAGATATGAATCTCAATGGAACAGTAACACATATGTAATACACATTAAACTCAGATCCACATATGTTGACAGATAAGATGAATGGAACAGTAAACCACTAAAACACTAATTTAAACAATGAAAATGATCTAATATTCAAACAAACTCAATTATCAACTACAGAAACAACTATATTAATAATAAATTCCAATCAAACAATACAACAACTACTTATAACAGATCTGATCTATAAACTTGAGAGGAAATTTAACTAGAACAAAACTTACAAATCCATTCCTCCTCAGCACAAATTGAGGAAGATTCACTATGCTTGCCTATCTTTAAAGATAGGCATGTCCATCCCTTTTTGACAATGTTTATCCCATAAACAACCTCAGCTACCAATTGTCCGAACTTTTGACTTTGTTTGACTGACTCAAATAACTTCCACTAATAAGCTAACAAGCTTAAATGGAATGTATGAAAGGAAAAATAAGCTCTACTGTGAGCTATAATATTTATTATGTAAACATTTTTATTTATTTTTTATATTTTCTGATTTTTTTTTTTTATTTTTTTTTTTATGATTTCTGATAAAAGTATAAGAAGAATATTAGACTAAGGTAGATAGTTAAGCTGATTGAACTAAAATAAGTAGAATAAAAGTTGAATGAAAGCAGTATATGCTAAAGGAATTGAACAATAAGCTAAAAATATAAGAAGTAAACTCAGAATTTTATTAAACACTTAATAAAAGTATTACATTATCTAGTCTAAATACAATCTGAAATAAATTTTGCAGCATAACAATACACTAAAAACTACACAATGATAAGCTAAAAATGCTACCCTATTTATAGATGAGGAGTGAGGGGTTGGGTCTGATTTGCCAGGTTGGCAATCCACAACTAATTGTGCTTCTTCAGTCCATCTCTCAGCCCTTTGATCCTTTTTGTGCTTCTTTACACTCATAGCAGCCATTGGATGAGAATTTAGGACGTAGCCTCACCAATCCAACTCTGACACCTGTCCCCAATCGTGTGCTTATTCTCTGTCCTTGTCAGAGTTTCTAGAAGCCGAATCCAATGCCCAAAGAATGATGTGGTGCAACCAATAGTAAGCAGCCAAGTGTCCTTCTCAGCTCAATACTTTTCTCTGACATGTGCACAAACACGTGATACCTTCTAGAAATACCAATGATAGGTTTATTAATGGTTAATTGGTGTGGTGTAATATGATAGGTTTATTAATGGTTAATTGGTGTGGTGTAATGATTTGAGCTTGATTGGTATTCTAGGGTTCATGGTGTTCTTGAGGTTCTGAGAATTTGGGGGAATTTGGGTGCGTGTGAGTTATTATATTTTTATGACCGTATATTGACTTTTTGACCATTATTATGGGGTGGGCTTGGGTTAAAGGTTTTAGTGATGGGCTTGGGTTAATAGATTTGGTCTTGGGCTTGAATGATAACATGGACCAGGCTTGCTTTCTTTTAATTAAATATGTAGTAATATGAATTTGCAAGGACCTATCTTGTAATAAATGAAGCTTGAAGGACCCAAGGTGTAGTATTCTGAGACTTCAAGGGCTGAGTTTAACTTTCCTCAAAAATATAATCCAATGACTATTTCTGCCAAAACTGAATAAATGAAGGACTGTAGTTGACTTTTAGATCCCGGCATTGACTTTTTGACCATCTTCTACTCTCGTGCCCGTTTTCTCGGTATTTGTGTGATTTTTCGTCTTTTTGTGATTAATCCGTACTTGCATATTCACAACATAAAAACAAGTGTTTTCTTGGCATTTGTTAGCTCAAATAGTCATATTGGGTCAGTATTTGGCCATATAATGGTGAGTGAATAAGCACTCACCAAAATCCCCCAGACTAAGGTATTGTCGTGTCCTCTCGCAATGTGATCAATTCACGCTTTTTGGGATAAATAATTTCAAAACTCTTCCTACTAACTTTGTAAAGTAGCAAGGAGGTTCGAAAGAAGTAATAAATATTAGATGATATTTTGTATAGCTGTAATCGATAGTGTCACAGTTGTCTTGTATCTTTTCCATATTATGTAATAGGCCTTATTGTATTTTGTATAGGCCTAAGCCCATTAGAGATTAGACAGGATTATTGATGTATTATATAACCAGTTGATTGATTAATGAAAAAGCAAGGAATATTAACCTTCCAATATGGTATCGAGCCATTAATTTTCTCTCCTCATCATTCGGATCTCTCCCTCCCACCCCTAATTTTCTACCGTACCTTAAACAACCATATACCTCCAAAATCGGCATCCATGGCTGTTGGAGATAACATTAACCCTCCCCCTCCATCCACTACTGCCGACAAACTCATCCCATTTAGCATAACTAACAAGGTCCCCGTTAAACTAAACCTTGAAAAACACAACTTCAATTCTTGGAGTTCTTTCTTCAAAATTCACCTTGGGAGCCTTGGACTCAAATCCCACATAGAAGAACAGGCAACCATTAGTGCTCCAGACCTAGAATGGTGCAAACTTGATGATCTCAACAAGATGTGGATCTTAGGATCCCTTTGTGATTCTCTACAAGAACAAGTCGTTTCCACACCCGGTTACGCAAAGGACTTATGGGACCATCTCGAAAACCTTTTTCATGATAACAAGGACGCTAGGGCGATTAACCTAGACAATGAACTACGTTCTATCAAGATCGGGTCGTTATCTATTAACGAATATTGCACCAAAATCAAGGCAATGGCGGATAGGCTTAAAAACCTAGGCTCGGTGGTAAGTGAAAAGAATATGGTTATCTATGCGGTCAACGGTCTTGATACTCGTTTTGCCACCATTGTTAAAATTATCCGTCACCGTGAGCCTCTTCCATCTTTTGAAACGGCACGTAACATGCTACTCCTAGAGGAATCCACGTTGAATGAACAAACCGGTTCATCAAGCAATCTTGATAGCACATCTTCCGCACCCACTGTTCTTGTGGCTAACCATTCCTCTGAAACAAAAGGTACCCCTAATACTCCCTCAAATAAATCACACAATCTTCCTCAATTATGTAATCACTTTAATAAGGGAACATGCAAGTTCGGTGATCGATGTAAATTTATACACGATCACCGAAACCGGGCGGGTTTACAAACTAAAAATACCACAACGAGTACCCATAATACAAGGTCTGGTGTTTCACAACTACAATATCAATTTGGCCAAAACTCTTTGTCGTGGGTTCCATCTGGTACAAACCGTATACCCCAACACCCATTACAGGCCCAATACCCAACAAGAATAGCCCAACAACAAACCCCCCAGGCCTATGCCACACCACTCATTTACCACCAACCTGCACCAGCCCAATACATATACCCAGCCCAGCTCCCACAACAACAGCAGCAACCCATTCAGTCGGCCCAATATCCACAGCCCAACAGTAGAATTCTCGGGCCGGCGCCTGGTTTATATCCGTCTCAACCGACTACTCTCCCTAGTGCATTTAGCACTATGACCTTGCAGGGTCCGACATGGAATATGGACACAGGTGCCTCCTCTCATTTAAATTCTAATGCAAGTAATTTAAGTACCATTTTTAATAAACGTTTGTTCCCATCTGTACACGTTGGTGACGGTAATTCTATTCCTGTTACCAATACTGGACATAGCATTATTCCCTCCATTAATCCCCCTCTTCACCTTCATAATGTTCTTGTCACTCCTAACATCATTAAAAATCTTATTTCTGTTCGTCAGTTTACTAGGGATAATAATTGCACCATTGAATTTGACGCTTTTGGTTTTTCTGTGAAGGATTTCTTGACTCGCCATATCCTCCTCCGATGTGACAGTTCAGGTGATCTTTATCCGGTTACCAAGCCGTCAACTATCCCCACTGCTTTTGTTTCCACAAGTTCCTCTACGTGGCACCAACGCCTAGGTCATCCTGGTGCAGAAGTGTTGCGGTCTCTTGTTTCACGTAATTTCATTTCATGTAATAAAGAAAAATCTCCACATGTTTGTCATGCTTGCCAACTTGGCAAACATGTGAAGCTTCCTTTCTCTAGTTCAGATTCTATTGTTGAACATTGTTTTGATATTATTCACTCTGATTTGTGGACTTCTCCAATTGTCAGTTCTAGTGGTTTCAAATATTATGTTATTTTTCTCGATCACTTCTCTCACTACTTGTGGATTTATCCTCTTCGGTCTAAATCTGACATGTTCGATAAGTTTTTACATTTTCGCACTTTTGTTAAAAATCAATTTAAATGTGACATTAAAAGCTTCCAATGTGATCATGGAGGTGAGTTCGATAACAACCAACTACACACACTTTTTGCTAAACATGGTATTCAATTTAGATTTTCTTGCCCCAAAACCTCCCAACAAAATGGCAAGGCGGAACGCATGATCCGCACAATAAACAACATCATCCGTATACTCCTTTTCCAAGCACATCTACCACCTACCTTTTGGGTCGAAGCCCTTCATATGGCCGCCTATCTACTTAATCTTCTTCCATCTTCCGCCATTAACAATGAAATCCCATACACCAAACTTTTCCACAAAGAACCCGACTATTCACGTTTACGTATATTCGGGTGCCTCTGTTATCCACATCTTCACTCCCCTCACAAACTAGCCCCACGAGCAACCCCGTGTATCTTCTTGGGCTACCCCGCATATCACCGTGGTTTTCGTTGTCTCAACCTTGAAACCAACAAAATTATCCTCTCCCGACACGTCACTTTTGACGAAACCCAATTTCCATATCGATCAATGACACCAACATCACCACCTTCATACACCTTTTTAGACAACACACCTTCTCCTCTTCTTAACCATAGCCTAACAAATTCGTCAACCAACTCTTCTACCACTCCCACCTCAAACGAACAACCTTCTCAACACACCACAGCCCACCAAACCAACGAACCAACCACACCTCCATTTCCAGCCCAACACCAACAACACAACACCCCCCATCATAGCCCAATTCATTCAAACCAACAACCAAATAACACTATACAACCCTCAACCAATACCGAACACCCCCACCAGTTTGAACCACAATCCACTACTACTTCGACAACCACAAACTCCACCACTGAACCATCACGAACTCACCGCATGGTCACTAGGTCTCAATCGGGCATTGTCAAACCCGTCGATCGTTTGTCTTTACATACGTCTACTATCTCTCCTATACCTAAATCTCCCTCTCTCGCTTTAAAAATTCCTGTCTGGCGTAATGCTATGTATGATGAGTATAATGCGTTAGTTAAAAATGATACTTGGATTCTTGTACCGAGGCCCTCCGGTGTTAATATAGTTTGTTCCATGTGGTTGTTTAAACATAAATTTCATGCTGACGGAACTTTGAGCCGATATAAGGCTCGTTTGGTTGCAAATGTGATGCGTGGGAATCGCAACAGGCTTTACCTCTCGAGGGATCTCGAGAAGCTTACAACCCCCACCAGGCAGTGTACCTGATCGTTGTAGTATAGTATAGTGACAAGTACCGGGGGATTGATCGTTCAGCTTAGGAATAGTGTCGCTAGGATTAGAAAGCCTAAATACTAGTTCTAAAGGTGAGGGATGATTATTTTTGTATTTTATATTTTTTTAGAAAGCAAATAAAAATCTCGGGTTTTGGAAGAGTGGGCGGAATTAGTTGCTATTCAACTAACCCAATACTAAGATGCAATCAAAATAAAATACTAAAAATTAAAATAAACTAATTTATACTAAGGTTGTGAGCAGTAATTGGAGAAAATGTGTTTACTTAGATTTCACTACTCCCTAGATATCTTTTACACGTTAATTACTTGTTATAATTGCATGGATGACGGATCGTATTCCTTAATACCATTCATGGGGTGGTACACATAACTCCCTAATTCTATGAGCTCTTATCTCCTCCTACACCATGCCCAGCACAACTATAGGGATTGTAAATAGTGGCTCATGCATTAAATACAACCAATAAAGACCTAGTGCGCGTTGGTTCATGTTTCTTAAGACGTTCAAGCATGTTACCAATTGGAGATCTGCCAGTTTTCTTAAGCCTAACATATGAATCATTCATCCAAGACAAGAATAAACAAGTAATCAACACATAATCAACATCTAGGTTTCATTAGATCTAAGCAAACACAAAAGAGATCTAGCCTAGCATGATAGAATTAAGATAAGAACATGATATAGACAACCAACACATAGACATATTGATTGAATTAGAGAACACTTATCTTGATTAATCATGCAAGTTATCAAGGGGTTGGAACCCTTGAAAACCTGTAAAGTTACACCAAAATCCTACTTAGGGTTTCTCCCAAAACTTCTCTCTTTAAATGTGAAAAATTAGAAAACTATATATAGAAAAATAGGTTTGACGGCGTCAAGAATAAACTTGTGACGCCGTCACCTCGCCGCCAAAACAATCCTCGGACTGCCTAGATCTACTTCTGACGCCGTCAAGACTTATATACTTCCAGGCCGTCATGACTCTTTTACTCTTGACGCCCTTCCCACGTGACGCCGTCAAATCTGTTCTGGGTAGTCATGGAAATTCATGAAATTTGCTCTTGACGCCGTCAAGGTGTTGCTCTTGACGCCGTCACCTACTGTTCCCAGCATGGAAAATTAAGACTTTGGCGTTTTCTTCACTTTTATGCTCCAAAAACGCCCGAATTGCTTCCTTTTCCAGATTTCTCTCCCAAAGTACTTAAAATCACAAAAGGAACGATTTAGGGCAATATTTGATCAAATAAATTCGGATTCGGGCTTAAATGACCCCCTAAAAACGGATCATTTTTCGCCTCATCATATACCCTTACACTTGAGATTTGCTTGTCCTCAAGCAAATGCGCTTTTATTCTAATCAAAATACAAGTTAGGGGTCATTTAACACTAATATAAAAGTAATTACAACAAATAATCGTTCCACTAAAGACCAATAGACAAGCACGAAGGTCATACACAAGCACCTCACAAATAGTGTTTAGATACTCACATCTCTCGGGTGTAATAAAGTATAAATTACAATATGGAAACGGAAGATATCTCTCACTACCTGTCATAGCAAAATAGATTACCATAGGCTTGGGAAAGGATCAAACCTCCACCACATGGCGTAAGCACCTAGGATAAACTATCAAAGAGGTCTTTTAAAGGGTTGTAACGTTAGGTGTAGGGATATGAAATACACGGTTTTGTTGGATAAAGGAAGTTTTACTGGTGGCGAGTTAACAATCTTGGTTAATTACATGTACAATGTGGCGTTGCTAAGCCAAGACTAGACTCGACTTAAGCTAATAAATGAAAAATAACAAAAACATAAAATGAACATAGAATGAAAAGGGAGGGTAGTCCGTATGTTTTGTTTTTTTTTTTTTTTTTTTTTTTTTTTTTTTTTTTTTTTTTGCATACACTCTTACCCTACCATCCAAAATAATACATCATAGGGGATAAACATTCCCCTTAATCTTTACATACTTTACATTAAACTAATCTAATGACTCGAATTAAGAAAATCAAAACACTTGGAGCACTTTTAAGATTACGTACATATGGGGGTAATAAAATGATGTTCTTCCCCATTACTCCATAAATAAGTACTTACCCATGAGTCCCAATCGTCCCAAAACAATATGTACAAGGATATGACTCGACTTAGCAACCATGTAATCAATTAGAAAGTTAACTTAGGGTTTAACAAATAACAATAATGCACTAAAAATGAGCGCATACACGGAAGGCTAAGGCGATTTGGTTGTACATTTAAGTGGGGTGTAACAAATTCTTCCTTTAAGTAAGATGCTTAAAGTTAGAAACGAAAAGATAGGCTCGGAGGGGTGTACTAGGGGTTTCGTGTACTAAAAATGAGTACAACGCTAAAGGTGTGGGAAAAATTAGTTGACTTAACTAGCCAAGTAATATGACTTAAATGGTCAAGTAATCATAATACGGGTTTAACACAAGGGTGATCCTAATGCCTCTTATCATGTAGTAAATCCTACCACACGAATGTAGTCTCACTAGCGGTCTCGGGATGCATCACTAACGCAAGTTCTAGAATCTAAATGCTACCGGTACACTCATAAGCACTAATAGTAAATGCTTTTCCTATCAAATCTAAAGGCGAACCTCACATTTTTGGGTGGAAAATTTTTTCTGAATATACGGTTATGTGCTAGTCATACAATCTCCTATCCATGAGACGCTTGCTATGGCTAAAGTTTCACTCCTAAATGTTGTAAAAAAATTTAAATTTACTAACAAGTATTTCTCATAGTTTTATTACACATCTACCATCAAACAAAACAAACTCAAGCGAAAGTGCATATGTAAGGTATCATCTTTTTACCCTCCCCTTACACTTAAGATGAACATTGTCCCCAATGTTCAAGTAAAGAATGTAAAAGTGAAAAAGTAAATAGAATGAAATCAAATACTCCCCTGATTCGCTCAGTATGGATAATAGGATGGCCAGGTTAAATCTTCCTCTAAGAAAATGAACAATCAAAGCTTCCCTTCCAGAATATAAATCATCTTCTTGTCACACATAACCTGTAAAACCTGACAAAGTAGACAAGATAACCTCGCGTAAAATCGGCGGCATCCTATATAAGTTTCTTAATCCTAGAAAACAAGATAAGATATAATGCTTGTGGAGTGAAGTTTGCAGATCTCCTGGAGATTATAAAACTTAATCATTCACAAAAAACATAAGACTCCGTTAGAAAAACAAAACCGGTAAAATTTCCAGATTTTAACTCCTGACGCCGTCAAGAGTAAACCCCTGACGCCGTCAGAATGGACCTGCAGAAATTCTTATGTTAAGTTTCCGGAAAATTTCTAGAAAAACTTGGTCCTACTTCCTGGAAAATCATGCAAAACTTCATTATGACTCAATACAAGCATTTGACTCTAACAAATACGAATATACATGTTCATTTAATATTGTGGAGAATCATGATCGGTTTGTTTCTTAAAAACATATTTGGGGTTTCCCCTTACACTTATCTTTTGCAAAAATACTTCTAGGAGGAGTTAAGACTAGGCCAAAACAACAAAGTAAAGTATTTCCACATTTTAGTTTAGAAACATGATCTACCAACAATAAAAATAAAGCATGCATACGGAAGCAAATAACAATCAAACAAATAAAATCACACAAAACATGGGTTGCCTCCCAAGAAGCGTTTTTCTTTATTTACGAGTCTTGTAGCTAGACTCAAGGTCATGGGTTACTACGTGATCTCATCATCAAACGTCACGTCCTCCTCACTAATCATTTCATTGTTATTTTCTTGGTAGTGTTTTACACGTTGTATGTTAACCGTGAATTCCCTACCTTCATCATCTATTAACACTACCGCTCCAAATTTAGAAGAATTCTTTACCGTGAACGGTCCATACCATCTAGACTTAAGTTTTCCCGGAAATAATCTCAACCGAGAATTGTATAATAGGACCTTGTCCCCCTCTGAAAATTCCTTGGGTTTCTTAATTCTCTGGTCATGCCATCTTTTAGCTCTTTCTTTATATGTGATGGAGGATTCGTAGGCTTCTAGTCTAAGCTCATCAAGCTCGTGTAATTGCAAAAACCTATTATTTCCAGCAGTTGTGTAATCTAAGTTGCATGTTTTAAGCGCCCAATAAGGCTTGTGTTCTAATTCTACCGGTAAGTGACATGCCTTACCATACACCGTGCGGAATGGGGTCGTTCCAATAGGTGTTTTGTAGGCAGTTCGGAATGCCCATAAGGCTTCGTCGAGTTTAAATGACCAATCCTTTCTGTTTTGACTAACCGTTTTTTCAAGTATTCTTTTAATAGCTCTATTGGTGTTTTCGACTTGGCCATTGGTCTGTGGATGATAGGCGGTGGAGAATCGATGGGGTACTCCATACCTCTTCATGACCTTTTCCATTTGTGCATTGCAAAAATGTGTTCCCCTATCACTGATGAGAGCTTTCGGAATCCCGAATCTTGCGAAAAGCTTTTTCAGGAAATGAATGACTACTCTTGTATCATTGGTCCTAAGGGCTTGTGCCTCAACCCATTTTGAAACATAGTCAATGGCGACTAAGATGTACTCGTTCCCCCCTGAGGATGGAAAGGGTCCCATGAAGTCAATCCCCCAAACATCGAATACCTCACAAACTTGTATAAAGTTCTGAGGTGCCTCATCCCTATGTGATATATTTCTGGCTCGTTGACATGCATCGCACGCCTGCACCATTTCTTTTACATCACGGAAAATTGTGGGCCAATAGAATCCCGCATCGAGAATCTTTCAGGCGGTAACGTTTATCCCATGATGCCCGCCAGAGGGACCAGAGTGACATTCCCTCATAATCTTTACTGCCTCATTTTCCGAAACACAACGCCTTATTATGTGGTCAGGACACCTTCGGAATAAAAAGGGTTCATCCCAGAAGTAGTACTTTAACTGGGAAAAGAACCTCTTCCTTTCGTACTTAGTCAGGTGTTCAGGAACGAGTCTACTTGCGAGGTAATTAGCAAAATCGGAGTACCACGGCTCCGAGTCACTCACGAACATGAGTTGTTCGTCAGGAAATGAATCCCTAATCTCACTTCTATCGTGCTCATCCAAGGGGTTCTCGAGACGAGATAGATGATCTGCGGCTAGATTTTCTGCTCCCCTCTTATCACGAATCTCAACATCGAATTCTTGTAGCAACAAGATCCACCGAATTAGTCGTGGCTTAGCATCCTGCTTCGCGAAGAGATATCTAAGAGCCGAGTGAGCAGTGAAGACGACTGTTTTTGAAAGGACAAGATATTGTCGGAATTTGTCGAATGCAAATACTACGGCCAATAGTTCTTTCTCGGTAGTGGAGTAGTTCTCTTGAGGGGGATTCATGGTTTTGCTAGCGTAGTAAATAGGTTGGAAAAGCTTGTCGCGTCGTTGACCTAATACAGCCCCGACAGCGAAGTCGCTAGCGTCACACATGATTTCGAATGGTAACTCCCAGTTGGGTGTGATCATGATTGGAGCTTGAGTGAGTTCCCTTTTTAAGAGATAGAATGCATCCTTGCATTCTTGGGAAAAATCGAACGGAGCATCCTTCACAAGTAATTGAGTCATGGGCCGAGCGATTTTGGAGAAATCTTTGATGAATCTCCGATAAAACCCGGCATGCCCCAAGAAGCTGCGTATTGCTTTGACAGTCGTGGGGTATGGTAACTTAGATATAGCTTCAACTTTAGCTTGGTCTACCTCTATTCCATTTCCTGAGATCTTATGTCCTAACACAATCCCTTCCTTTACCATGAAATGACATTTTTCCCAGTTTAGCACCAAGTTGGTTTCCTCGCACCGTTTAAGCATCTTTTCTAGATTAGCAAGACAGCGGTCGAAGGAGTTCCCGAAGACTGAAAAGTCATCCATGAACACTTCCATGCTGTCTTCTATGAGTTCGTGAAAGATTGCGGTCATGCATCGCTGGAAAGTGGCGGGGGCATTACATAGCCCAAAAGGCATCCTTTTGTAGGCGAATGTTCCATAAGGGCAGGTAAACGTGGTCTTTTCTTGGTCCTCAGGTGCTATGGGAATCTGAAAATATCCAGAGAATCCATCCAAGAAGCAATAGTACTCGTGTCCAGATAATCTTTCCAACATCTGATCAATGAATGGTAAGGGAAAGTGGTCTTTCCTCGTGGCATCATTGAGCTTTCGATAGTCAATGCATACCCGCCATCCAGTGATAGTTCTCTAGGGCACCATCTCACCCTTGTCATTCTTTACTACAGTCATTCCACCTTTTTTAGGTACAACCTGTACAGGACTGACCCATGGGCTATCCGAGATCGGGTAAATCAATCCTGCATCTAAAAGTTTTATGACTTCTTTCTTCACTACTTCCTTGATGTTAGGGTTCGCGCGCCTCTGGGGTTGCACGGTAGGTTTATAGTCTTCTTCCATGAGAATCTTATGTGTGCAAAAAGTTGAGTCAATCCCCTTAATGTCGGCTACACTCCATGCAAGCACCCCCTTGTATTTTTTTAGGACCTCTAAGAGTTTAACTTTTTGTTAATGTTCCAAGGAGGAGTTTATGATTACCGGGAGTTCACTCTCTCCCTGAAGAAAGGCATACTCCAAATGGTTAGGGAGCTCTTTAAGATCTACGTCAGGGGGCTCAATAATAGAAGGTTTGAGCTTGTTTTCGGGCTTTCGGAGCTCGAGCTGCTCCGTTGCCTCCTGTCTGGGGTAGAAGGAGACTGCATTAACATCCTCCATCTTTTCTACCTCCAGTAAAGGCAGAAAGCCTTCGTCACGTAGCCAGCCTTCATCGATCCGTTCATCGACACAACTATCAATGACATCTGTGAGTTCATCTACTTCCCCGATAAAATAGAGCCGGTTGGCTGCTTCGAGGGAGAGGTCCATAGAATCCTTAATGTCGAAGGTTGTGCTATCGTCTCCCACTCGTAATGTTAATTTGCCATCGTAGACATTGATGACAGCACGAGCGGTAGCAAGAAATGGTCTACCTAAGATGATGGGTACCAAGTCATCCTCCTCCATATCCAGGATTACGAAGTCAACCGGGAATTTGAATTTCCCAACTTTGACTAGCACATTCTCGCATATCCCTACGGGGTATTTGACCGATCTATCGGCTAGTTGGATGTTCATACGGGTAGGCTTCAATCCAGAGAATCCTAGTCTACGGAACATAGAGTGGGGCATGAGATTTATACTTGCTCCTAAATCAGCAAGAGTGTGACAACTGGCAAAATAGGGAGCCGTTTTATAAAACCCGCATTACATTGAAAGTATAAATTTGGAAAATTTTGAAAGTTTATTGTGACGAGATATTTTGTGAACGTTGGTACTTGATTTTTAATCATACAATGTTTATGAGATTTAGTTATTTATTTATGGTTTGATTTGTTTCGGTTGTGATAATTTATTTTGAGATCGTTATCCTTGGCACTACATTGACTCCGGCACTAGATTAACCTAACGAATTTTTTTTATCTTTTACAAAACAGTAGCGATTCACCGTTAAATAAATATTATGTCTTTCATACATATCGATATATTACGGGAAATGTTGTTGGGAAAAATCATTTATGACGTGTATGAATATTGTTGATACAAAAGTTGGGCGTACCTGGTTATGGGCTTATGCTCTCGTACCAATTCAATCCTTAGCACTTGTTACCTACGTACTAAGAAAATAAGACAACACCGTTAGGCTTATCGAGGGATTGTCTCCCCCGATTAGACTCCGGCGTGAGAGTAAGTAATCGATTTAGGGTTCTCGTAAAGAGTTAGGGTTGTATATCGTACCTTTGAATGAGAGATGTCATTCCTTATATAGAGGCTGAAACCGTGTAGGTTTCTTGCTCCTTACTCTTCGCACTCGTGGTGCTTATCTTAGGTAAGGATATCTATTCCACGAATAGATAATCCTTATCGTGTACCCGGTGGGTTTGATTGGGCATTGGGCTTTGTGAGCCCAAGGCATTAATACTGCGGCCCATACCATTGTCATGGTAGCCCACTCATGGTGGACTTAGGCGCGAGTAATGTTTATCATTTGGGCTTGTGGCCCAAATATAGACTATACGTCATCATGTCCCCCCAGTCTAGTGTGCGCGGCTCATAGCCGTGGGTACTAGACTTAATACCATCAGCGGTAAGCGTGGCGGGAGATCGAACAAATATTACCGCCTTTTTGTAGGTGCAATGCACCTAACTAATAATAATTTCAAAATGGATGCCTCGAAAATCGGGGGTGGTGTCCACGTAGCCCTCGGAATTCGGGAAAAAGTGCATGTACCCGTTCAACTTCTAGCCATACGTTTGCTGTGAGTGGGTTCCACGTGGATAGAAATTAGGGTTTTTACCACTCCCTATATAAGAGTCACCGCCCCACTTTTTACAATCACACAGTAAAACACACACTAATCACTATTCACCTTCTTTGAGAGCTTTTTTGCAAAGAAACTACTTCATTTTCGTAGGTAATTTGTGTGCGTCCCCCTTAGTATTCAAATGAAAATGGTTGCTCAATTGGAGGATTTTCGCTCCGTGATGTCCATTGAGGATGTTACCCAGTTTTCGTCCGACTATTTCATGCCTTTGGATGTACGTCCAGAGGCTCCAGATGTCGACGTGTGTATAGCTGACTTCCCCGAAGGGAAAATAGGGCTATACACGAAATTCTTTGAGTACGCGAATTACCGCGTACCCATATCTATTTTTCTGAGCGATTTGCTCAATCACTATCGCCTTCACATCTCGCAGCTGCACTGTATAGGTGCGGCGAAGGTGTCGAATTTTGAAGTAAACTGCCGTTTACTTGCGATAGAACCGACCGTGGCCTTGTTCCGCTCCTTTTACCACACAACGTGGTCAAATGGTTGGGTTTCTTTTGCGAAGCGCCAGGGGGCGCTTCAATGTTATACGGAAAAAGTTGACGCCCTAAAGAATTGTAGGGAATACTTCTTTTGGGTTGATGACGTTGTCTTTCCCTTTCCCTATGAGTTTTATACTCAGGATTCCTTACCAAGGGATGGGCGCCCCGCACCCGGTTCCTACAGGCTTGCTGACGAGCAGACTCTAGATGCCAATCGACTGGCCATTAACCCCTATCCGGAGGAGTTTTTGGTACATGTGGGGTTGAGCCGCGCTTATTTTGGCGCTGCAGATGAGGTTCCCACTTTCTTAAGTGAGGATGGCCGGGGTGGGTGTTCATCCCTTATACTTCATGCTTTGTAAGTATTTTATTCTTGTCTTCGCGCTTTTAATAACTAATCCCTTTTGTCCTTCTTGCTTTATTGATGTGCGCAGAGATGGATCTGTTCGCGGTTGTCAAGCTGGACAAGCCGAAGCTGGTAACCATAGGGGTGCGTCCACGGAGGGAAGGAGAGCAGCCCCTACTGGAGGCGACGGAGGGGCACTTGACCGTCCTGCCTGAGGCGGTCCCTGAGGATACGCCACCACTTCAGGTGACGCCTGTCTAGAGTGTGGCGCCTAATGCGGAGGGGGCGCCCACTGTGGAGGTGGTGCCGAATGTGGAAGTGGCACATGAGGAGGCGCGATCGGGGTCGTCTGACAGCATCAAGATCCTGAAACCTGAAGAAGTGCTGAGTGAGGAGGTTGCGCAAAATATTAAGCGTAAGGGAGAGGCTGGAGGCAGTGGCACCAGGAAGAGGCGTCGACACGTCATCAGGGACGCGGAGTCGAATGCGGAAGAGACATCTACTTCTGGCGCGCGGTTGAAGGTTGATGATGTTTCTCCGTTTCTGTAAGTGTGCATTTTTATCATCCTTCTCCCCTTTTTTTTTGTTTTATCATATTACTTGTTGTAATATTTATTAACTGTTTTGCGTAGGGATGATGCTGCGAAGGATGATGGGGTCTTCGTTGATGAGGTTTCCTCTCCACAGAATGAAAACAGGGAGGGGAAGACCAAGGTTGCTGATGGTGGCGAGGCGCAGCAGCTAATGGATGAGCTAGCTGCGACCACTGCGCGCCAAGCTGAGCTGGTGGCTCAGCTGAAAGAGAAGTATGTCGGGGAGAGCAGTGCTCCTGCCCAGAAGGATGAGGAGTTGGCGAAACTCCGTGCGCAGTTGGCTAACGCGCACGTGGAGCTAGAGGCCTCGCGGGCGTATGCGGCAAAGATTGCTGAGGATAAGGTGAGCATGTTGGCCGACCTTAAGTATGCGAGGGCCAAGCTAGATCAAATAAAGGCTAAAGCTTCCTAGTCGGTGTCCTATCTTGAAGAGAAGAGGGCGGAGCATCATGCCAGCATCCAGGAGTTCCAGGGGCGCATCGAGAAGGCGATTGCGTTGCAAGAGGAAAAGCTGCGCGCCCTCAGTATAGAGTATGACGACGAGCTGTATCCCCACTTGATGTCTACTATAGCTGAGCGCAGGTATTTTTGTTTTACTTGTCTTTATAATTACTTTATCGCCGCGCTTTTTACTTACACAAAGTGTTTTTGTGAATACAGGTGGTTGATTAGCCATGGGCTGCGTTTGGCAGCCCTTAGCACACTAGAGTCCGCAGAGGTAGTGGACGCTTTTAGAAAGGTGGTGCACTGCGCGATTGCGCGTGGTCGATCGCAGGCCATGGAGGATCTTCATGAAGCCTAGCGGCTGGAGAAGGACTTGGCGGAAGTCCCTGGGTACAGCCCTACAGCTTATGATGAGCTGCTGCAAGCAATGGCGGGGCTGAAGGTTCTTGAGTTGCCGCACATAGGGAGGCTGGAGCGTGATCAAGATGACCCCATAGATGTGCTGATGGCAGGGTTGACATTGCAGCGCCATCTTTGGGATAATGCGGAGGAGGAATCAGATTACTATCTGAAACCTGATGTTTCACAGCTTCAAGTTCCCGTGTTCGTGCGTCCTCGCGATATTCTCAAACCCTTTGCTATTGAGAGGGAGATTCCCTTGAAAGAGGTGCTAGAGCGACGTGAGCAGAGGGTTGCTGTGAAGAAGGGTATCAAGGGCAAGGCCGTGATGTGTGGCATTGGCGCTGCACACCTTCCTAGATCAGATGGCGTGGCTGTAAGCGTTCCGACCGTATCTATGCAAGATGCCATAACCTTGAGTAGGCTCAAGGAAGCGGGGAGTTCCGCCGCTCCAGAGGAGAGTCCTGAGCATCGCCATAGTATATAGGCTGTTTGTATATTTATGTATCTTTCCTTGTAATTTTTATTAATAAATGTGGAATAAGATACATTTTTGTTTTAAGTTCGTGACTTAAATATACTTGCATTGTTTGCGAAGTTTTATTATTTGACCAAGTGTCTTGGCTCGTTATATTGCTAAGCTCGTACGGTGTACTTGGTATATGCGCATCCGTCGTGGGGTGCGCACGCGAGACTTACCTCGACGTCTCGAGAGTAAGGTGCTTAGCAAGGATGCGTGATCCAATGTTGATGGGTTTGCAACCCTCTTATTCAACGAGTAAATTAGTAGGTTAACTTATCCTTTATGCCTTCGTGGGTCTTTAAGTGGTGCATGCACGCCATGTAGGCAGAAATATAAGATAAACAATATTGACATATATGCAATAAAAGTAAAAATGCGCTATGGAGTTAGCTAGAAACCATAACATTTTATTAATATTTGCAAGTTATTTGAAAAAATAGAAAATACAATTCCTAGAAAAGAAAAGAAAGACAAACACTTATTGGGCACCTCGTAGGATGCAAGGGTGTTTGTGTAAGGGCCGTAGCCTAAAAGTAACATTTTTTGAGATTGCAGATGTTCCAAGTGCGCGCCAGGTCGTGACCTTCCATATCGCGCAGCCTGTATGCACCGTTGCCAAGCGCGTCTGTGACCTCGTAAGGTCCTTCCCATTTGGGTCCGAGCTTGCCTGTGTCTTCTGCGTGGCTCGCGTCGTTGGCGCGGTAAACAAAGTCTCCTGGTCTGAATGAAGTGTGTTTGACTTTTGCATCATAATACTTCTTCATTTTTGCCTTAGCCTTTGCTTCGCGTATAGCTGCGCGTTCGCGTCTTTCTTCCAGTATGTCTAAGTTTATGCGCCGTTCCTCGTCATTTGTCGTGACGTTGACCTCTGCTGTGCGTATAGTTGGCATTCCTATCTCGGCTGGTATGACGGCTTCTGTTCCATAGACTAGGGAAAATGGCGTGTCGCCAGTACTGGTTTTGATTGTCGTGCGATGCGCCCACAAGACGTGCGAGAGCTCATCTACCCACTTTCCTTTGTGTCTGTCAAGGCGCGCTTTTATTCCTTCGCCTAGACTGCAATTTGCGCGCTCAACTAGGCCATTGGTTTGTGGGTGTTTGACTGAAGCAAAGTGTTGTGTGATGTTCAATTGTGCGCACCAATCTTTGAATGGGTTATCACATAATTGTTTTCCGTTGTCTGATATGATCTCGCCCAGTAGGCCGAAGCGACAGACAATGTTGTCCCAAACAAAGCGTTTGACTTGGTTTCCCGTAATGTTCACCACCGCTTTTGCTTCGATCCACTTTGTGAAGTAGTCTATGGCTACGATGAGGAATTTTACTCCTCCAGCTGCGATAGGGAAAGGTCCTGCGATGTCAATACCCCATTTGTAAAATGGCCATGGTGAGGTAATTGGTGTTAGCTCTTGTTGTGGTCGGCGCGGAATTGGTCTATGTACTTGGCAATTGCTGCATTTTCTTATCAGATCGTGTGCATCACGATGCATTGTTGGCCAATAATATCCTGACCTTAGAGCGCTTGCCACCACGGATCGTGGCCCTGAGTGCATACTACATGATCCAGCATGAATTTCGCGGAGAACGTATTCTGCTTGAAGGGGTCCAACACATCTGAGCCATGGCTGTAAAAAAGACCGTCGATAGAGTACATTGTCTCGTAGTTCAAATCGTTGCGCTGCGCGGCGTATTCTTCGAGCGTCTTTATGATCTTGGGGTAGGACTCCCTTGCTAATAAATTCGATGATAGGTGTCATCCATGTAGGATCTTGTTCTACTATCACCGTTGATATCTCCCTCTCCAAGATTGACTTGTTTTTTAGGGTTTCCACCAATACCTGTTTTGAGAGATGTGCGAAGCTTGTGGATGCGATCTTGCTGAGTGCGTCCGCCTTCTTGTTATCTCCTCTAGGCACCTGTTTTATTGTGAACCTATCAAAGTTTTTGATCAAAGATTTTGTCTTTTCCAGGTATTGGGTCATGTGTTCATCCTTGGCCTCATATTCACCTAGCACGTGGTTAGCGACCAGTCGCGAATCTACGTTTGCTTCTAGGTTGCGAACCCCCATTTGAATTGCAATACGTAGTCCAGCTAATAGGGCTTCGTATTCTGCCTCATTGTTTGTGGTTGTGAATTCAAAGCGTAGCGCATAGGTGAATTCCATACCTTCTGGATTTGTAAGAATAAGGCCTGCGCCTGATCCTTCTACACATGAAGATCCATCTGTGAACAGAATCCAGGGTTCCTGTAAATCTGTTTTAGCTGCAGATGTCGGGCTGTCGCTGTCTGGCTTCTCCACGATAAAATCGGCTAGGACTTGTCCTTTGATTGCAGTGCGCGGTCTGTATGAGATGTTATACTCACTTAATCAGTACACTCCATTTTTGTAAGCGTCCTGATGCGTCAGGCTTAGAGATAACTTGTTTGATTGGCTGATCGGTGATTACAACTATTGGATGCGCTTGAAAGTATCTGCGCAACCTTTTGGCTGCGAACACTAGAGCCAAGACCAGCTTCTCCATAGCGCTGTAGTTAGTCTCTGTTTTCTTTAGGGCTTTACTTACGAAATATATGGGTGTCTGGACGGAGTTCCTGTCTGTCAATAGAACGGCGCTGACTGCTCCATGGGTTGCCGACAAGTACATGATTAGTTCTTCCCCTGGTCGCGGTGCGACAAGTTTGGGAAGAGATGCCAGATGGTTTTTGAGTTGTTGGAAAGCTTCTTCCGCTTCGGTAGTCCAGCGAAAGTCTCCCTTTTTTGTACACTTCGTGAGTGTTTTAAAGAGGGGAAGAGATTTGTCTGCTGACTTAGATAAGAAGCGGTTCAGCCCTGCTAATTTTCCATTTAGTGACTGGACTTCTTTGAGTGTGCGCGGGGAGGGGAGATCAATAACGGCCTTTGTCTTTTCTGGGCAAGGCTTGATTCCATCGGGTTCTATCAGGTATCCAAGGAACATCCCTTCGGTCGCGCCAAAGGTGCACTTTTTTGGATTTAACTTCATGTTGATCCGCCCCAACGTTCGGAATGTTTCCTCGATGTCGCGCACCAATTCATCCTCTGTATGGCTTTTTATGACAAGGTCGTCAACATAGACTTCCAAGTTGCGGCCTACTTGTTTTTCGAAGGCTGTGTCCACCAGTCGTTGGTATGTCGCGCCTGCGTTCTTCAGGCCAAAAGGCATTTTTGTGTAGCAGTATACTCCTTGACTGGCGTGGAAAGCTGTTTTTTCTTCATCTTCCACTGCCATCTGGATCTGATGATACCCTTTATATGCATCTAGGAAGCATTTGAAGGGGTATCCGCATAAGGACTCGACCTTCCAGTCTATCTCTGGCAGTGGATAGCAGTCCTGCGGACATGCTTTGTTGAGGTCCGTGAAGTCCACGCACATCCTCCAATTGCCATCGCTCTTCTTTACCATAACTGGGTTAGAAAGCCAGTCGTGATAGTATACTTCGCGCATGATGCCTGCGTCTACGAGCTTATGTACTTCTTCCAAAATAGCCTTTGCACGATCTGGGGCCTGGCCGCGCTTCTTTTGTCGTATTGGAGGGTATCCTTGTCGGATTTGTAGCTTATGTTCTGTGATAGAGCGCGGTACTCCCGTCATATGCTTTGGTTCCCATGCAAAGATGTCTAGGTTCTTTTGCAAGAGTGTGCATACAGCTGCTTTACCTTTGTCAGATAAAGATCCTCAAATCAAAACTTGTTGCTCTGGATAATCTGGGTGAATAGCGACTTTTAAATTTGGCGTTTTTTCCGTGCGCTGTTCTGGAATAGTCTCTGCTTCAGTTGTTACTGCGATGCATTCTCTTGGTGGTATTGTTGTGTTATAGAGAGTGACAACTCCTCCTTCCACTGGGAATTTAAGCATTCCGTGCGCTGTGGATGGTACCGCGCGCATGGATGATATTCCCGGTCTTCCAATGATACCATTGTATGGTGAAGGAGACTTTATTACCATAAAGTTTATCCATGTTGCGGTTGAGTGTTGTTCATCTCCTACGACCACCAACAAGCGTAACTGCCCCATAGGCCAAATCTTTTCTCCTGTGAATCCTGTTAATGACGTTGTAGCTGGTATCAACTGACTTTGGATTTCCGGTCGCAGTCTTTTGAAATAGTGATCGTACAGGATGTCTGCGGATGCTCCTCCATCAATGTACATGCGGTGGATGTCATGTCCCCCTGTATGTATTTCAATGGTTAAGGGCTCCACGACTGCGTTGTCCGCAGCTATAGTAGGGAAGGATATCTCTCTTTCTGGAGAGAATTTTTGGCTGACTTTTTGCTTTATCCTGCGTTGCCATGGTTGTATCATGTATATAGTATCAGCTTTTTCCTTTGGGGGTTCTTTCTTGCCCCCGTTTCTCTGTTTATCTTTTCCCTCCTTGATGTTTTTTACGAGGTGGTCCATCCTCCCTTCTCTAACTAGCTTTTCAATTAGCTGTTTTAGTTGGACGCACTCGTTAGTTGTATGGCCTTTTTGGCCGTGGTACTCGCAGTATCCACTACCTAGGCGCTTTTCTTCTGCAGTGCGCATTGGTGGTGGTTTTGGGAAGTTCACACCTTCTGTTACAAATATTTCTCTCGGAGTCTTAGTGAGAGGAGTATATTTGTTGTTGTCTCTTCCACTGCGATAATTCCTGCTGCGGTTGTTATTCTGATCGTTGGATTGTCTCCGCGGCTGTTCTTGTTGCCTATAGTTTGAATAACCTTTTTTGCTATCCGCAGCAGCTGCTTCTCCTTGTATAAAGGATCTGGTGCGCTTTGTTAATTCGTCAAAGGTCTGTGGAACTTTGTCATTCAGCTTGCGGATGAGTTCTGGGTTATTGATCCCATTCATGAACCCTGAAATTTTTAGGATTTCAGGACATGTTTTGACTTGTATGCACTCTTCTTTAAAACGTTCCATAAAAGCGTTGGTTGATTCCCCTTGACGCTGTTTCACTCTTGCTAGTTCCACAGGGTTTTTAGCGCACTTCTTTCGCTGGGTGAAGTTGAGGCGGAATGCTTTCCGTAGTTCCTCAAATCCACCGATGCTCCTACTTGCTAAACCATGTGCGCGCGTTTCCTACTAACGTGGAATTAAACATGTGGCACCACACAGGCTGTGGCCAATTTTCGATAGTTGCGGCTGATTCGAAAATTTTTAGGTGATCGTCAGGATCACCTGTTCCATCATATGTTTTCACGTTAGCGGGCATGCGCCTGCGTTTGCGGTCTGAGTAATCGCTGATGCGCCGTGTAAACGCATCGATTTTCTGGCGTCACCATGGGAGAGACATATCTTCATCCTCTTCCTCGCGACGTCTTCCTCTTGACTTCCAGTGTCCTGTTTCTTTATCCTCGTTGTCCGAGGAGTCGCTGGAAGAAGAGTAGTCTCTTTTTCGGCACTTGCGCCGGCTTCTTTCAGAAGAAGAGCTTGAGGGATCTCTGCTTGGGGATCTTCTTCTCCCCAACCTATCTTGAATCCTCCTACTCCCAGGTTTGGAAGATCCTTGGCTTGGCGAATGTTGAGGCCCTAATCGATCTTGTATTCCCCGACTGCCAAGTCTGGAGTGGACATTGGTGCGCCTCTCGCTGTCTCCTGAGTATTGTGAATCAGATATCGTACCCAATCTATCATGGATAGTGGTACGTTCTGCGCGTCTTCCTCGTGGGTGACGCGATAGTGATGGTTCGCGTTGAGGACCAAAATTGAGTCGGGCTTGTAAACCCGCGCTTGCTCTTCTTGTTGCTTCTTCTTGCATGAGGGCGGTTAGGGTTTCATAATTTTGGGATACAAAGTTTCCCAAAGTTAGATTAGGTGCGTCCTCAGTTGTTGCAAGAATTTCTGCCTCAGTGTTTGGCGCCCTGTTTCGTTCAGGCGCGCCTGGCGGCGCAGTGTTGTTCACTGCGGGTGTAGCCTGATGAGGAGTGGTGAAGAGGGTGCATTGGAGTTCCTCAACGCTTGGGACCACTGGTGTGACTTGAGTAGTTCTACTGCTAGGCGAGGTGGGGTTGTTCCTGCCTCGTGGTGACCAGGTGTGCTGGTTGTCCCAGCGACTTGTCTGGAGGTTGGATCTTGTTGATTCTTCCTCTGATGGTCACGTTTTTCTGACTGCGGAGTCCGCTGGCTTGAATTCTTATGTTTCGTCATTCTAGTTCTTAGTAGGGTCCCACGGATGGCGCCACTTGTTGATACAAAAGTTGGGCGTACCTGGTTATGGCTTATGCTCTCGTACCAATTCAATCCTTAGCACTTGTTACCTACGTACTAAGAAAATAAGACAACACCGTTAGGCTTATCGAGGGATTGTCTCCCCCGATTAGACTCCGGCGTGAGAGTAAGTAATCGATTTAGGGTTCTCGTAAAGAGTTAGGGTTGTATATTGTACCTTTGAATGAGAGATGTCATTCCTTATATAGGGGCTGAAACCGTGTAGGTTTCTTGCTCCTTACTCTTCGCACTCGTGGTGCTTATCTTAGGTAAGGATATCTATTCCACGAATAGATAATCCTTATCGTGTACCCGGTGGGTTTGTTTGGGCATTGGGCTTTGTGAGCCCAAGGCATTAATACTGCGGCCCATACCATTGTCATGGTAGCCCACACATGGTGGACTTAGGCGCGAGTAATGTTTATCATTTGGGCTTGTGGCCCAAATATAGACTATACGTCATCAAATATATTTGGCGAGAATTTAATACTTCTATGATCGAGTAATCGTCTTGTGGGAGAACCGTTTATTTATATTCACCTAAAAACTAAAAGTATTTGTGGCTAGTTTGGAAAAAGGGAAACTTGTGGGACTAATATGTAAAATTCGGGTATTTAACCCTCCCCCTAACCCTAACCCTCATAATATTATCACCACACCCACTTCTCTTCTTCCCCCTCTCCCTAGCCGCCGGCTGCCACCCCTACACCATCACCACCGCCGACTTCCACACGACACCACCACCACCAAAACACTCCCCATCACCTTCTTGTTCTTGTGGTGTGAAACACGCGCTTTCCCCCCTTCGTTTTTATTATTATCGCCGCACCACACATCACACGACACCATAACATCATTCATCTTGGTTTTCATTCGATTTAGAGGTGAGAAAACATGAGTTTTGGGTCGAGTTTGACTATTTTGAGTCAAACCTGAATTGAATCTTGGTATTTTGGGATGCTTGAATTCGAAATGGAAATGGGTTTGATATAAAAACGAGTTTGGTATCCTTGGGGGTCGATTCTTGATTATTGGTGCTCGGATTTGGATTTTTGTACGCGTTTGGTTTGGGTTTGTGGCTCGATTTGAGCTTGACCGAGACCCTAGGTCTCGGTGTGACACTCCTCGACTCGATTTAGAGTCTTGGAGGTGTTATGGTTCTTTTCTTTTTGATTCTTGATGATGGTTTAGTGCTAGTTGGAATTTTGGGTCAATGGTGGCTCGACTTGATGTTGTTGTTGTTTTGGATTCTCGGCCGACACCCCCCATTCGAGGGCTGTTTGGGTCGAGAGGCTCTTTAGAGCTAGCCGAGACCGAGAGGTCTCGGGTGAGGTTATTTTTATGGTTGTGACCTCACAAGTTGACCCGGGTTTGACTTGGTAAGTCGACCCGTATAATTGATATATTTTTGTTTCGGTTTATATGGTATTAATATTTGTTGTGACTTATGTTGGACCGAAGCATTTGGACATTGGTTTACTTGTATTGTGATTTGGAGTTGTGTTGACGAGTATGGAATTGGGGACCGATTGTGAGACGGTCAATTAGATGACGGAGATAGGTTAGTTGGGAGCCGTAGTCGGACCCTCATGTTGTAGCACGTGGATATGGGATTGTTTGGACGGAGTTGATTTATATTGTGACTTGATTCTTATTATTTTGGACTTAGACTATGAGCCGAGGGTCATGACTCGGACATGTGACCAAATTCTATGACTCGATAAATATTTAAAAGTCGAAATCAATAATAATACTCGTAATAATATTATTAAGAATATAATCGTTTATATACGTATATAGACGCGTTAAACGTATATATATATATATATATATATATATATATATATATATATATATATATATATATATATATATATATATATATATATATAAATGCGTATATTAATAATAAAACGATCACGAGTAAACGTATAATAATAAAACGATAATTATTATACTATGAAAATAGTGTAATAAACGTCGGGATATTATTATAAATAATAACTATATAAATAATGGCGAAATATAAGTCGGATAACTAATAATTAAAAATGTGGTTTTGCTTATAAATTAGAAACTTATCGAGTTGTACGAATTGTGGGTCTTTAAAAGTCCAAGTGGGTCTTATGTTGTGCCTTTGTGTTGTCACGGATATATGACGGTTAATATAAACATTTTATATATCGAATGACTTATTCTAGATCGAGTTATTTGAAGATATAAAATGAGTATATTAACGGGCATCGTATCCCACGACGCCCATAGGATGTGGTATATATTTTAGGGTAATGAATTACTATATGTCTCGTGAAGTTTGGCCGATTCGACGATATATATAGGGAATTTATTGGACTACGACATATACCAAATAGAAACTTATGTGCAATGTGCTTTAGGTTGGGTATAATCTTTGAACGATATATTACGTAAATAAATATGGGAGATTACCAAATCGACGGATTTGATAAGCTTCGATAATTATTTAAATAATATATAGGGCTAACATTAGACCTATAGTTGTCTTAATAATGTTCTTTGTTGAGACTTTTTGGTTTGTGCTGTGTCGACCCTCCACCCGTATGGATACCAAACGCCGAATTTCAAATGAATATGAAGTTAATTCGAGAAATGAATAATTTTGGAAAGTAAAATGGAATACGTATGGGAATGGGAATATTTGATTTTGAGGAAATGTTTTCTGAACGAGTTTGATATTGTTAGGAAGTGCCGAGTCTGTAGTCGCCGTTACGTGAGTTGCTTGAGATTACTTACGTCTTTCTTCTATCGTTTCTTTTGAGGATTTCTGGACTTGAGGTGAGTCATAGCCCCACTTTTACTCTTGAACTATGTTTTCAATACTTGGGGTGAGAAACGTGCAAATGTTTTATGTGGACTATTATCGCTTTGTTTATTTAAAACTTGCTATGCTTATAGAACTAGGTAGGATTAAGCGAGGCCTAGTCCCGAACTAGGTAAGCTATTGATTTGGTTATAGAGCGAGGCCTAGTCCCGAACTAGGTAAGCTATTGATTTGGTTATAGAGCGAGGCCTAGTCCCGAACTAGGTAAGCTATTGATTTGGTTATAAAGCGAGGCCTAGTTCCGAACTAGGTAAGCTATTGATTTGGTGGTTGAGCAAGGCCTAGACATGAGCTAGGTAAGCTATTGATTGGTTGTCGAGCGAGGCCTAGTCCCGAACTAGGTAAGCTATTGGATTGATTTTAGAGCGAGGCCTAGACTTGAGCTAGGTAAGCTATTGATTGGATTGATTTGAGCTATAGCGTGCACCTATAGGGTTGATTTGATTGATTTGATTTGGTTGGATTATATTGGTTGAATATTTTGGTTGGATGATTGAGGCCTAGTCTAGCTAGCAAGCGTTTTGCGTATATGTCCACTATATTGAATTATGAATCTAAACCTATGATCTCACCAGCGAAAGCTGACTTTTAGCACGTTTTCTCAGGTAATTAAGTGATGCTCTGCGGATGCTTGGGATTGGAGGCTTGGCATTTGGCACCGGTTATGGATCTATGTTTTCTAAAACTCTGATAACTATTGTGGACCTATATTTATTTCCTTTGGGACTGGCTTTGGATGATTTTGGGATAATGTAAACTTTAAAACCCCGCGTGGTTGCATTTTACTTTGTTTACTTTATCTCGTTCTTTATGTCTTGTGTTTGGATACCAATCCCCGTAGCACCCTGAAAGCTTGTTGAGTCTTCCGCTGTATCAAATTTTGGGGGTGTTACAGATTGGTATCAGAGCCAAGGTTATAGAGAACTAGGTAAATAGACACCTAAACTATAACCGATTTTTATAGAAAACGATCCTCGACCATTGCCCGCCAGCCCGCCAAGCCGAAGCGTCATTGTTTATTATTGAGGTATTATGAGATTATTGAGATGATTAGAGATTTGGGATTTCTTGAGACGATTTGAGGATTTGAGGTTTATTGATTTAGTGATATGATGCGTTTTTGAGGAATTATATGCGTTTTTGAGGAATTATATGTGTTTTGAGGAGTTATATGGCTTAACTATTTTGAGAATAGTTTTAGTAATGCGGTATTTAAATCTTTCTTGATAATATACGATTTGGAATTATATGATGATTTTTGGATATGGTATTTTGAGTTCGTGGTTTAGTTGTTTTTGAAACACTTACACCTACCCTACGCCGTTGTCACAGACTATGGCCTCCCATACGCCTGATGTTGTTGAGGATATTCTTACTACACCAGTATTGCCAGCACAGTTCACCATGGCTCCTGATGACCCTTACCAGGTTGCCATGCATTCAGCTACTATGACACCGACAGGTTCTACTTCAGCACCATCTGCTGCATCTACGCAGGGACCCTCGTCTTCTTTAGGGCTCCCTGGTACATCGAGGCAGCTTACTCTTCATCAGGCTTTGGCTCGTGTGGCTCCACGTTTTGCCCACCGAGCTACGGCACGTATGTCGGTACGCCCTACTTCACCACCTTTACAGATTGATGCTCACTCTCTTCTGTCTGGGGCGCCACCTGCATCATTGCGTCGTCGTCCTAGATCACCTACCCCTTCACCACATGGTTCACCTAGTAGGAGACGACGATTGATGATGTACTCTTCCGATGAGGAGGAGGAGTACGAGGGTGAGGATGAGACTGATGACCCTCAGGAGGCTGAGCAGGGTGATGATGATGACCCTGAGGAGGAGGATGACCCTCAGGAGGATGAGATGCCGGATGATGATGATGTGTTAGTACCACCAACTCAGGCTGAGGAGCCTGATTCACCTGTACATTCGATTGAGCCTGATTCACCTGATCATCCGTTTTTGTTTGAGTTACCACCTGGTAGTCCCGTTGGGTCGGATGCATCTTCTGAGGTTTCTGCTGAGCATGCAGAGTTAGGTGAGATTGGTAGGTTGTGGGCTCGGATTACTGAGCTTAGTGAGAGAGTTGCACGTGTATCTGATCGACTTGAGAGGGTTATTGGAGAGTTCATAGCGGATCTGAGAGTGGATATGACTGTGGTTGTGGGCAGGACTACTGAGATGAGGAGAGTTTTGATGGAGGTTCATGAGCATATCGATAGTTTACAGCGAGGTTTTGTTACAGCTCGAGAGGCCGACCGCAAGGTGGTAAAGGAATGCCGAGCTGGAGAAGGAGGTGGCTGACCTCAAGAGAGACCGAGACACCCATAGCGTTGAGCTAGGATCGTTATGGAGGGATCTTGAGGCAGGAGTTGAGGAGCCTCCGCCAGCAGCGTGGCTAGTTGCTTGGATTATGTTGTCTTGTTGCTTTCTTAACCGAGGAGTGTTCGGTTAGAAAAGCTAGTTATCATGTTTTGATGTATTTTGTTCAGTATTCGTCTCTTTTGGAACGATTAGTACGTTTTGTGTTATCCAGTAGTTGGAACGATGTTAGATCGCTATTGTATGGTTGATGGTTATTAGTATATGGTATTACGTGATTTTGGGTGTTATGGAAATTGAGTCCTTATCCGTTTTATTGATGTTTCAAGGTGTATTGTTGCTATTCTTTCCGTGACTTGGCTCCATTAAATTTCTTTTGTTGAGCATATGATAAGTTCTATAGGAGACTCACGAACTTGTATGATGTTTCAGATCAATGGCCACACGAAGAAACCCTGTTAGAGCTACCAGAACTGGACCTGCAACGGCTACCCCTAGTCGTCGAGGACGCCGTCCAGCTCGAAATGTTGAGACCCCTACTCCTGATAACCTGGACACTACTAACCGCAACAACAGGGATCAAAATGTTGATGTTCAGGGAGACAACGATCATGTTCCACCTAATGCACCTACTGTGGATCAAGCAATGATCAATCAACTTGTGGAGCAACGAGTTGCTGAGCTACTAGCTGAGTCAAATCATTCCAACAATTCTGCTGGAACCTTTCCACCTGTTCGTGTTAATGGATGTCACTACAAGGAGTTTAAGATTTGTGGACCGATTGAGTTTGGTGGAACTGAAGGAGTGGTTTACTTGGTTAGGTGGATTGAGAAGACCGAGTCAGTGTTTAATGTCAGTGGTTGTGCGGAGAATGCGAAGGTAAAGTTTGCTTCTTTTACTTTCAAGGATGAAGCCTTAACTTGGTGGAACAATTACCGTAACTCGCTTGGGAGTGATGTGGCTTATGCTATGACTTGGGAGCAATTTAAGTCTTTGCTGATTCAGACTTATTGCCCAAGGAATGAGATTAAGAAGTTGGAAATTGAGTTCTGGAACCACAGAGTGAAAGGTACCGATATGGCAACTTACAATCGCCGTTATCGAGAGTTGGCCTTACTCTGTCCCGATATGGTTAGGACTGAGACCCAAAAGATTGAGAGGTATACCGATGGATTGCCGGTAGCTACAAGGAACGATGTGATTTCTGCTAAGCCTGCAAACATTCATGAGGCTATCACTATCGCTCAACAATTGATGGACTCTTTGGCATTGGAAGAAGCTGAGAAGGATAAGAATAGAAAGAGAAAGAGGGACGATCACTCTAAGGGTAATGATCGTCGAAACAAGCGACAACTAACTACTAGAGCTTATGCCATGGGAGATGGAGACAAGAAAAACTACAATGGAGATGCACCCAAATGTAACCGATGTTACAAACATCATTCTGGTCGATGTACGGTAATGTGCAAGAATTGCTCTAGGATGGGATACATAGCTAAGGATTGTAGAGCTCGACCACTTGCTATGGTTCAAGCTACTCTTGAAACTATGAGCAAAGCAAATGTTACTTGCTATGGATGTAGAAAGAAAGGACATTATCGGAATGAGTGTAGGGAATCGTGGAACCGAGGAAATCAAGGATCGGGTGGTAATGGGTACAATAATGGAAACCGTGGAGCCAGAGGAAACCGTGGACGACAAGATAATGGGGACCAACGTGTGGAAGCTGGAGCTGCTCATGGAAGAGTGTATGCACTTGGGAACGAGAGAGGAGAAGATCCGAACGTCGTTACTGGTACGTTCCTTCTCAATAATCGTTATGCTTCCATACTATTTGATACTGGTGCCGATAAGAGTTTTGTGTCCACTAAGTTTGCACCCTTACTTGAGAAACCCCCGATGGCCTTAGGAATTGGTTATGATGTAGAGTTAGCTAATGGAAACATAGAAAGGATTAAGACTATCATTCGTGGTTGCACGTTAAACTTTCTGAACCGTCCTTTCAACATAGATCTTCTACCCGTCACATTAGGAAGTTTTGATGTCATTATTGGTATGGATTGGTTGTCGAAGTATCGTGCTCATATAATTTGCGATGAGAAGATCGTGCGTGTGCCATACGGCAAGGAGGTTCTGAACATACCAGGAGATAGAAAGGATTTGAGAGGCCCGTCTAGATTAGCGGTTATATCTTGCACTAAATTGCCGAAGCTAATGGAGAGAGGAAGTTACCTTTTCTTAGCCCAAATTTCTGAGAAAGGAGAGAAGGAGAAGAAGGAAAGATGCATTGGAGATGTACCTATAGTTAGTGAATTTTCGGATGTGTTTCCCGATGACTTGCCGGAAATTCCGCCTAATAGACAAGTGGAATTTCAGATTGAGTTGATACCTGGTGCTGCACCTGTAGCACGAGCGCCTTATCGTCTTGCGCCTACTGAACTGGAAGAGTTGTCGAAACAATTAGCGGAGTTAGCCGAAAAGGGATTCATAAAACCAAGTTCTTCACCTTGGGGAGCCCCGGTCTTATTTGTGAAGAAGAAGGATGGATCGTTTCGCATGTGTATTGATTATCGAGAGTTGAACAAGTTAACGGTGAAGAATAGATACCCATTACCGAGGATCGACGATTTGTTCGATCAACTTCAAGGATCGAGTGTGTATTCAAAGATCGATTTGAGATCGGGATATCATCAGCTTCGAGTGCGCGAGAAAGATATTCCGAAAACGGCTTTCAGAACCCGTTACGGGCATTACGAGTTTCAGGTGATGCCGTTTGGGTTGACTAACGCACCGGCGGTATTCATGGATCTCATGAATCGGGTGTGTAAGCCTTACTTAGATAAGTTCGTGATTGTGTTCATCGATGACATTCTGATTTATTCAAAGAGTGAGAAGGAGCATGAGGAGCATCTAAGACTCATCTTAGAATTGCTTAGGAAGGAGAAACTCTATGCCAAGTTTTCGAAATGTGAATTTTGGATTCCGACGGTACAATTTCTAGGTCATGTGATTGATAGACAAGGAGTTCATGTGGACCCTGCTAAGATTGAAGCAATTAAAGATTGGGCTGCACCTACGACCCCAACAGAAGTTCGTCAATTTTTGGGATTAGCCGGTTATTACCGAAGATTCATTGAGGGATTTTCGAAGATAGCAAAACCGTTGACCAAATTGACTCAAAAGAGTGTTAAGTATGAATGGGGAGATAAGGAAGAGGAAGCCTTTCAGTTACTTAAGGAGATGTTGTGTAGTGCTCCTATCTTGGCGTTACCCGAAGGTAACGAGGATTTTGTCATCTATTGTGACGCTTCTCATAAAGGTTTAGGAGCTGTGTTAATGCAACGAGAGAAAGTGATAGCTTATGCTTCCCGACAGCTCAAGAAGCATGAGAAGAACTACACCACCCATGATTTGGAGTTAGGTGCTGTGGTTTTTGCTTTGAGGATATGGAGACATTACTTGTATGGAACCAAGTGTGTAGTGTTTACTGATCACAAAAGTCTGCAACACATTCTGAACCAAAAAGAGCTTAACATGAGGCAGCGACGTTGGATTGAGTTGCTAAGCGATTATGATTGTGAAATTCGCTACCATCCTGGTAAAGCAAACGTTGTTGCTGATGCTCTTAGTCGAAAAGAGAGAATTCCACCACTACGAGTTAGGTCATTAGGAATGACTATCGTATCGTCATTACCGTCTCAAATATTAGAAGCTCAAACGGAAGCATTGAAAGCAGAAAATAGACCTGCTGAGAATATATTTGGGATGGCAGAAAATGAGAAAGGATTTGTTAAGCGTTCTGATGGAGTGTTATGTTTTGGAGAGCGAAGTTGGGTACCATTGTATGGAGGAATTCGAGAGTTGATTATGCATGAGTCGCATAAGTCGAGATACTCTATTCATCCTGGGTCGGACAAAATGTACCAGGATTTGAAGAAGTTATATTGGTGGCCAAATATGAAGGCAGATATAGCATTGTATGTTAGTAAGTGCTTGACTTGCTCTAAGGTTAAAGCCGAGCATCAAAGACCGTCAGGATTGTTGACGCAGCCAGAACTCCCGTTTGGAAGTGGAGCGGATTACGATGGACTTTATTACCAAATTACCAAAGACAGCTAGCGGTTGCGACGCTATATGGGTAATTGTGGATCGTTTGACTAAGTCTGCTCATTTCCTGGCAATTAGTGAGGATGATAGTGTGGAAAAACTTGCGAGAGTGTATGTGAAGGAGATTGTTTCTCGTCATGGAGTTCCGATATCGATTATTTCGGATCGCGACAGCCGCATTATGTCAGCATTGTGGCGATCACTCCAAACCGCTTTGGGGACGAGACTTGATATGAGTACTGCATATCATCCCCAAACCGATGGTCAAAGTGAGAGAACTATTCAGACTTTGGAGGATATGCTTCGTGCATGCATCATAGACTTTGGTAAAGGCTGGGAGAAATATCTACCCCTTGCAGAGTTCTCCTACAACAATAGCTACCACACAAGTCTTAAGGCAGCACCATTTGAAGCTTTGTATGGTCGTAAATGTCGTTCACCTATTGGTTGGGCAGAAGTTGGAGATAGCCAACTCACAGGCCCTGAGCTTATCATGGAAACTACGGAGAAAGTAACGCAAATTCGAGATCGACTGCAAGCAGCTAGAGATAGGCAGAAAAGCTACGCCGATCAGAGGCGTAAACCCCTAGAATTCCAGGTTGGAGACAGAGTGATGTTGAAGGTCTCGCCTTGGAAGGGTGTGATACGTTTTGGGAAACGTGGGAAACTTAATCCCCGCTTTATTGGACCATTTCTTATTTTGGAAAGAATTGGGCCCGTAGCGTATCGTTTAGAATTGCCTATGGAACTGAGTAAAGTACATGATGTGTTTCATGTTAGTAATCTGAAGAAATGCCTTTCAGAGGAGACACCAGTTATACCGATCAAAGATATTCGTGTGGATGAAAGTTTAAATTTTGTGGAAGAACCGATTGAGATAATGGATAGAGAGATCAAACGGCTCAAGAGGAGTCGTATTCCGCTCATCAAAGTTCGCTGGAATTCGCGGCACGGACCAGAATTTACGTGGGAACGTGAGGATGAGTTTCGAAAGAGATATCCGAAGCTTTTCACTTCGTAGATGGGTTATTTCGAGAGAAACCCGGGACGGGTTCCTTCTGAGGCTGGGAGGATGTGACAACTGGCAAAATAGGGAGCCGTTTTATAAAACCCGCATTACATTGAAAGTATAAATTTGGAAAATTTTGAAAGTTTATTGTGACGAGATATTTTGTGACGTTGGTACTTGATTTTTAATCATACAATGTTTATGAGATTTAGTTATTTATTTATGGTTTGATTTGTTTCGGTTGTGATGATTTATTTTGAGATCGTTATCCTTGGCACTACATTGACTCCGGCACTAGATTAACCTAACGAATTTTTTTATCTTTTACAAAACGGTAGCGATTCACCGTTAAATAAATATTATGTCTTTCATACATATCGATATATTACGGGAAATGTTGTTGGGAAAAATCATTTATGACGTGTATGAATATATTTGGCGATAATTTAATACTTCTATGATCGAGTAATCGTCTTGTGGGAGAACCGTTTATTTATATTCACCTAAAAACTAAAAGTATTTGTGGCTAGTTTGGAAAAAGGGAAACTTGTGGGACTAATATGTAAAATTCGGGTATTTAACCCTCCCCCTAACCCTAACCCTCATAATATTATCACCACA
Source organism: Artemisia argyi (assembly GCA_030686995.1). Taxonomy (NCBI): domain Eukaryota; kingdom Viridiplantae; phylum Streptophyta; class Magnoliopsida; order Asterales; family Asteraceae; genus Artemisia; species Artemisia argyi. The sequence goes on along the minus strand of CM060696.1, from coordinate 165,270,982 downwards.
CCCACTTCTCTTCTTCCCCCTCTCCCTAGCCGCCGGCTGCCACCCCTACACCATCACCACCGCCGACTTCCACACGACACCACCACCACCAAAACACTCCCCATCACCTTCTTGTTCTTGTGGTGTGAAACACGCGCCTTCCCCCCTTCGTTTTTATTATTATCGCCGCACCACACATCACACGACACCATAACATCATTCATCTTGGTTTTCATTCGATTTAGAGGTGAGAAAACATGAGTTTTGGGTCGGGTTTGACTATTTTGAGTCAAACCCGAATTGAATCTTGGTATTTTGGGATGCTTGAATTCGAAATGGAAATGGGTTTGATATAAAAACGAGTTTGGTATCCTTGGGGGTCGATTCTTGATTATTGGTGCTCGGATTTGGATTTTTGTACGCGTTTGGTTTGGGTTTGTGGCTCGATTTGAGCTTGACCGAGACCCTAGGTCTCGGTGTGACACTCCTCGACTCGATTTAGAGTCTTGGAGGTGTTATGGTTCTTTTCTTTTTGATTCTTGATGATGGTTTAGTGCTAGTTGGAATTTTGGGTCAATGGTGGCTCGACTTGATGTTGTTGTTGTTTTGGATTCTCGGCCGACACCCACCCTTCGCGGGCTGTTTGGGTCGAGAGGCTCTTTAGAGCTAGCCGAGACTGAGAGGTCTCGGGTGAGGTTATTTTTATGGTTGTGACATCACAAGTTGACCCGGGTTTGACTTGGTAAGTCGACCCGTATAATTGATATATTTTTGTTTCGGTTTATATGGTATTAATATTTGTTGTGACTTATGTTGGACCGAAGCATTTGGACATTGGTTTACTTGTATTGTGATTTGGAGTTGTGTTGACGAGTATGGAATTGGGGACCGATTGTGAGACGGTCAATTAGATGACGGAGATAGGTTAGTTGGGTGCCGTAGTCGGACCCTCATGTTGTAGCACGTGGATATGGGATTGTTTGGACGGAGTTGATTTATATTGTGACTTGATTCTTATTATTTTGGACTTGGACTATGAGCCGAGGGTCATGACTCGGACATGTGACCAAATTCTATGACTCGATAAATATTTAAAAGTCGAAATCAAAAATAATACTCGTAATAATATTATTAAGAATATAATCGTTTATATACGTATATAGACGCGTTAAACGTGTGTATATATATATATATATATATATATATATATATATATATATATATATATATATATAAATGCGTATATTAATAATAAAACAATCACGAGTAAACGTATAATAATAAAACGATAATTATTATACTATGAAAATAGTGTAATAAACGTCGGGATATTATTATAAATAATAACTATATAAATAATGGCGAAATATAAGTCGGATAACTAATAATTAAAAATGTGGTTTTGCTTATAAATTAGAAACTTATCGAGTTGTACGAATTGTGGGTCTTTAAAAGTCCAAGTGGGTCTTATGTTGTGACTTTGTGTTGTCACGGATATATGACGGTTAATATAAACATTTTATATATTGAATGACTTATTATAGAACGAGTTATTTGAAGATATAAAATGAGTATATTAACGGGCATCGTATCCCACGACGCCCATAGGATGTGGTATATATTTTAGGGTAATGAATTACTATATGTCTCGTGGAGTTTGGCCGATTCGACGATATATATAGGGAATTTATTGGACTACGACATATACCAAATAGAAACTTATGTGCAATGTGCTTTAGGTTGGGTATAATCTTGGAACGATATATTACGTAAATAAATATGGGAGATTACCAAATCGACGGATTTGATAAGCTTCGATAATTATTTAAATAATATATAGGGCTAACATTAGACCTATAGTTGTCTTAATAATGTTCTTTGTTGAGACTTTTTGGTTTGTGCTGTGTCGACCCTCCACCCGTATGGATACCAAACGCCGAATTTCAAATGAATATGAAGTTAATTCGAGAAATGAATAATTTTGGAAAGTAAAATGGAATACGTATGGGAATGGGAATATTTGATTTTGAGGAAATGTTTTCTGAACGAGTTTGATATTGTTAGGAAGTGCCGAGTCTGTAGTCGCCGTTACGTGAGTTGCTTGAGATTACTTACGTCTTTCTTCTATCGTTTCTTTTGAGGATTTCTGGACTTGAGGTGAGTCATAGCCCCACTTTTACTCTTGAACTATGTTTTCAATACTTGGGGTGAGAAACGTGCAAATGTGTTATGTGGACTATTATCGCTTTGTTTATTTAAAACTTGCTATGCTTATAGAACTAGGTAGGATTAAGCGAGGCCTAGTCCCGAACTACGTAAGCTATTGATTTGGTTATAGAGCGAGGCCTAGTCCCGAACTAGGTAAGCTATTGATTTGGTTATAGAGCGAGGCCTAGTCCCGAACTAGGTAAGCTATTGATTTGGTTATAGAGCGAGGCCTAGTCCCGAACTAGGTAAGCTATTGATTTGGTGGTTGAGCGAGGCCTAGACATGAGCTAGGTAAGCTATTGATTGGTTGTCGAGCGAGGCCTAGTCCCGAACTAGGTAAGCTATTGGATTGATTTTAGAGCAAGGCCTAGACTTGAGCTAGGTAAGCTATTGATTGGATTGATTTGAGCTATAGCGTGCACCTATAGGGTTGATTTGATTGATTTGATTTGGTTGGATTATATTGGTTGAATATTTTGGTTGGATGATTGAGGCCTAGTCTAGCTAGCAAGCGTTTTGCGTATATGTCCACTATATTGAATTATGAATCTAAACCTATGATCCCACCAGCGAAAGCTGACTTTTAGCACGTTTTCTCAGGTAATTAAGTGATGCTCTGCGGATGCTTGGGATTGGAGGCTTGGCATTTGGCACCGGTTATGGATCTATGTTTTCTAAAACTCTGATAACTATTGTGGACCTATATTTATTTCTTTTGGGCCTGACTTTGGATGATTTTGGGATAATGTAAACTTTAAAACCCCGCGTGGTTGCATTTTACTTTGTTTACTTTATCTCGTTCTTTATGTCTTGTGTTTGGATACCAATCCCCGTAGCACCCCGAAAGCTTGTTGAGTCTTCCGCTGTATCAAATTTTGGGGGTGTTACAAAGAGCATTCTTGATTGATAGAGGTCCTATGGAGCAAGGCAGGGTGAAGCTGCCCGGATCGTCTACCTTCTTTGGTAGCCCTTGATGGGTCACCACTGAGCATTCTTCCCCTAGGGTCACAAGACCCTCGAGTTTCTTCCTGTTAGCGAGTAGCTTTTTGAAGTATGTGCTATACTTTGGCATGTGATAGCAAGCATCTAGAAGAGGTATGGTGACAACTGAGTCTTTTAGGTATGACAAGAACCTCTTGTTATCATTCTCAGTTTTCTGGTTCCTTAATCGGGACGGGAATGGGATTCTCACAGGTTGGTTAGGCAGGGCCGATGGGGAAGGGGTCGTCACGGGTGGTTGGTCTGGGGTGCCAACGCCGACATCCTCCTCCTCCTCCCCAGGTTTATCCGGATCGAGGGTGATGGGGGACGATTCTGGGTAAGGAGGGTCCTTGGTTGTCGTTCCAGCTCGTGTGGTTATCGCGAGCATGGGGTCTTTTTTTTACTAATGGCGTCTGAAGATTATCTAGGGCTGAGTTAAGCTTGTTGAAAAATTCTCCAATACCTTCCTGATGCTCGTCGAAAAGCTCATTAAGGCCTTTCATTTGCAAGTCTTTTTCTTGAGTGAAGTGACCAAGGTCATCTTCGAAATTGCTCCTGATCTTGAATTCAGGGCCTTCCTCCCCTTCTCCTTTCTTTACCAGATTTCCTCAAAGGGTGTAATCGTCATTTTGGTAAAAAGGCAAAAGGGAGGGATCAGCATAAATGTCCCCTCCTGATAAGCATGCATGTTCAGTAGTGGTTGCTCCTTCACATTCTTCCACCTCATGCGGGCCCCCACAGTAATCGCAGATCAAGTAAGGATTTGACAGCTGTTTAGGTAATTGCGATCCAGATAGGAATTCCACTCTCTTGTGAATTTTTCTCAACCGATCCGAGGTGATTTCAGAAATACTAACAGTCGACTCAGTTTCATCCCAAGTGTTATCCTAGTCCTGAGCATATTCTTCAATCCTATCCCATCCTTCCTCGGCACTAAGATTGGCCAATCTTCCTTTTCTAGATTGGTTAATTCCGTTTCGGTCTTTAGAGGAGATATTATCGTAGAAGATTTGGACCAAGAGCCAAAGCTCAATGCCATGATGGGGAACTTGTCTTATTAAATCTTTGAATCTATTCCACGATTTATGGAAGGGTTCATCCTTCCCCTTCCGAAAACGGAGGATCCTATCTCTAAATGCTGAGGTTTTTCCAGGTGGAAAGAACTTCTCATAGAACTTGGATATGAGTTGCTCCCATGTGAAAATAGATTCGGAAGGGAGTTTGTCATACCATTCTTGGGCTTTTTCATATAAGGTGAAAGGAAAGAATCGCAATCGGGATGTGTTTCTAGTAGCCCCATCCGTATGGATGGTGTCCACTATTTTCAGGAAGTCCTTGATGTGTTGGATTGGATTTTCCTCGTCTAGTCCGCGAAACTTACACACACTTTTGACAAGCCAAACATCGTTTGCATGCAAGACCTCGTTGGTGTGTTCGTTTGGGTAGACAATGGCGTTTGAGAAGCCATGAGAGGTTGGGGAGGAGTAGTCTTTAAGACGCTTAGGAATGGGGGTCGCGGGAGTACTAGTGTTGTCGTTGGGTTGGGAGCTAGGGGTTGAGACATGGTTTTCTGAATTTTCTTCAGAGAGAGGTGCATCAAAATCGATGGCAACGCTGGATGGTTCAGAAGTTGAGCGATATTGTCTCAATCTATGCAGTTCTCTTTCGGGTTCCGCATAAGGCAAGACAAGGTTTCGAGTGGAACTACGACTCCTAGTGATCCTAAGGTTAAGGGATTCGTCATTTGCCATGATGGCAAGTGGTGAAGAGTTACGAACAAAGGCACGAAGAAATAAGATAGACTAAAGAAGACCTAAAAATAAAAATAAAATCTTACTAGAAAGGAATCTAGCAAGTAGACCTAATAAAAAGAAATTCTAACCTAGACAATAGCTATTCCCCGGCAACGCCGCCAAAAACTTGATGCGTGGGAATCGCAACAGGCTTTACCTCTCGAGGGATCTCGAGAAGCTTACAACCCCCACCAGGCAGTGTACCTGATCGTTGTAGTATAGTATAGTGACAAGTACCGGGGGATTGATCGTTCAGCTTAGGAATAGTGTCGCTAGGATTAGAAAGCCTAAATACTAGTTCTAAAGGTGAGGGATGATTATTTTTGTATTTTATATTTTTTTAGAAAGCAAATAAAAATCTCGGGTTTTGGAAGAGTGGGCGGAATTAGTTGCTATTCAACTAACCCAATACTAAGATGCAATCAAAATAAAATACTAAAAATGAAAATAAACTAATTTATACTAAGGTTGTGAGCAGTAATTGGAGAAAATGTGTTTACTTAGATTTCACTACTCCCTAGATATCTTTTACACGTTAATTACTTGTTATAATTGCATGGATGACGGATCGTATTCCTTAATACCATTCATGGGGTGGCACACATAACTCCCCAATTCTATGAGCTCTTATCTCCTCCTACACCATGCCCAGCACAACTATAGGGATTGTAAACAGTGGCTCATGCATTAAATACAACCAATAAAGACCTAGTGCGCGTTGATTCATGTTTCTTAAGACGTTCAAGCATGTTACCAATTGGAGATCTGCCAGTTTTCTTAAGCCTAACATATGAATCATTCATCCAAGACAAGAATAAACAAGTAATCAACACATAATCAACATCTAGGTTTCATTAGATCTAAGCAAACACAAAAGAGATCTAGCCTAGCATGATAGAATTAAGATAAGAACATGATATAGACAACCAACACATAGACATATTGATTGAATTAGAAGAACACTTATCTTGATTAATCATGCAAGGTATCAAGGGGTTGGAACCCTTGAAAAACCTGTAAAGTTACACCAAAATCGTACTTAGGGTTTCTCCCAAAACGTCTCTCTTTAAATGTGAAAAATTAGAAAACTATATATAGAAAAATAGGTTTGACGACGTCAAGAATAAACTTGTGACGCCGTCACCTCGCCGCCAAAACAATCCTCGGACTGCCTAGATCTACTTCTGACGCCGTCAAGACTTATATACTTCCAGGCCGTCATGACTCTTTTACTCTTGACGCCCTTCCCACGTGACGCCGTCAAATCTGTTCTGGGTAGTCATGGAAATTCATGAAATTTGCTCTTGACGCCGTCAAGGTGTTGCTCTTGACGCCGTCACCTACTGTTCCCAGCATGGAAAATTAAGACTTTGGCGTTTTCTTCACTTTTATGCTCCAAAAACGTCCGAATTGCTTCCTTTTCCAGATTTCTCTCCCAAAGTACCTAAAATCACAAAAGGAACGATTTAGGGCAATATTTGATCAAATAAATTCGGATTCGGGCTTAAATGACCCCCTAAAAACGGATCATTTTTCGCCTCATCAAAATGGAAGTAGTTAGCAATTTGGCACTGATTTTGATGAGACATTTAGTCCGGTTGTCAAACTGGCTACTATTCGCACTGTCCTTAGTCTTGCGGTATCTCGCAAGTGGCCTATTCATTAGCTTGACGTTAAGAACGCATTTCTTAACGGTGATTTATCTGAGACTGTCTACATGCATCAGCCTCCTGGTTTTGTTGATTCCCGGTACCCTCACCATGTTTGTCTTTTACAGAGATCTCTATATGGTCTGAAACAAGCACCTCGTGCTTGGTTTCAGCGGTTTGCAGGTTATGCCACGCGGGTTGGATTTTACCACAGTCGATGTGATTCTTCTTTATTCATTTATAGACACGGTTCTGAGGTTGCTTATTTGCTTATATATGTGGATGACATTATTCTTACCGCTTCATCTACTGTTCTACTTCAGCAGATTATTACTTCATTACACAGTTAGTTTGACATGACTGACCTTGGGGATATTAATTATTTTCTTGGTATCTCTGCTGTTCGTCATTCTACAGGATTGTTTTTGTCTCAAAAGAAGTATGCTATGCAACTTCTTGAGCGTGCTCACATGGTTAATTGTAACCCTTCTCGGACTCCAGTTGATACGGATTCTAAACTGGGTCCAGAGGGTGTTCCAGTTCAGGATCATACTTTGTATCGCAGCCTTGCAGGTGGACTTCAGTATCTGACGTTTACTCGTCCGGATTTTTCCTATGCAGTACAGTAGATTTGTCTTTATATGCACGATCCACGGGAACCTCATTTCGCTGCTCTCAAACGTATCTTGCGATACGTTCAGGGAACTTTACAGTTTGGTCTACACTTATACTCATCGTCCACTACTTCACTTGTTGGTTATACAGATGCTGACTGGGCCGGTTGCCCTTCTACACGACGGTCTACATCTGGTTACTGTGTTTTTCTGGGAGATAACTTATTGTCTTGGTCCTCCAAGCGCCAGCATACCCTCTCCCGCTCTAGTGCTGAAGCTGAATATCGGGGTGTAGCTAATGTTGTGGTTGAGACCGCATGGATTCGTAATCTGCTTCGTGAGTTACATTCTCCTTTATCATCTGCCACCCTTGTCTACTGTGACAATGTCAGTGCCATTTATCTGTCTGCCAACCCTGTTCAACATCAGAGGACGAAGCATATTGAGATCGACATACATTTCGTCCGTGACATGGTTACTGCTGGTCAAGTTCGAGTTTTACATGTACCCTCTCGTTATCAGTATGCCGACATCTTCACCAAGGGCCTTCCTTCTGCTCTTTTTGAAGAATTTCGATCCAGTTTGAGCGTCCAGCCTCCTCCCGCTCCAACTGCGGGGGTGTATTAGATGATATTTTGTATAGCTGTAATCGATAGTGTCACAGTTGTCTTGTATCCTTTCCATATTATGTAATAGGCCTTATTGTATTTTGTATAGGCCTAAGCCCATTAGAGATTAGACAGGATTATTGATGTATTATATAACCAGTTGATTGATTAATGAAAAGGCAAGGAATATTAACCTTCCAATAATAAAATCATTTATTCCCGAAAACGCTCCGTTTTTCGATTTTCATGAATAACAACTACAACTTCTATTTTTGTACTTTTTCATTTATATATGTGAAGGTTTATTTTGACTTTCATTATCAATTCTTATCGGTTGATAATTTTCAGGGTCAACGAGTAGAAACACTTCTCATAGAGAAGAGACCATACGGATAAAAATCGTCATCCTTGATTTTTCACAAGCTCCCAAACTAAGCGTAAAATCGAGATCATTGTTTATCCACAAGTTAGATGCTAACACTGCCCACAAAAGTTACTTGTGTATTACCTCTTGTTCCCAGGTCCTAAGTTTTGTATCTCAAGATTATTTATTTACCCACAAAAATATCTAACATATACAAAAACTCATTTAATTATGTCATTTTTAGTAATTTTGCAATAATAAGCTCCAGCCCCAGCCCATTTGCCAAATAAATTTATAAAAATATAAATTTTAATTTCGGCTTATAATATAAGTCTCAGCCCCAGCTCCAGCCCTAACCCATTTCGACAAACATACCCTATATACTCGCTATACACAAATCCAAATAGGTACCAAAATAGTAAACACAAATAAACCGGTTTTTTTCAATTTAAAAGAACCAAAACCATGATATCTTCTCGTATACCAACAGATAAAACTTTACTCTGAATTTAGTCAAATAAAAATATATGGTCACATACATCATCACAATTAGGGTGTCAAATGGGTTGACCTAACACGATCCGAACCCGATAAAGCCTTATAAGGTATGGTTCATTCGGGGTCCAACTATGCTTATCGGGTTTATCGTGTCAACCCGATAGACCCGATATCCTTATAGGGTCGGGTTAGGTTTATTTTTCAAATGTTATCGGGTTCGGATTCAACCCGGTAACACATAAAGGCTTTTAAGTTTATTTTGCATTTTAGGCTCCATATATATGAAGAAAAAAATGTCATACGTTATATGTTATATGTTATATGATTTTTCTTTGGTTATTAAATTAATATGTTAGATGCATTATGGATTTAATTGACAAGCTATTCTAGAATTACTTTGTTTTAGCGCCAAATGCTTATTGTCGTTGGAGGCTACGAATGCAATTTAGCGTGTAAGTCGATTGTTGAAATTAATGTTTAGCTTATTGCCATTGTACCATGTTGGCCAAAACAAAGCTTAGTGTCATGTTGGTCCAGTTTTGAAGTTAATGTCATGCAAAACAGTATGTTGATAAATTAGGTAAATTGTATATTGAGATAAACATGTAACCCGGACCCAACCCGATAACCCGCAACCCGATAGACCTGATTCACAATTCCCTGTAACTCAAAAAATTTCATTTTAGCTACCTTCTCGTAAACGTTTCCGCCTTGATATCATATGCCTCATTTACCGGAAACCCCGTCATCCATATATTTTAAAAAACTGCCCTAAGATACAAGTGTCATTGGCCAAAATAAAAACACGTGGATCACTCGAATCTAAAAGAACAACACAAAGACTTTCAATAACTAATAAAAACATCATCAGCCTCCTAACATACCATTGGCTTTAATGGCATACACAAATAACAAATCGCAGCCACACCAAGCTTAACTGAAAGTAACATGCCGAAACTAAATGCAAAAGCCAAAAACGAAACTCTAAAAAAAAATGGCAGCAATCTTATATATATATATATATATATATATATATATATATATATATATATATATATATATATATATATATATATATATATATATATAGCACCGAAAAACACTTTTCAATTTCACTATAGGCCTTAAAAATTCGGATGGATATTGAAAAAAAAAAAAAAAAAAAGGCATGGTAGATTTTAATGAATCTCAAGACTACCAAACCCAACCACCTCAAAGGAAATCATGTTGTTGGTTATGACTCTTAGGCCATTTATTCGACCAAACATGCAACAGACCAACCAACAAACCCAACCACCTCAAAGGATAGTTCTGGTTAAAACACCGCAAAAACATGCTGAAACCGGTGAGATGCGGCTAGATCCGGTCAAAAACACCACACAAAACATCAATAATAAAACATTAAGATCTTAAAAGATCTAAAACCACCGAGAGACGGTGGTGTTGGAGAGCCGAAACCACCAACCGTAACTACCCAAACCACCGGAGAGGTGGTGGCTATTTCTTGATATGCTGGCAATTATAGTGGCGGCTGTAGATGATGGTTTAGAAAGAGAGAAGAGAGAAATGAAATTAGGTTTGTGTTTGTGTGGAGAGGAGGACTTTTATATCCTTAGGTTGTGATTTGTTTTTAATATTTGAAATCCATGTTCCCGCCTTGTTTCCATGTTTACTACTGGCAGTGATTTCCTTTATTAGATTGTGAGAAAAAAGTTAGACATTCAAAAATAGTTTACACCTTCCTTTATTAGAATGTGAAAAACGTTAGACATTGGGCTTGTTTTGAAATGTGTAATCAATGTAATTAATTTCAACATTTGAGTATTGACTAAAAATTTAGTTTTAACTTTCATTTGACCATTTTCTCTTTATAAATAATTTAAATTAGATAAAGTCACAATTGAGGGTTTGATTGTGTCGAGAATGGTACCCTCAAAACAAACACCCCATGACCAGACCGGAATGGAGTCTCCTTTTCAAATATAAAATCGGTCCAACCTATGCTCTTATGTCTTATCTATCACCGGTAAGCTAACTACGGCTCTGCAATACTGAAAAGCTCAATTTAACTTCTTATTGATGAACATGAACAATCCATAAATAAATAAAATCATGAATTTCACACTCACCACTTCACCCAACACCTTCACACCTTCACTCAACAACTCACACTCATTCACCTTCCCCCCATTCCCCCTCAACCACCACCGTAACAACCACCGTAACCGCCGCCGCTTCACCGTCGTTAATGCCGCCAATCAGGATAAGAAGGTATTACAATTACCTAATCTAGTTATTAAACCTATTGTATTTACCCTCATTTCACTCGCAATCGCCTTATCTCCGTCTCTAGGCCTCAACCAAACCCTAGCTTTAGCCGCTACTGCGACTGTCGAAACATCCGAAACCGAAACCAAAACTAAGCCGGTTTCGAAATGGAGACAATTACTAACTAGAACTAAGAAAAAGGAAACTAAGTCCAAAGGTCATGAGTTTTCGGACTATATGAAAAGTTTGTTAGTGGTAGTTGAGAGGTTAGTTAAGGCTATAGAGCAAGTTAGGGTGGAAAATGCGGATGTGAGGAATGTGGAGTTAGCGTTGAAGGAAGTGAAGGCGAAGAAGAAGGAGTTGCAGGACGAGGTTATGACGAGGCTGTACGGTGAGTTGAGTGAGTTGCGTGAGGTGAAGAGTGAGCTGGATAGGAAGTCCGGGGAGGTTTTAGCGTCGTTGGCGAAGGTTAGGAAGGATAGGGATAAGGTTTTGGAGAGAGGTGCGGAGAAGAAAGGGATTGGGAAGGGGAAGGGGGAGGATGAGAGGGTGGTGGTTAAGGAGTTGGATGAGGTGATTGGGAGTAAAGAGGAGGAGTTTATGGCGATTGAGGAGGAGATTGGCGAGATTGAGGATAAAATGGAGGTTAAGGAGACTATGGCGTTGAGTATTGGAGTTAGGGAGCTTTGTTTTATCGAGAGGGAATGTGTGTCGCTTGTCGAGGATTTTTATAAGGAGATGAAGCGGAAAGATTTTGAACGGTAAATTTCTTAGGTGGTGTTTGGAGTAGCTTTTCTTTTCGGCTTATTGGCTTATTTGTATTTGGAGAAGCTCACAAGCTCACCATTTTCGGCTTATGAACTAATAGACTAATTAACTTTAGCTTATGGCTTATTTAAGTCCATATGCTAAGCTTGATAAGCTCGTAATCCGGAAAAAGTTGCCTTATGAGCTTTTCCACGTTAACAATAAGCCCATAAGCTCAAAAATTAATCTACTCCAAACATCCCCTTATAATTTGTTCATAATTTGTGTGTGTGTGTGTGGTTTGGTGCTTAAGATGGCTTATTATGTACTTGCAGGGTGCCTAAAAGCTCTCTTACAAAGCTTTCTAGAACTGAATTAAAAAAAGATTTGCAAACCGCACAAAAACAGTTCTGGGAGCAAACTATTCTCCCAAACGTTGTGGAAAGTGATGATATTGTATTACCGTTTGATCAGAAATCCATTGAATTTAGTCGAAGAATCAAGCAAACGCTTGCAGAGTCAAGAGAAATGCAGAAAAATTTGGAAGATAATATTAGGAGAAGAATGAGAAGGTTTGGCGAAGAAAAACAAGTTATTTTGAACAGTCGGGTTGATGAAATTTTAAAGGGTTATCCAGAAATTGAAAAGAAGTGGACGTTTGGAGATAAAGAGGTTGTGGTTCCCAAGGCTGCGCGTTCCGGTTTGTTTCATGGATGGAAAATGTGGCGGGATGAGGCTAAGAAAGATCTTAAAACAAAATTGTTAGAAGATGTTGAACTTGGTAAACAGTATATTGCTGAGAGACAGGTAATGATTCTCCCCAAAAAATCGTTAATCAGAGTTTATAAATATCAAATCTGAGTTAATTTGTAGGATGAGTGAGAAATTTAATGTTTGTTGTAGGAAAGAATTCTTTTGGACCGTGATAGAGTGTTGTCGAAGACTTGGTTCAATGAAGAAAGAAATACGTGGGAAATGGAACCAATAGCTGTCCCTTATGCAGTGTCCAGGAAACTTCTAGAGAACGCAAGGATCAGACATGATTGGGCTGCAATGTATATTACAATGAAGGGAGATGATAAGGAGTATTATGTTGATTTGAAGGTTATCTTGTGATTCATATTCTGATTATGCATCATTATTAGAGATGTATAAGGGGTGTGTCGGGTGGGTTGTGTTAAAGTGTCAAAATATGTCCGGATCAGAGCAGATGATTTTGGAACGGGTCGTGTAGACCCAAAACACCTTTTGTCAAGAGTTTTGATTTTCTAAGTTAATACTTAGTGTGCCAAGAAGTTATATTATCTCAATAGTAATAATATATAATTCTTCGAAGAAATTGGAGGGTTTGTGTACGGAAAATGCACTTTTGGTGACTTTTGACCAGTTTCTTTTAAAGATGCGTTTTAAAAGATTTTACTCTCTTGACACCCATTAGAGATCAAGCATACTTAAACTGACTAATTCGTAAGCCCCAATTTTACCCATTTATAATTAAATGAAATCGGAACCATTAAGAATCTGTCGTGCAATGTTTTAACTTCGATTCTGATAAATGATTCTTATTTTAGGAATATGACATGCTTTTTGAAGATTTTGGAGGAGTTGACGGGTTGTATCTGAAGATGCTTGCCTCGGATGTTCCAACTTTTGTTCAGTTGATGTGGATTCCTTTCTCAGAGTTAGACATCCGCCAACAGTTCATGGTGCCATTGCGTCTTGCCCGGCAATTATTAGTTGGGTTATGGAATTCTAGAGATGTATCTACTGTTGATGGGATCATTAATTGGGTTAAAAATATAAACAAAGACATTATGGTGCTAATCATTAGTCCGGCTCTCGACTTTGTGATTCCTTTAAAGGTAATATTCAAATTACTACCACATCCTGTTCAGGGGAGGATCTTATATTTGCTCACGCCCTGCAATATATTCACCAATTTCCTGTTACTTAGAACGAAAGGGGTGTTTGGATTTGTATACTTATATCGACCATCTGAAGTCGCAATAATCAATTTTAAATGTTTGGATAAATTGATTCGGCTTCTGAATATCTGAGCTAAAAAATGTGTTTCATACCAGTTGCAACAAAATTGATTATTGAATGGTAAAGTAAAGTATCCCAATTACCCCTTTTTAACATAATTTGAGAGTCTTTGACTCCCATATCACAAGATGTATCCATTTTTTATTTTTTTTTTTATTTTTTTTCCTTTCTCACAAGAGTGTCCTTTTTGGTCTTTTTGGTATTGTTTTGTAAATAAGTATGATTATATTTGTCAAAAACTGAGATAACTGATTAATTTAACTTCAAACAGTAGAAGCATATCCAAACACTATCAAAACACCCCAATTAAGTTTGTGTTATTTTAATATGCTCTGTTGTCATACAACTGTGTTAACAGGTGAAGATGAAATTGAATAGAACTGCGGCCATGAAACAGTATCTGAATTGGAAGTCAGAGGCAGAAGAGGATATAAGATCCCAGAGTGAAGATGAGGAGTTCAATTGGTATTTTATGTTTGCAGTTAGGTTCATTATATATGTATATGTTTTGTCCAAGATATTCGAATATCTGAAGAAAAGAACACCCAAACTTCCTGGTGTTAAACGACCAGGACGCAGAAATCCAAACATGAGGAAGCTGCGAAAGCTGGTGTGATTCGTCTCTAGATTTTCCTTTTCATTCGACTACATGTTTATTATTCTTTCTATGGTTCACATCAGATAATTATATTTATGATGTTAATGTTGCTATGCAGAAATACTTTTTCTGGAAAAGGTTGCAAGGAGCAAGAGCTAAGAAGAAGGAAGGTGTTGACCCTATCACTCATGCGTTTGATCAGATGAAGGTTCATAGCTGAATTAAGAACACATTCACTTTCTTTATTATTATTGTCATCATTAAAGTAACTGGTTGATTCATTCCTGTCTACTTCTTTAGAGAGTGAAAAATCCACCCATACGTTTGAAAGACTTTGCAAGTGTTGAGTTCATGAGGGAAGAAATTAATGAAGTTGTTGCATTTCTACAAAACCCTCGTGCTTTCCAAGATATGGGTGCTCGTGCTCCCCGGGTATGCTTTTTCTTCTTATTGTAATTTTCAGTTAGCTAGATACCATGTAATTTAAGCTTTGTACTTTCACATTGTTCTCTTGTTCTGAAGTTAAGATCTTATTTGCACTAAATTTGCAGGGAGTTCTAATTGTAGGTGAAAGAGGAACCGGTAAGACTGCGTTAGCTTTGGCAATAGCTGCAGAGGCTAAGGTTCCAGTTGTTGAGGTGAAGGCCCAGCAGTTGGAGGCGGGTTTATGGGTGGGGCAGAGTGCATCCAATGTTAGAGAACTGTTCCAAACGGCCCGAGATCTGGTTATACTCGCTGACATACTTTTATGTCCATCCGTTATTTAATGCCATTTGATCTTTTAATTTTTGTTGATTGCTATAATTTATAAGTAAGACCATATTTTATGGTTGAAAGAATCACTGAACAATATGAATTCATTTTTAGGCACCTGTGATCATATTTGTGGAGGACTTTGATCGCTTTGCTGGTGTGCGTGGCAAGTTTATACATACAAAAAAACAGGATCACGAGGCTTTTATTAATCAACTTCTTGTGGAACTTGATGGGTAACTCTCATAACTCTTCACACAGATCAATCAATACATAAATTTTGAGCCACATGTCTACACAATGTGTATCTTGCTATCTATTTCTGTGTTTGTGTAGATACATATCATGCATTCAAATTGATCTACATAAATGTAATTACTCTGTATCATATATGTCCAAGTAGCCTCACTCCTGGCAACCGATTCTTTTACGCAGTTTTGAGAAACAAGACGGGGTTGTTTTAATGGCTACAACTCGAAATCTCAAACAAATTGATGAGGCTTTACAGCGTCCTGGTCGGATGGACAGAATATTTCATCTTCAGCTACCAACACAAGCTGAAAGGGAGAGAATACTTCAGAATGCTGCAAAAGAAACTATGGATCCTGACCTTATTGATTATGTTGATTGGCAGAAGGTACATGATTCCGTTAAGTCATTTTATCATTGCAGCTGTTTTGTATTACTCTAATTGTTGTTGGTTATTTTCTAGTACTAGGTCCCTTATAATGTCAAAGCTGTCTATCTACTTGTAATTTTTGTTATTTAAAGGTGGTTTACTAGTTGATGAATTCTCTAAACTATATTCCTTAGCTATCTTCACTAGAGGTGGTAGTTTTGACTTTTGATCCATTCAATTATGATTGGGTCAATTAGGGTTGTGCTCTATCTCTAACAGGTAAAATAAACAAATTTAGCTTAAAATGAAACGGATCAAAAGTCGCTCAAACTGTATATTAGCATAAAACCCCCTACACAATTTTTGATTATGTATTTTTGTAACTTTGCTTCACATTCTAATTATATATAAGTTCCAGACAAAAGTTGTTTTAGCCATGCCTGACGAGTTACCCAAACCCACCAAATGTGACACCTTTAATCTGTGGTAATTGGCCAGAATGAAGCTAAAAGTCCATGTGTTTGAAAACTTTTTGATTAGTATAATTGTAAATTATGTGCTACATTTTGTGTGCAGGTGGCTGAAAAAACGGCCCTTTTACGTCCAGTAGAACTCAAACTTGTTCCTGTGGCTTTGGAAGGTGCTGCCTTTAGGACTAAGTTTCTTGACACAGATGAACTTTTGGGATATACTAGCTGGATTGCGGTAATATTTAGTTTCTTCTGCACATTCTATAGCTTAATTTACTGTTTTGTGTGCTTACTTTCCTTGTTACTATTTCTTTTCATAATGACTACTGCACAGACTTTCAGTGGTAGTATTCCCATGTGGTTGAGGAAGACACCAATCGCTAGGAAGATGAGCACAATGTTGGTTAATCATCTCGGCTTGACATTGACAAGAGAGGATTTGCAAAACGTGGTTGACTTAATGGAGCCATACGGTCAGATAACCAATGGGATTGAATATTTAAACGTTCCTCTTGATGTAAGTATATGGCGACTTCTTATAGTTAAATAGTCAAATTAGTTTATAATGATATTTATTTGGATTTTGCTTGTCATTATAGTGGACAAGGGAGACAAAGTTTCCACATGCTGTTTGGGTTGCTGGTCGTGGACTTATTGCTGCTCTTTTACCAAACTATGATGTGGTTGATAACTTATGGCTGGAGCCTTTATCTTATGAGGTATGCTTTTATAAAACTAATACATTTATACGATATTAATGGGGTTTGTATTGAAATTACTGTTTGGGTGACTTTTATATGGGTTGGTCAAATGGGTATGGGTCAGAACGGGTAATTTTTAATGGGTAGAAACGGGTCGGTCCATGACTTAGAATCCTTTTTGATATTGTTTTATAGAAACTACATTATTACAATATTAATTTTTGCATAAAGTTTATGTAAGAGGGTTCATGTATTAATTTTAATGTTTGGGCGACTTTCAAATATTGTACATGTTTGACTTGTTTTCTTTTTAACCAATTTTTTTAGTTGACCCATTTGACCCCCCTAGGGATAAAACATTTACCCAAATAATTTTTTTTTAATAAATGAGTCGAATGGTCAACTTTAAATATTTGTTTTTTTGTATTTGGATTTTTTCCTGTGATTATATCTTTTTTACCCAAATCGATTTTTTTAATAAATGAGTCTAATTGTCAACTTTAAATATATATATATATATATATATTTTTTTTTTTTTCTTTTTTTTTTTGTATTAGGATCGTTTCCTGTGATTATATCTTTTTGTATCTATTTTGTTTGCAGGGAATTGGGTGTACCAAGATCACAAAGGCTAAAACTGATGGTTCGAGGATTGGAAATGTTGAATCAAGATCATATCTTGAAAAGAAACTTGTATTTTGCTTTGGGTCATATGTTGCATCCCAAATGTTGCTTCCATTTGGAGAAGAAAATATTCTATCTTCATCTGAGTTGAAGCAGGCACAGGAGGTAGTAACACAATCAAGTTTATGCATTTTGTATGTGATTTATGTGTATACTTGGCTTGACAAATGACCAAGGTTTTTAAAACTGAACCGGACATCAAACCGTTTTCCATTCGGTTCCCGCTTTTTTCCATTTGAACCAGTGAACCGGCCGAACCGGTTCTGGTCTTTTTTCCAGCTTAACCGGCCGGTTAGGTCCAGTTTTCAAAACACTGCAAATGACAGTATGCCTCTTAATTTACAGATAGCTACAAGGATGGTGATTCAGTATGGGTGGGGCCCTGATGACAGTCCAACCGTTTATCACCATGGCAATGCGGTACTTACTTAATTTGGCGCTTTGATAGTGTTTTATGAATGTGATTTTGGGATATTGAATCATCAATATGGGCTGAACAGAATAGTGCTTAGACCTGCTTCTACTGTGTATTAAGCTGTAATTTTAGATAATATGATGCTAAAATGTTAGAAAATATTTATTTATATAAAAGTTTGTTTATAAAAATTTCCAGAAAGTACATCTGAAACAAGCATTGATGGTTTATTAACTGAAACTAGAAATCTTTACTTCGGTTAAAGGGGTTAATGATTTATTTATTTTACCCTCAAATCAATTTTTTTGCAGTTTATCTGAAACTGATTATTTCACCCATAAGTTATTGAGCTAACCAAAGATAAAAATGGTTTATTATGACGTCAGGTCACAATAGTTCCAAAATACAGATCCAAACGCAACTTATGTGATGGTTATTTCATGCTTGTGTTAACATGTCCAGGTGACTGCTTTAAGCATGGGGGACAATCATGAGTATGAGATGGCCGCTAAAGTTGAAAAGGTAAGCTTCTTGCTGCACAAATTTTGTTCCAGTATCATTTAAATATATGGGATAAAGTTAAATATTAACAAAAAATTTATTCTTTTGGTAAGAGTATATTATGGATCGAAAATACCCTTGAATTTGATGGGATATGCTTTTTTTTTCGTAGATATATGATTTAGCTTATGAGAAAGCAAAATCGATTCTTTGGAGTAACCGTAGTGTTCTTGAAAAGACTGTTGAGGAATTGCTCGAGTTTGAGATCTTGACAGGGAAGGTAATGTTATTTATCTCTAGAAATCTGCATATATTGCAATTTAAGTGAGCCGTGTTTATCTAAATTTCAGTTTCTCATTGTGGTTGACTTCACTTGATACCTATTTGATTAGTAATGTGACATGCATATGTATGATTATTGTTATCTTCATGTCAGGATCTTGAAAGGATCATTTCATCAAATGGTGGCACTCGAGAGAAGGAGCCATTTTACCTTGCGAATTTTCGTAATGAAGAGGTACAATGCTTTAAATATGTGGCCATCTGGGAGAACTCTTATTAGATTCTCTAATTTGTAAAGCTAGAATTTCACTTGTGGGCGAAACTTGTTACTGTGTTAACAGAAATTCACACACATTGGCTACATAAACTTCATTCAGAGCCTTATTTTGCACATGATGAATTGCAGTATAGAACTCACGTTGATTTTCTGTAATTTCTATTACAGCCTGTGTTTGCAAGCTTGCTTGAAGATGGGACTGGATCACAACGTGCTCTTTTATCCGCAGCAAACTAGAATGATTGCTCCATGAGACACAGGGAAGTATACTACTTATAATATAGAGCCTTTATCATATTTTGTTTCCCGATTAAGTGAACAAATTGTTATATATTATGGTGTATGTATATTAGGACTTATGTTCTCTAGGATAGTTGTATGGTATAGAGGTGTAGGAATTCGAAAGGAGAAGAGGCATCCGATTTTCCTTCTCAGTTCACCCACAATGTTACTATAAACAGTTTTGATAGTCCTGTTGAGCCCTTATTCTATTGTTTACACACTCTCATAGTTATATCAAGTATACAGTTTATCTGATTGTAATTAGATTACCTTATGGCTTAGAATAGTACAACTTTTTGTTGGAAGTATGTGGTTTTATCCGGCTTGTAAACAAACATAATAATGTGACAAAAACAATATTGGCGGGCACTAGTAGACGGTCCCAGCAACAATCGCCAATCTGTTGGTAAATTTAACAGACTTACGATGGTTAAAGTATGTGTTTTACGTATTTAGCAACAAGGTATATATTTATTTGTCTATACTTTTCCCGAAATGCATACGTCAAGTAACTATAGTTGCTAACAGAGTTCTGTACTAATTATGAAACATACAAGTTCATTACATATAAACAGAATTCCATACTAATTATGAAACATACAAATAACACTTAACAGTGTCTATATAAGATATACTGAAAACAGCCGGAAGGTTGTTTTTGTAATGATAAAAATACATACAAATCAAGTATCAAACATGAGCAGCAACACGTTAAGACTTATTAAGAACCTAATGTGGCTATAAAATCATCAACCTTCACATTCACATTCCTTGACAAAAACCTCATGCAGATTGGAGGATATACCTTAGCCAAAGCCAGTATGGACTTGGGTACAGACCATATCCCCTCACCACAAATCAAACCCGAAGCCACCGCTGGTCCAAAAGTCTTGGCTTCGGCTTTGTTCCTCTTCTCCCATATGAAAAGTATTAAACTCCCAATACACATATCAATCGCGAAATACGAACCAATATAGAAAGGAATCGCCATCGCCATCGGAATCGGAATAAACCGGGCCCACTTCTTAGGTACTGTGTCTCTAGCCACATTTATAAGAATTGCAGCTGCGAAAAACCCATAACAAAGCGATAAACAATGCTTTGGAAGTGCCCCAAATCCTTCGACACCCAGAATAGCAAGATTTCTATACACGACAGCATATGGTGCGGGATACTCAGTCCCTAGTTTCCCGAGATCCGGGAAAGCACTATAGAAAATCCAAAATACACATGGTGCAATAACGCACCCCATCGCTGTCCCAATAACTTGGCTGACAAACATGGACCGAGGAGAAGCCAGGGTCAAATAACCAGTTTTGAAATCCTGCATTAGGTCTGAAGCAGTCGACACTATGTTCATCATAACCCCACAAGCGGCTAAACCAGCCAACACACCACCTTGCGACTTACCAGCCCATGCCCCAACAATAAAAATAGCCAACTTCCCGTATGTGGAAACCAACGACCAATCAGTAAGCCCACACCCATACGCGTTACAAAAGGCTAAAGCAGGGGCAAAAAGGTAGATAACAACAATATAGTACCATTCGAGTGGCGCAAATATCTGAGGGAGGGTAGCTGTTGCAATGGCGGCTATGGCAACGTACCCTCCAACGGCTAACCATGTTGGGATTTGGTCTTTCATAAAGAGTTGCATTCTACGTTGGTCATCATAAGATGGTGTTGGTGCACCATTTGAGATTGTACCATCAGCGGCTACTGGAAGAACTGTGCGTGCTTCTTTGTTCTGAACCTGACGGTACAACCTGATACCAGTGTTGCCAAGTACTTTGATGAAGTTGTAGAGTCCATCTCCTATAATCACGGCTATAGCAGTGAAAACCTGCAAGAATTAATGAGTTACAGCTAGAACAAATTCTAGAACTAGTAGATTTTTTTTTTTTTTTTTTTTTTTTTTTAACTATGGTTTCCGACCTTTTGACCGACTAATCCATGGGGGTTTGGCGTGGCCACTTCAGGGTTGCCTAGAAACTTAGGGAATACTGTAAAAGCTTAAAAGTGATAGAGTATAGCGCACATTGCTTTGTTACTCGTTAAGATATAATAAGAACACGTACAACATTCATAACGTCCACAGAAATAATAGAAAGAACTAACACATATAAATGTTTAGTAATAACGACCGCACATATTGGATATCATCCACATTTGTTTTGGACATTAATATCACACACACACACCGCGGTACACCTTAATTGCACCTTGCATACACTACTAGGCCAAAAATCCGTTACTAGAACTAATTAGAAGTATTTAAGTATCTGTCCCACTTATAAATGTGGAGTTATAACCAGTTTTGGGCAATATAAAGTGTGTAGATATGACAAAGGATTTGTAGAAATAAATTATACCTTGTAACCTTGGAGGCCATGGAAGCTGGTGGGTTTGAGATCAGCGTCATACCAGTCACCTCTTTTTGTCTCGATGATAGGCCACATGATCCCCCATGAAAGTATTGCCCCAAGCAACAATGATACGTTTATAATGTATGGACATATCATCCCTACCCCAACATACATTGTTGAGAAATCAAAGTAAAACCTGCATTTTTAATTTCAATGTAAATATTTAGTAAAAATCTATAAAACTTACTAAACTAAGAACATCAAACATTATGTCTTTAACAATAATAAGTTGTTTTTGAGAGGTAATGATTTGTACATCGACTGCGCACAAAAACGATTAAACAAAAGAAAAGGGTAAATGTAGAAGGGCAAACTTTACTTTGTGTGGATCTTTAGCGCGGTGTACAAATCATCTCTTTCATGTAACTATACCGTAATTGTACTTATTAGGTTGAGACACTTGGTTGGAAATCAGCTATGCAATGATAGTATTCTAAAGGGTGGAATAATAATTACGTGTTATCGTAAGCTTTGAGGCCAAAAGTAGGGAACTGTTCAAAACCGCAAGTTTCCTCCGAAGTAAAGAACCATTGGAAGAAACTCCATAAGAAGCTGAAAGAGAAGAATTTCCCCAATGCACGAACTTGTTTCCTATACAAATCACCAAATTGTAAGTTAATATAGATGAAATTCTCCCTTATTAATAAATACGGTGACCGATCACTTCTTCTGCAACCGATCAAAAAGGAATTCAGGGTATTCACGTATAAATACTCTCAATTTTTCATAAAATATATGCTGATTAAGAGATACTTTACTTTGCGAGCTTGGCACCCTGAGGGGTATGGAAGCTGTTAATAAGGTGAGCCGTTGCAGTTCCACTTGGGTATATCAGCTTGAAGTCTATGATCATGATCTGTAAATTCCCATCAAATACTTTAGTACAAAATCTTGATAGTTACTTGATTAATTCAAAAAAGTTTCTGCAATGTTACTTGTTATAAAAGTTTATACATATTAAAATTACATTAAATGTTTTAAATCTAACAACCTTTTTTATGCAATTTTCTGACGATTTTACACTTTGTAAAGTCAGTATTTGCTAGTTCTTGAAACACATGTTTAAATGTAGTGTCACAAATGTAATGTCTTCTTTTACCTTTCGAAGAGGAATGACTGAAAAAAGTCCTATAAAACTAACGATGAAGAGAAAACCAATCATCCAGCTCAAGCTCGGGTTCTTAATGTTCATACTGCGTGTAGGTGAGTCCGCATCTGATGATTGTGCCGCTACAACATCACTCATTCCAAACAGGTAACTTCCAAAACCACCTGCCGAATTAACTTCCGAGTGTTAACAATATATAGCACAATTAAATCTCATAGAAAAGCATGTGGACGACTTGATTTTTATGGCCTTATTGTAATTTTAATCTCAATCAATATGTATGTTTTTAGCGATCAGTTAAATTTTGGTTTTTTCATGATAAAAGCTTTTGTTATAATTTATAAAAAAATGTTTCAGTTAAATGTAGCAAAGTAAGGAATAAATTAATTGAAAGCAACGTTTAAACTTAATTATAATCATGCTTATATGGAATTTTTTAACTCTACCAAACAAACTAAAAATAAAATCACTTGTGTTTTTTGGAACTTCTTAAGATATGATTAAGTAAATAAACATTCTAACTACTGTGTAGCTGTGATTGTATCCCGATGATGGAGACTTCAGACGTAAATCAGAGATAATGATTTCAAATTATGTCGCTGTAATGCGAATTTTTTATTATTATTTTTTTTATTTTTTATTTTTTTCTGCAAATATGGGTCTAAATAATATTTGTGGACCACCAAATCTCTTAGCACCATTTTTATTTTTCATTTTTTACCTTTAATTTTGCTCAAGATTTTACATACATTTCCTCTAATCTATAGTTTAGAGGAAATGTATGTAAAATCTTGAGCAAATTTAAAGGTTAAAATGAAAAATAAAAATGGTGCTAAGAGATTTGGTGGTTCACAAATACCATTTTAGACGACAAAAAAAAAAAAAAAAAAAAACCCTATATTTACAAGCTAATATGAAAATAACACAATTTTCGCAAAAAACTCGTTGTCGATGAGTAATGCCAAAGAATCGCTTTCTCTTTACATTGAAATTGTACTTTCTTGTTTTTCAGCCGGCCTAGATGGTATGTCTTTTGTGTTCATGCATTATGTCGTACTTATTATTATTATTATTATTATTATTATTATTATTTTAGTATCCTTCACTCAAAAATGTTCGTGTGTATCTTCTTAATTGTAGTAGTTGAGGATTGAAGTACATCTATTAAAGTTGAAAAATGATTTGTTTGCCTAAGACCTACACCTAAAAATAAACCGAAAGATATGATTGGTGCATTTGAAAATTTAATTGTTGGGAAATGATGAAAGAGAAAAGATGTATGACACTTGTCAAACAATTAATAGTGTAGGTCTATTAGTAGGTCTCATTGTTAGGTCTAAATATCACAACTCATTAAAGTTTGTAAGTGCCATTTAATTTTTTTCCGTGTCTTTGCATACATTTGTGTAAAGTATGCATTTATATATAAAAAGACATCGTATACAAGTACTATTTTTACATATTCATGTCAACTACCTATTTAATTACTATCCTCTCTTTTATCCATAGATTCAAACCAATGTAGAAGACAATGTACAAGTAGACTTTTGGAGTGAATTAAAAAACAAATTTCAATTAGGGATGCAATTTGAAAGCAAACTGTCAATCACCCAAAATAGAGAATAAAAAGTTATTGAAAGTAAAAATAGTAGATGGATAATTGTCATCCTGATGAACCCCATACATGTGGAGTATGCCCCCAACCCGATCATAATTGGAGCAGTTGCACGAATTCTCAACAAGATTAGATACAACTTGAAGCAAGTAGCTTTTCTAATTACTGTTTTATTTAAGCATTAATTTTTCTAATATGCATGCTGCTCGATTAGCTTCTGCAATGCTTTACCTTTGTTGTATTTCTTATTTATGCACTATTTAATTATTTATTACAGTATATGTTTGAGCTCAATTATCATATGAAATAAAAGAAAAACACCTACATAATTATTCTTGTATATTTGTGTATGTTAAAGCATTAAAGGGTTGTTAATGAAAAGTTCTAAATGAAAAAGATGATTGAATCTTATGTATCTAGTGGTCGAAATGGAACAATTTGTACAAATAACTCAGAAATAAAACTTGTTAATACAAGGCAGTGAGAAAATAAGAGAAGAGAGACTTATTTAATTTTTCATATATTTAAAAAAAAAAAGAAAAAGAAAAAAAAGGAACGTAAGTTAGTGTACATGCAAAAAAACATAGGTTGGGAAAGGATTTTAAAACCAAGCATAAATTGGGAAAAAAAACTCATTTATGAGCTACCTAGTCACAATAACAATAGCGATTGTGTTTACACATTTAATGATTCGTTTTCATATCGAAAATTATTATGAGTTCATTTGTGCACGAGTGCATTCTTTGAATATATAGGAAAAGATTGTACCGCTAAACGCGATCCCTGAAGTGGCAACAACACACGTCTGAATAACAGTATTTTCCTGCCTCGTAAATGGATGCTTCAACCACCCGCACTGCTCCAATGCCTTTGTCCAAGTTTTCACAAAGAAAAACCCTAATAAACCCGCAGCCACATTTAATGATGGAATGATACCCGTCGTGAGATTTAGTTTCATCACTATGAAAGTAAACATCACACCCAACGCTGCACTAACCACAAACGCCCTCAATGTCAATTGTCCCTTCCACGACGGTATCTCAGTGTCCCTAAATATCATCTCCACTGACTCTATTTCTTTTCCTTTCGACCCTTCATCATCTTCGGCAATTTGCACCTCATCCCCCAACAAGTTATTGTTGCTTTTGGACATTTGGTCGCCATTTTCGAGCTCTTGGGTGTTCTCTACGCCCATATTTGAGTTCTATATGATTGAAACTTTTCTCTTTCTATAGGTATATATAAGATAAGAATATACTATGCTTTGTACATGTCATGCAGTCATATAAAATATAAGTATTAGTGATCGAAAATTGTTGGTATCAACGTTGTCAATATATATCTGGACTAAGCTAGGAATTGATCATGATTGATTGAACCCCTTTACTTGGACTTTTATATAAATAGATGAATCTAAGAAGTCATGTAAACTATATTTTGTCAGATAAAAATAGCAGGTTTTGATACATGACGTGTATGGACGTATGGTACACGTAGCTAGACGTATCAATAAGCTTAAGTGCAAGATTTATAATCTACTATACATCGTGTAATATCGTATATTTACTAGCTATTCAAATGTTACTAACTCCTTAAACATATTGACAAAATTGTATGGCATCATCTGTTTTGTCTCTTATTTTCATACCCTTTATTATTGTTACGACTGATTCCAAATCATGATCCATCATAATGATTTTGATTAGATTAAAATATATATTTCTATTTATCGATTTAAATACATGAAATAATGAGAACCTAAACAACCGTACCTCCTATGACAACCTGGTATGAAATGTATCGTAGCCAACGTTGTTGTTATCACAATGCCTGTTAAATTGTGATGAAATGACACGGCAAGTTGGTCTAAGTGTCTAACAGTGACCCATGTTTTGGATTTATGCTTTCATCATATCGTAATGTCCGACGTCATGTCTTTGGTGTAAATGAGTCGTGGCCAAATTGTTGTTCAGTAAGACTTTTGGTTCAGTCACGAAAATTTAATGCTCGTGACCTGTGAGTTCATATACCATATATGTATGATTGTGTTTGGGCATGTACAGTTCGAAGTTTTCTTCTTCATAACTTTATATGCGAAAATATAATGATAATTTATTTATCTTCCGCGTTTATAAACATGCATAATAATTTTATACACGTTTGATAGTGCGAACATTGTTTTTTTTAAAAAGCGTGAAGAATATGGTGTGAGCAAATGACATATTTGATGTAGCGAATTTTTCAAGTGCAACATGCTAAAGTATCATTGTTTCTTTTCAGGGAAGGAATCATGACTTAATATGATAGAAGCAAAAAAGTTTTGGTGCATTTAATATACATTTTTAAAAAATCTATATTTTTTTTCAAAATTCAACACTACATCGAAAAAATTCATTAAGTTCCCGGTAACCCACGTGAACCCCGGTTTCGTCCCTGTTACTTTTGGCATTTTTGTAAAGTGGATCACACAAGATCACAAATATGAAACGTATTGCTTGTGATTTAGACTAACTGAAACTTTGCAAGCCAGATTCCTTCAAGAGGATTCTTATATTGATGTCCACTCTAAATCTTAAGAAATTTGGACCTCCTCCAGGTTATTGATTGGCAACGAGTTTTTGAGAGCGTTTAAAACAACTAGTGATTTGTATGCAGACAAAACTTGTTTGACAACAAGCAAGTAGCATTTGTAAATCTTTTAAACACTTTAAATAAGGCGCTATTCTGATAGTATTTACAAGCAACTAGCTAGTGGTTAAGGATAATAATTAGGGTTAATGGCATGTAATAGCAACGTACTTTCCCACTTGTGCCATTATCAGATACGAACCCAAAATATTACAGATATCAGATACGAACTTTCAAATTTTTTTTCATTATCAGATACGAACTTTTTTATTACAGATATCAGATACGAACTTTCAAATTTTTGTTTCATTATCAGCAACGTACTTTTCTCCTTTGTTCAAATATAAGAAAAACTTTAAAAATAAAAATTGTTGATAATGAAACAAATAAAAAAGTACGTTGCTGATAATGAAACAAAAATTTGAAAGTTCGTATCTGATATCTGTAATAAAAAAGTTCGTATCTGATAATGAAAAAAAATTTGAAAGTTCGTATCTGATATCTGTAATATTTTGGGTTCGTATATGATAATGGCACAAGTGGGAAAGTACGTTGCTATTACATGCCATTAACCCTAATAATTACTACACAATTATGTCATCAAACAATTTTATAAAGACAAAAAGTAATTGCTTCCCGCCACCTCGCTATTGCTTTGTGCGACCCTAGTTTTGCCATGTAGTTTAATGGTAAGTTATTTGGGTTTCTCATAAGAGGTTAAGAGTTGAAACCTCGTTAAGTGTGTATATTTGAGAGTGGTCAAGAAAGGGGCGAAAACAGTCTCGGGATGATTAACCCAATGAAACCACGTACATCTAAGTCAAAAAAGCCCGCTCTCGCTCAATAACCGGAATAGAGAAAACCTAACCGTTTACCCGTTTTTCAATTTTAGTTGATAAAATAAAATTAACCTTAATTGGTGATAAAATAGTCATTTTGTGCATCTATATTTGGACTTCAACTCCATATATGGCCAAAGCCATACCGACTGGTTTTGATTGTCACGTATGTGCAGGGGCGGAGCTAGAACTTTTTTGTCGATGGGGCAAAATATGATAATTTTTAGAAACTACACTAAAATTTGGTCCGTTGGGGGAGGGGGGGGGGGTAAATTACAAAAATAGCCGAAAATTTTCGAAAATTTACACTACAATTTTTTTCGCTGGGGGGTCACGTGACCCCCCGGACCCCCTTTGTCTCCGCCACTGCGTATGTGATTTCAAAACCACTATTTCCTCTCTTGACATAAACTTATCTTCTTTTCTTACTCAAGATATAACAAACCATAAACAAGGAAAACTTGCCTTTATAAAATACTTCTAACTAGCATAATGTCATAATATCAAAACAATTTTTATGTTTCATTTAGATTAGAAGTGGATGACTTCGCAAATACTCGCGATATAGGACATCTGAACTTATTAATATTACCGGTTATCAACATTTTATAAACCTGTCACAAATCTTTCATAGATGGATGAGATTGAACCACGCTGTCTTCATCCTTTGAATCACAAAATACTCATCTCCAAGCGCTAGTCCAATCCACCCATCCCTTCCTTTACGGCGAGCTAGAAAACATCGTCTCCAATCTTTTGAAACTCATCGCTGTCTTAAAATCTGTCGGCGCATGCGAATGCTGGCACAAACATGGTAGTTTCCTTGATCACAGTGGCAGAACTATAACATAAATTCTGAGAGGGCTAGATATTTCTTCTATATTAGGAGGGCCAAAAAGTATAATATAAAAATTTAGCATACAAATAACATGGAAAGTACACTACTAATTTTTTTTCTAGGGGGCCACCACCCTCCCCAAACTTCACATAGCTCCGCCTATGCTTGATTAGCTCATTGACATATACCGCATACTCAAACTATGGCATACACCTGATGCACTATGTCTCATAGGCTTATTCCACTTGATACTTATGACTTCCAAATGTATATATACATGACCCCTTACTCTTCTTTTCTTCATCACGATTCCCTGACAGACTACCCTCTAACGATAGCATAGAGTGTCCCCCCAACAATATCTGAACCGACATCCCGTTGAAAAACCTGAATTGTGACACCCTCAGAGTATTATATACCACTCTGAGTCCTGAAGATCTTTATACCAAGTATATTTTCCTTTTCTTCATCCAACAAACCCTTGATAACCCATATCTCAGCCTTGCTTTCGCAAGTAAACCCCATATAATCTATATAGAGGAATAGATATATGAACATACCTGGTGCATACTTCAAGTAATATATTTTACTGTCGTCAGTGCTAAGCCTGAAACCGTTGCTGAGCAAACACATACTAGACCGAGTATCCATATCTTCTTTCATTACAGCCATTCACTTGGAAATTACCTCACAAGAAACTAGATCCCTGAAAGTCAATGACTCATGTGCATATTCTTCTATCACTGCAGCAACTTCTGAAGCAGCCATATTACTGTCACCTATATACCTTTCAGCAACATTACCCTCTGCACCATATTGACCAGGTGCTTCGGTTTTCATACTGTCTGCCCCGACCTTTGCACCAAGATGTACATGCTTATTTACCAAGCAATCCGTGTTTGTCTTTCCTTCAAGTTGTTTAACCTCCAACTTTCTTTGGGCCACTACAGCATGATCGTTACTCTCCAGAATTACCTCAGCTTCACGATTTTCCTGAGCTCCCTGCAGTTCCACCTCAAACCAAACATGCTTTTGAACATGTACTCCATGGACCCTTGTTTTAACACCAAGACTAATTTGCTTGAACCCAACTTGTTTTGAACCTCCATGTTTTTGTACAATATTCCCATCAATTTTTCGATGTTTAACCTAGTATTCATACTAGCCATTCTTCTTTAACCTTGCTACAAACCTTGTCAAGTTACTTTTTAACCAACAAGTCTCGCAAGCCGTGTGTTAAACCGCTTTCTTATAATTATCGATCTACTAACCTTTAGAGAAACCCTAAAGCTTTGATCTTTCCACCTCAAGTCTATAACCTTGATATACCTTGTACTCCAAGTAATCACTTTTCTTGAATCCCAAGACAAAGCTAAACCTTACTTGTCTTCCAAGAACCATCAAGACTTTAATTCCAAGAAACCGAAAACTTGAAGTTGAAACTTCCTGCAAAACCTTGCCACCTTGTAATCTACACAACGATAGGCAAACATTAACCAAAGAACACAACAACCACACCAGAAACTTCGACAGCCTATATCTCTTTCCTGGAAGCTCCGATGCAAGATCCCTCCTGTGAGAACCTAGATCTATGTGTCTTCAACCTACAGTTTGAATTTCGTAGAAATCCAACGGTTAATGAACCCGCAACGCCAATTCTCCCACGGCTGCGCAGTAACCGACGAACCAAACCCGGATCACTCATTTTTCTGATACCAATTGTTGGATAAAACCTCGACAACAAACCCAAAGTTCGATTGCAGAAAACTAGATCGCAAGTTGTATCAAGCACAAGTAGCAAACACGAGAGACTACAAATAACTGATTAGAATATGCACACGATATACCCTCGTATCAAACCTTTATTAAAACCTAATAAAGCTATTTCAACGAGGAAGAAGAATGAAGAACTAGCATCCCCCCTCATCTCTATTTATAGAGATGATGGGGTAGAAACCTTAGCTTGCCTTGCACTCCAAGCTAACTAATCCTAGTTCTAGTCTATCACCTAATCTAATTACAAAGTACAACTAAGTCCCTAATCTTTGTTTAAGTTTACTACTAATATATAACACTACTTAATTCATTAGTTATTTAAACTACCAACACTTTTCTATTAGTTTTCTACATTCAACACGACTTATTCTATAGACATGTTTACAAAATAGATATATGAATAACTTAATAATAAAAGACAACATTATAAATTAATTTTTGAAACGATATCTATCAGTATTATTTTTTGCGTTAAGTATGACCGGCGCCTCTTAACTAAAAATCCTGACTCCGCCTCTGGTTGTAGTTACTATTTTTCCTGTTTTGGACTTATGGTTAGTTGTCCCACAGTGTTGAATGCATAATTCTCTACTTTTGGGGATATGTTGAGATATATATACTGTATACTAAGAAATCGGCGATAGCTTGGTTCTAGGAGGCATATTTGTGCTCTATTAGTTTCATTTAGGCCTTTTCAGCTGTAGCAAAGTAAACATACAACATAAATTTCGATGCAATCCTGAATTTTGGGTAAGTTAGTGAAAAATTCAATATGATAACATACAACATAAATTTCGATGCAATCCTGAATTTTGGGTAAGTTAGTGAAAAATTCAATATGATGTACTTTAGGCTCTTAGCTAAGTTAAGATTAGGCAGTGACTTTGTTGGAAGTCCTATTAATGATAGAAGGGTTCATCCGAAGTTTTCTCGCTATTAAATTTTTATCCTCTAGAGAACAAGTTCAATTCTCCAACTAGATAGCGTACTTACAAGCGTGGGTACATGTTCTTGTGTATCACACGCGTGAATTTACTTGTAAAATATCATTCAATCTTCATGCGCGGTGCTTTTAGCATGGCGAAAAAGTGTACCTAGTTTGTAAATTAGATAACCAAAATTGTTTTGATTTTCAGTTTCTCATTGCTTTGGCATAACAATCCCATTGTACTTTTCACCTAATTTATTTATGGGAATAATAACATCTCTACTTTTGGAGCAATACATAATATCAGTGCAACAAGCTTTAATATCGTCCAGTTTTCATGTGATGTTTTACAACAGGTAACATTTCACTTACATGTAACATTTCCCTTACATTTATTCATCACCCACCCCATTGTCCTTTTTGAATAAATAGTACAACAACCACCCCATTTACCCAATACTCTCTTCATTCACTCTCTATCTTTATAAAGTTCATTAGTTCTTGTTGCATTACAAATTAACAAGGCAAACACACTTATTCTTCTACTTCATAGTTTGATGTTGAATTAGTCTTCACATTCATTCATAAAATAGCCAACCAAATCTAATGTACGGAAACTTAGTTGGCTTCTCCATATGCGAGACGCTCTACCACTGATGTTTCCTAAGCTTGTTCTGATACTTCATAACTTTACTTGGATCCATATTACCCGTGATAGTTAATATTCCATCTTCATTCATCGTGCAATCTTTAAAAACAGTTGAAAAGGTGGTGATCTTTTTAACTTTTTTTGTATATAAATTTAATTCTAAAAAAATTATTATCTTTTAAGTTCGTTGATTTTTAGATTAGCAAGAAGGGTTGTAATGTGCACACCTTGTGTTGTGACTTCTCGGATCAATTAGATACTCGAACCCTCATTCTTGAAATGGTAGTCACAATTCCTAACATTTTAAAGTTTTGTTTACGTACTAAAAATGAATTTATGTTGTTATAAGTCACATCATCATTGTAGGTACTTAAGGTGTTTTCAAAAATTGACGTAGTTATCTTTAATGAAGGTTAGCCACACATTGATGTGTACTCCCCTGCATTTTAAATGTTTAATGCTATGAAGCAACTGACATATAACATAATTAAGTAACAAAGGCAAATACAAGGTATGACTTGGTTATGTTATTTCTAATATAGTGACCCCGGTGAGAGCTCACATGAATGCCTTCTCTAAATACATGGGTGAGTCAGTGTTAACTCAGCAAGGTCACTTGGTAATGCTTAAAATTTTACAAATAATTATTTTGAGGTAATTCTCTCACTTACTAGTATATTACTATAGTAAAATAATTGTGAGTCTCTTTCTCTCTCTCTCTCTTTTAATGTTTGTGAGTGTGTATTTAACTTTGACAGCAGTGGGTTATGAGCGTGTCTATGCTAAATCCTGAAGATTATGCAAGAGAAGAGGGGCATGCCCTTGCAGACGTGTTTTTCTGATGGGTAAATTTAAACGTTATGCTCCTCCCTCGTATCTATTTCAGTGTAAAATTAGGTAAGATTAATTTTCTATTCAAAGGCTTTTTGTTTTTCTTTATGTATATGTTTGTGCTTATATATGGTCCGTTTTCTTGTGTATGGTGGTGCTAGCTGGTATTGATGCGCAATCATGCATTATGGTTTTGATCAAAAAAATAAATAGAATAAATACTGAGATTGGATTGTAAGAATACCTCCGCACTTCAATCTTTTGTTACTTGAATAAAACCATAATGCATGATTGCATCAATATAGCTGGCACCACCATACACAAGAAAACGAACCATATGTGAACACAAACATATACGTAAACAAAAAGCCTTTGATAGAAAAATAATCTTACCTAATTTTACACCGAACTCGAGACGAGGGAGGAGCACAATGTTTAAATTTACCGATCCTAAAAACACGTTCACATAGGCAAGCACCGCTTCTCTTGCATAATCTTCTGGAATTAGCGTAGACACGCTCACAACCCGCTGCTGTCAGAGTTAAAAATACAAAGAGTCACAATTATTTTACTACACTAATTTACTAGCAAGTGACAGAATAACCTCAAAATAATTATTTTTAAAATTTTAAGCATTACCAAGTGACCTTGCAAAGTCAACTCCACCTCACCAATGTATTCAGGAGGCCATTTATGTGCGCCCTCACCGGGATCGCTTTATCAGAAATAAAAGTAACCAAGTCATTCCTTGTATTTGCCTTTGTTACTTAACTAAGTTTATATGTCACTTGCTTCACAACATTAAACATTTAAAATGCATGGGAGTATACATTAGTGTATGTCTAACATTCATTAAAGATAACTACGTAAATTTTTGGAAACACCTTTAGTACCTGCAATGATAATGTGATTTAGAACAACATAAATTCATTTTTAGTATGTAAACAAAACTTTAAAATGTTATGAATTGTGACTACCGTTCCACGAGAGAGGGTTTGAGTATCCAATTCCTCCGAGAAGTCACAACTCAAGGTGTGCATATGACAACCCATCTTGATAATCTAAAAATAAAAAAACTTAAAAGATAAGAATTTTTTTGGACTTAATTTTATATACAAAAAAAGTTCAAAAGATTACCTCCTTTTCAACTATTTTTAAAGATTGCACGATGAATGAAGATGGCATATTAACTCTCACAAGTAACATGGATCCAAGTAAAGTTATGAAGTGTCTGAACAAGCTTAGGAAATATCTAGCGGTAGAGCGTCTCATATATGGAGAAATCACCTAAGTGTCGTTATATTTTAGTGTATTTGAGAAATCACCTTAGTTAATTGTACAATATGCATGTATAACTCTATGCTTAATATTTAATTTTGAAATGTCTTAGCTGATATGACACTTTTGCTTCTACAAATACATGTAAGGTTAATATTGAAAGTAAACTTTGGGTATAACGTAAAAAAATTATAACTAAATGAAAATACCTGAGTGAACATAACATTAATAAAATATATAGTTGATATATATAACTTTACTTTTAAAAAGTGTGCAAGAAATAATAATTATTTTGTATAAGTGGTTCTAACTTGAAAGTTGTTTGTAAACATGAGTTAGTTAAAAATTATTTTATTGAAATGGGTTAGTATACTCTTGGGATCGCTTTCACTTGGTTTATAAATGCTATATTTTTTTTATTTAGTATCATTCACTCACAAATGTTTGTATGTATCTCATTTATTGTAGTAGTTGAGAATTGAATTACAACAAGTTTGTAAGTGGCATTTAATTTTTTTCAGTGTGAGTATGTTACATTCTTTGCATACATTTATGTAAAGCATGCATTTATATATAAAAGGATCATATTACATGTACCATTTTTACATATCATGTCAACTACCCAATTAATTACTATCATTTCTTTTATTTGTAGATTCAAACCAATGTAGAAGACAAAGAAAAACTAGACTTTTGGAGTGAATTTGAAAACAAATTTAGGTTAGGGATGGAATTTGAAAGTAAACAACAAGTGAAAAGGGCTGTAATTCTGGAAAGTAAAAAAAGTAAATGGATAATTGTCATCCTGTGAACCCCACAGATGTGAAGTATACCACCAACCCGAACATAAGTGAAGCAGTTGTACAAATTCTCAACCAAGATTCGATACAATTTAAGGCAAGTAGCATTTCTAATTAGTGTTTTATTTAAGCATTAGTTTTTCTACTATGCATGCTACTTGATTAGCTTTTGTAGTGCTTTATCTTTGTTGTATTTCTTATTTGTGTACTATTTAATCCTCGATGCTAGTTAATTATTTATTGTATGTTTGAGCTCAATTATCATATGAACTAAAAGAAAAATTCCTACAATTTTTATTAAACAACAAATTTATTAAAACCATTCTAGCAAAAGGCTAGCACCACATAATTATTCTTGTATATTTGTATATGTTAAAGGGTTGTTAATAAAAAGTTGTAAATGAAAAAGATGGATGAATCTTATGTATCTAGTGGTCCCATCAGCAAATAAACCCATTTAACCAACACTAAATGAAAGTAACCCATGTCTACAAACAGCATTCGAAATGGAACCATTTGTTCAAATAACTCATAAATAAAACTTGTCAATACAAGGCAATGAGAAGATAAGAGAAGAGAGACCTGATTAATTTTTATTTTTTTTATATATATATGTAATCAAAAAGCAAGAAGAGAGACCTAATTAATTTTTATTTTCTTTTATATATATTTAATAAAAAGCATAAGTAAGAAAGACTACATGCAAAAAAGCAGTAGGGAAATGATTTTAAAACCAAGCATAAATTGGGGAAAAAAACTCCGTTTACAAGCTAGCTAGTCACAATAACAATAGCAATTGTGTTTACAAATTTGATGATTCGTTTTCATATTGAAAATTATTATGAATTCATTTGTGCACGAGTGCATTCTTTGAATATATAGGAAAAAGATTGTACCGCTATACACGATCCCTGAAGTGGCAACAACACACATTTGAATAACAATATTTTCCTGCCTCGTAAATGGATGCTTCATCCACCCACAATGCTCCAATGCCTTTGTCCAAGTTTTCACAAAGAAAAATCCGAATAAACCCGCCGCCACATTTAATGATGGAATGATCCCGTCGTGAGATTTAGTTTATCACTATGAAAGAAAACATCACACCCAATGCCGCACTAACCACAAATGCCCTCAATGTTAATTGTCCCTTCCACGACGGTATCTCAGTGGCCCTAAATATCATCTCTACTTACTCTACTTCTTTTCCTTTCGATCCTTCATCATCTTCGGCAATTTTGCACCTCATCCTCCACCAAGTTATTGTTGCTTTTGGACGTTTGGTCGCCATTTTCGAGCTCTTGGGAATTCTCTACCCCCATATTTGAGTTCTATATGATAGAAACCTTTCTTTTCTATAGGTAAGAATATACCATGCTTTGTATGTCATGCCGTCATATGAATAAAAGTTAAGTATTAGTAGCATTCGAAAATTGTTGGTATCAACGTTGTCAACATCTGGACTAAGCTAGGAATCGATCATGATTGATTGAACCCGTTTACTTAGACTTTTATCAATGTTGATTCATCTATTAAAATTTTGGATTTATATAGAGGTGGAAGGCAAATGGGCAACAAGCTGCGCCACTATATTTTGTTTGATAACCCATTGAAATCACGTACATCTGAATAAAAAAAACCCGCCCTCGCTCAATAATCGGAATTGAGAAAACCTAACCGTTACATGTTTTTCAATTTTAATTGATAAAATATAATTCACCTTAATTGGTGAGAAAATAGTCATTTTGTGCATCTATATTGGGACTTCAGCTCCATATATGGCCAAGCCATACCGATTGGTTTTGATTGTCACGTATATGGTCTCCAAACCACTCTTTCCTCTTTTGACATAAACTTATCTTCTTTACTTATCCAACATATAACAAAACATAAACAAGGAAAAACTTGCCTTTATAAACTAGGGTTTTGGTCGTAAAATGACAACGTACTTTTTCAAATGTATCGAGTTAGTACGCGTACTATTTTTTGTTCCACTTATTGTAACGTATTTTTCATTTTTTGTTCCAATCTAGTACGTGGTGGTAATGTGTCATGTTATAAATGGTGACACATGTCAGACTTTTCAGGTATGCCACGTTATCATTAGGTACTAGATTGAAACAAAACATGAAAGTACGTTACATTAAGTGAAACAAAAAATAGTACACTTACTAAATTGATATATTTGAATAAGTACGTTTCTATTATACGAACAAAACCCTATAAAACACTTCGAACTAATAACATAATGTCATAATATCAAAACTTATAGATATGTGAAATTCTCCATATATTTTTTTTCATAAACATTTTATTTAGTTTAGAAGTGGATGACTTCGCAACTATATATTGTCCTCGCGATATGGGACATTTGAACTGATTAACATTATCGGTTATCAACATTTTATAAACCTGTCACAAATCTTTCATAGCCGGACCAGATTGAACCATGATGTCTTCATCCTTTGAATCACAAAATACTCATCTCCAAGCACTTGTCCAATCCACCCGTCCCTTCCTTCATGGCCAGCTCGAAAACATCGTCTCAAATCTCATGAAACTCATCGATGTCTTAAAATTTGTCGGCGCAGGCGAATGCTGGCACACTCCATGCTTCCTTAATCACAGTCGCGGAGCTACAACATAAATTTTAGGAGGGCTAGATATTTCTTCTATATTGGGAAGGCCAAAAAGTATAATATAAGAATTTAGCATACATAACATGGAAAGTACATTACTAATTTTTTTTCTAAGGGGCCACCAACCCTTCCCAAACTTCACATAGCTCCGCTTATGCTTGATCACCTCATTGACATATACCGCATACTCAAACTCCGGCATACACTGGATGCAGTATGTCTCACTGGTAGGGACATTGTTAGACAACATGTTAGGGACGTGGCGGAACATTTGATACATTTTTTTTGCATTGTTCCACGGTAGAAGTTGATACATGATGACTTGTTTTTTAAATATGATGATATAACACAACTTATGCACCATGTTATGGAGTCTCATAAGAAAGTTCATAAATGAGGAGTGGAGGGTGAAGGGTAAGAATTTTTTAGATATTATGCCTTTTTTAAATTAGCTTGCAAAAGTGGGTTTATTTATTTTTTTTTATTATAAATGGTAGGTTTAATTGGTGTTTGTGGACCACCTAATTTATCTTTTGGCATCATATGTAGTTTTTAGAGCATGCGCATGCGTAACGTGGAAGGGTGCGTTAAGGCCCCTTTAACGCACGTTAAGGTGCGTTAGTTGATGCACGATCTCGCGTTAAAGCGGCGTTAACGCCTTGCGTTAGCCTACTAACGCTACGTTAAGGCATCGAAAGTAAAAAAAAAAAAATCATTTTGCCCCCCCCCCCCCCCCCCCCCCCCACCCATGATTGAAGATGATACATAAATTGCAGTGTGTGTGTTCTTGTGTGTGTTTGTGTGTGTGTTTTACTGTTCGTGTGTGTGCAGTGTGTGTGTGTGCAGTGTGTGAAGAAGAGATAACATAAAGTGAATTTGCATTTTGGTCCCTGTGGTATTTTGGTGTTTACAATTTAGTCCCTGTGGTTATAAGAGCAGGGGTTTTTTTTTTTTTTTTTTTTTTTTTTTTTTTTCGTAAGGTATTTTTTTTAGTGCGTATTGTAATATATTTTAAAAATGAATGTTATTGTTTTTAATAAATGAAGTATTAGTTTTAGTTTAGGGTTGAATTTGAAAATATATGAAAAGTTGAGTTAAGGCTAAGTTATTGATGTGGGTGTTAAGTTAAAGTGTGAAAGCTGATGTGGCGCTGACGTGACACTGCGTTAAGTTTTAACGTGAGTTACGTATGGGCATGCTCTTAGTTTCAACCTTTAACTTAGATGTTTACTCAAGACCTCCATTTCTTTTGCATTTTTATTTTATTTTAAACCCTTAGTACAATTTTTTATATTATAACCATGTGCATGTTGTAATAAATGAAGATGAACACTAAATAGAGATGAACTTGTCATAAGAGCAGCTTGTAGATGAGCAGATAAGATAGCAGGAAGGAAGCAGGAGGAAAACATATTAATTCATTCACCTATCTAAATCTTTTACACACATTTATCTTGCAAAGCTTTAATATTAACATAACTTCATAAAACACTTGCCAATCTTAAGCATTAACTCAACAACCTACCTAACTAAACAACATTTTTCTTTTTATTCAATAAAACTTCTGATATTCAGACTAAACTTCTTACATTTTTGTTTCATACTTGTAGTTTTCTCATACCCACACAAGTTATCTATTAGCATGTAATGGTGCCCACAAATATTGGTTTTCTTGATCTCCTTTGTAGTTTTACACCCGACATAGATGTACAATATCCATTGCCTGATGATGATACATTTGGACTAGATCCGTGACAGGTCAAAACCTCATTGAAAGCACCAGTAACGAAAAAGAAAAATGAATTGAATCCGTAATAACCGTAACCACATGGATGATTTATGTAGTTAACTCAAACTCTTTTTTAGTCTAATAGTTCAAACTTTTTTGGATTAGGGGATTTAGTGGAAAGTTGGAGAGAGAATTAGTTGTATTGTATGATTTGTATCCATCTAAATCTCAATCTGAGTTGACTTAATTTTCAGTTGAAAATCATAAATCTTCAACTCCAATCAAAATCCAATTAATTTTCAATTAAACTTATACTCGTCAAGTTCACAGCACAAGGATCAAAACCCACAAATTAATTCACGAAACAATGCCTTCTTCATCCTCCGAATCAAAAAACACTCATCTCGAAGCACTGCTCCAATCAGCGCGTCCTTTCCTTCGCGGCGAGCTAGAACACATCAACTCAGACCTCCCGAAACTCATCGCTGTCTTAAAATCGGTCGGCGCAGGCGAATGCTGGCACAAGCATGGCAGTTTTCTTGATCACCTCATTGACATATATCGCATACTCAAACTATGGAATACACCTGATGCAGTATGTCTCACAGGCTTATTCCACTCAGCATACTCAAACTCTTACGTAAACTTGGCCATTTTCGACCCGTCCACTGGCA
The DNA here is from genome assembly GCA_030686995.1 of Artemisia argyi. Taxonomy (NCBI): domain Eukaryota; kingdom Viridiplantae; phylum Streptophyta; class Magnoliopsida; order Asterales; family Asteraceae; genus Artemisia; species Artemisia argyi. Next base: position 165,230,887 of record CM060696.1, on the reverse strand, counting down.
GGGACACTGTTAGACAGCATGTCGGGGATGTTGCGGAACGTTTGATACATTTGTTTTGCATTGTTCCACGTCAGAAACTGATACATGATGACTTGTTGTTTAAATATGATGATGTAAATGAACTTATGCGACATGTTATGGAGTCTGGTGAGAAAGTTGGCACAAATGAGGAATGGAGGGTGAAAATAAGGTCGGTTTTACCGCATGATGGAATCGTGATGAAACATATCAAAACTGGTGTAGATGTTTGTTTGTCTAGGAGAGTTGTTGCAGTTTTTTTGCTTATGACTATTGCGGATTTTAGTGATCAATTGTTTGGCTTTCAGGATGTGTTGTTTGAGAATACTAATGGGATGTTGAGATTTGAAGGTAATAATGTGAAAAACGCATTGTGGCCAGGCCGCCAGGGGATGGGAAGCCTGGGCTATGGTTGAGTTCGCTTTCAAGAATGGGAGCGATTTATAGGCTTATTGTGCGAGAAGAAGAGTTGTATTTGAGTGAGCTAGGAGGACAGGTGAATGGTGTTAATGATAGGGATGAGGATATTGAGCTAGTGATACCGCCAATATTTGATAACTGTACTAAGGTTGTGAGTGCTGCGGATCAGATTGAGGCGAGGGATTTGTATTGGGAAGGTGTTTGTGGTGCAGAGAAGAGAGGGTTAGATGGGTGCGAAGAGGTGTTGAGAAAGAGTGTGGAAAAGAACCCGTTTGTTGGTGAGCCGCACGTGGTTTTGGGGCAGATTTATTTGAGTCAAGGGAGGTTTGAGGAGGCGGAAAAGGAGAGTGAAGAAGGGCTTCGGCTTCTGTTAGAATGGGGAAGTCCGTGGGATAAGAGGATGTCGTGGGAAGGTTGGATTGCGTGGTGTAGAGTTTTGGTTATGAAAACCAAAGAGAAATCATGGCCTGAGACTTCTTCGGGTATAATTAATTTGGGACTTGTTAGATAGAGTCGAAGTTGTTTGCAGTGGTGTGAGGTTCGTCCCCATAAATATGTTGAATATGCAATAAATGTTGTAAAATACTCGTAAAACTTGCTTTTCTTTGATATATTGTGCTTTTGATTGTACTCATATTACAAGTGTCGTTGTAGTTACTATTTTTCCTGTTGAATGCATTGAAAATGGGTGATAGCTTGGTTATTAGATGCATATTTGTGTTCTATTAGTTTCATTTAGGCCTTTTCAGCTGCAGCACAGTAAACATTGAACATTAATTTGATGCAATTCTGATAGTAAACATTTGATGCATATTTGGTTATTCTTATCTTGGTGTTACCTCATTAACTATCTTATTGAGTAATTGGTTTGTTAAGTTCGCAAGTGAATGTTAAATTCACACACTTAAAACCGGTAAAACAAAAAACCAAACTGCCTATGGTCGATTCAGTTTTCGGTTTGTTATGCTGAGCGCTACAAGTCCAAACTACCTAAACACATATATGTATCATGAAGCAACATAATATTAAAAAATAGGGTAAATTGCAAATTTTGTCCTTAATGTTTCCCGAAAACGCACAGAACCGAGAGAAAATTTGTTGCAGAATGGCCACTAATGTTTTCGTTTTTTGCTAAACAGCCACCGAGAGCCACTATTTGCTAACAAGCGTTAGTTCTCTCGTTAAGTCAAAGTCAAATGCAGTGAAATGACTAATATACCCTCGTCTTCTTCAATTCCCCAATTTGATTTTCTTTTAAATTTGTAATTATGTTTATTCAAACACCAAGAACATCAAACACAAACCCACATTTTATGAATTTTAACACCCAGAAATATTAATCGCAACGACAGATCAAAAGTTCTTGTGCTTTCTCTTTACGGGTTCCAAAAAAGCGGCCTAATCTTAAGGTCTTTTCTATGCGCCAGGTATCCCAAGGTATCGTTATGTTTAGTTTGCTATTATTATAATACTTTTGTGATTTGGTTTTAGATACGAAGAAGTTATTTTCTAATGTGGAAATAGTTTGTGAAATGAAATGAGAGATTGTGTCACACAAAGAAGTTATTATTGCTGCTAAGTTATCTAGGCTGAAAACCAGACACAACATTTAAATTATTACCTCTTTTTAAAGAATGAAGCTGCTGGTCCTGATCCAGCTTTGAGGCTGCTGAAAAGGGAGTACTAAATGCAGCAGGAGATTTCGGGTAATGAGGGAAACCCAGTTTGTATTCTGTTCCCATCCCAGAATCCATGACTGCTCATATGAAGATTATTCTCGACACCAGAAGAGTATTCGTTTCTTCACGTAAGATCCAGTGATCAAACTTTAAGTTATAGGTCATCACACCATTTGGTTTTTCACTCTCTTGTGCACTGCCATTTGCCTTCAACACAGGCTGCGGCTGCAGCTTATTAGACGAAGTATTAGTTAGAATCTGACCGAAGAGCTTCACATCACCATTCCCGCTTGACTTTTCAACACCTGAAGATGAACTCCGTCTCCGTTCGTTGCAAATCTGTAAAGAATCATCTGTCGGCATTAGAAGGCTCTCATCCAGCTTAAAGTTGCACTGTGTATTACTGTAACTTGCACTCCCATTTATCCCTTTGTTATTTGAGACTGTAACAGCACAACCCCTAAGAATTTGGGAGGGTTCTGCACAATCCAGTAAAGAATGTTTGGGAAGATGTAGATGATAACCATCTGTACTTGAACTTCTTTGACTGCTCTTCCTAAAAGAGTCTGGATGATACGTCATCCTGGCTAACAGTCCTCCTCTTTGTATAACAGTAGGATCTTGAGGAAACAAATTCGACACCACCAAACCATTAATTGGCTCCTGAGTGGACATGTTCTCTAAAGATGCATTTAAGTCCGTATGGTTTCCACAATCCAGGGTTAGATCCAATGAACGGCCTCTAGAGTAATAAGAAGTAGAATTCAAGTCCTCAATAGCATTGCCATTACAGCTGAATCTGTTTGCTAACTGATGTTCAGATTCTTCAACTTTTGCACCCGATGCAGAATCGGAACAAGTATTTTTAGGTGTTAAAATTCATAAAAATCTGGGTTTGTGTTTGAAGTTCTTGGTGTTTGAATAAAAATAATTAAAATTTTAAAAGAAAATCAAATTGGGAAAGAAGACGAGGGTATATTAGTCATTTCACTGCGTTTAACCTTGACTTAACGAGACAACTAATGCTCGTTAACAAAAAGTGGCTCTCGGTAGCTGTTTTGCAAAAAACGGAAACATTAGTGGCCGTTTTGCAACAAATTTTCTCTCCGGGGTATTCCTTGCGTTTTCGGGAAACATTAGGGACATAATTAGCAATTTACCAAAAAAATATATATATAATTGAGTGGGCCACATTATACAATTAATATGGTACCAAACAAGTAAGCAAACAAAACCAAATATCTTCAATCCTCACCATCAAATCCAATCAACGGCCGATATTGAGGATCCGGGTGAACCAAACCCCACCAATCAGACACATCTCCACCAACCTATAAAACCATTCAAATAGTAACTACTCACTTCATTAAACCACCTCATCAACACACACAAAGACACCTATAATTTAGTCTTCTATATTGTTTACTTCACTTTCTTTTTTCTTCTTTCTAGTTCATTGTCACATGCATTTCACCTTCATTTAAGTCAGCAAGGTCACAAGAATGCTCTCTCCGAATACATGGGTGAGCGGCGAAACTCAGCAAGGTCACTTGGCAATACTTCAAATTTTACAAATAATTATTTTGAGGTTATTCTCTCACTTTAATATATTACTGTAGTAAAATAATTGTAAGTGTTTTTTGTGTATTTAACTTCAATAGTCGCGGGTTGTGAGTGTGTCTACGCCTAAATCCTGAAGATTATGCAAGAGATGCGGTGCCCGCCCTTACGAACGTGTTTTTGTGATGGGTAAATTTAAACGTTGTGCTCCTCCTTCGTCTCAAGTTCAGTGTAAAATTAGGCAAGATTATTTTTCTGTTCAAAGGCTTTTTGTTTCTTTTTTATGTATGTGTTTGTGCTCATATATGGTCTGTTTTCTTGTGTACGGTAGTGCTAGCTAGTATTGATGCAATCATGCATTATAGTTTTGGTCAAGTAACTAAGGATTTAATTGCGGAGGTATTCTTACAATCCAATCTCAGCATTTATTCTATTCATTTCTTTGGTTTGGTTGTGTTCGATCGGCAATTGTTTGGATTTCATGATATTATTGAAACATCAACACCTTAAGTGTGTTTGGCTTTCATGATAGTTTTGAAACATCAACACCTTAAGTGATAGAATTTGTGTGTTTGTCAATTGTAGGTAAAATGTCGTTGAGATTGAACAAGCTTATTGAAGCCGTAAATGTTGAACCTTTTAAGAGTAATAAAAAGTGTTTGAGAACATTATTTTGCATATTGATATTTGCTAAACACTTTAAATCTTGTTCTTTTGCCATTTGCACATTACTTTTGTCATATTTTTTATGCTTAAATCAAGACTAGCTATTTTCGGTTTATCTATTTGCTAGGTCATGAATATCATATATAGAGGCTAATATTTTATTTATGTTTTGATTAATCTTTCTTATTATATGTGATTAATCTTTCCATATGATTAATCACATATAATGAAATGAAAAATATTACCCACTATATACGAGATTCATGACCTAGCAAATATATAAACGGATTCTAGCAAGTCTTGATTAAGCATAGAATATAACAAAAGTAATGTGCATACATCACTAGCCCAAGATTTAAAGTAGTTTAGCAAATATCAGTTTGCCAAATAATGTTCTCAAACACTTATTATCACACATAAAATGTTTAGCATTGATTCAGCTTCAGTTAGCTTGTTTAATCTCAACGACAATTACCTACAATTGACAAACACACAAATTCTGTCACTTAAGATGTTGATGTTTGAATAAAAGTTATGAAAACCAATAATTGCCAACCGAACAAACCAAACAAAAAAATGGATAGAGTAAATACTGAGATTGGATTGTAAGAATACCTCTGCAGTTAAATGGTTTGTTGCTTGACCAAACCGTAATGCATGATTGCATCAATATAGCTAGCACCACCATACACAAGAAAATGGACCATATATGAACACAAACTTATACATAAAGAAAAACAAAAAGACTTTGGATAGAAATTAATCTCACCTAAATTTACACCGAACTCGAGACGAGTGAGGAGCAAAACATTTGAATTTACCCATTCTAAAAACACGTCCGCAAAGGTAGGCACCGCTTCTCTTGCATAGTCTTCAGGAATTAGCGTAGACACGCTCATAACCTGTGGTTGTTAAAGTTAAAAACACAAAAACGTAACAATCTTTTATATAATACAAGAATTACATCATTTTGGAGTGTTTTTGCAAAACCCTTCTCATTGAAAAAAAAAATGGACCAATAGGAGAGCTCGATTTTAACACATAAGCAAAATAAAGCAATGTGATTGACCAATAAAAAGTCAAAATTGAATTGATTTTGGTCAAACTTTAATAAATTTGGTGGAGAATTTGATTGATAAAAAAAAACACATAAAAATATAGGTGTCAAATTTATAAAAATAAAAACTTAAGAAAAGAGGAGGTAATTAATAAAACCTTAGTGGTTAAGTGTAAAATTATAAGTCTCCATGTTTTTTAATAACTTTAGATAATAAACAAATAACCCCTTACACTTCATACCCTCTATACTTTATAAAGTTAACTTTGTTTAAAATTACATGAGTGATAGTATTAGTTTTTTTGACTTTCATCTATTAAAATAAATTTGGTAAATATGAGAATTAGTTTTATTATACGTTAATATTTTTTAAACTAATGTTAGTTTTAAACTTTCATACATTAGATTTTATTTTTATTTATTTATTTTTTTTTAATAAGGACTCATGTTACTATTTAAAAGTTTAATTTATGAGTACACGGGTTTGAAATACGGCTAAATTATTAGTAACGGGAATATAAATATCAAATGGTAAGCATGAGTTACTGTGATATAAAATAAATATACGCGATTCTACTTATAGCAACGACTCATGAAATTGTTATTTAAAATTTATATATGGGTATCCATAAAAACATTTTAAAAATTTTACGGAACATATTTTAACTTTTATCAATGCTCATTATGTGCCACTAAACTCGCACATTTTGTACAACATGATATCAATAGTTAAAGTTAAACAACAACATTAATCTCAAACTCAACATCTCTGTCAGTTAAAAATGTTATACAAAGCTAATTATTAAAAAAAACAAACAAAAACACATCGGTTAGATAGTCATTCTTTAATATAGAAGGTGGTTTTCTTAAATTATAAAAAATGCACGCATCACAATCCTTATTTTATAAGAATCACCTCCTAAATCAAAATGAAAAACTACGCAGATGATAACCTAACTTTATTCATTGATTTGATGTTTCAAAAAAATAATAATAAATAAATAAATAAATAAATAATAGTTGGTCGTTGTAAAGGAATTAAAAGTATGTACATGAGAATTATTCAGCAAGAATATATAGTTTTTAATTAGGTTATTATGTTACTATACTGCGATAATGTTATTGACTTGGTAATCACGGATGTGAGATACAACCATTATTCTATACTTATGATTTACGTGTAAACCCCTTTTTGCTTCTGAATAGAATCCGAAAGAGACCTCAACAGCACTTTGGCTTATGCCTTATGTAGCTGATAGTTTTTAGTAAAATTTTTTATGGTTTAACTTTTTTGTTATACACACCAGCTTTTAGTAACTTTTTTTTTTTTTTTTATGTTTTATTGAAAATTTCTACACTTAATATTTATGTTTTTACTATAAACACACTAAGCTATGATAGAATTAGTTGAGAGTTCAGGGGTTTTTTACTAAGCTTCTCAAAAAAGCTTATAACTTTATCATAAACTTATTGTGTTATGGTAATTGAATAAGTCAATAAGCACCTTTAATAAGCATAACCAAACACCCCTTTAGTTCTAATATGAAGTTTTCTGATTTGATGTTATGACTAACTTTGTTGTTATCCTCACTATAATGCAACATATTAATGGTTTTTGCAGTTTTATGATCTTATCGCACACATTAAAGTGTAATGCAGTTTGTTGTGTGCGCTTTTTAAAGGAGGATTAAGTGTCAATACATGATTGTTATAGAAGGTTAATGTACCAAATATGTGTTTTAGTGCCTATATGAGGAATTTTATGGTAGGAATTCTTTTCGGAGTGTAATTTGTCTTTGAATGAATTAATAAAACTTAGCAGGTGTTTACCTTCATTGATAACACTATTGGTGTCAACCAACGGTCTAAAATATGGGTGTGTTTTACCTTGATGATTTAGGCCAATTTTGAAGAAAGTTTCATTAAAGTGAAAGGTCGATAAGGATTCAAACAATCCTAAAAGACTTACGGATGTACTCTGTCATTTTTTATGCATTTATAATTTACTTATACAAGTAATAATAATTTCTTTATATAGTTCAGGTTTAGAGAAAAATTATTCTTATACATTATAAATAATCGTAAGATTAAATTTGAGTTCTACCAATTACATTTTTTTTGTTTCTCTTTATGTAATAAAGAAACTATAGTGTAAGCATCTATGTTAATTTGGTAATTTTATGATCAAACATGAGAAGTAAATAACACAAATTTATGAAAATACAAATTTTCAAACAAAAAGGTACATTAGTAAATATGGTATGATGATTATTCATAATCAAAGAAATGAATCAATCTTTAAAGCTATCTATATATGCTACATATATTAACGAAAATATAAGTAAAAGAAATACCACGATTACAAAACACATCGTAAATTGATAGCACGGGTTTGCAAAACTAAAAGCATATATCACTAACATCTCATGCAAGTCAAGTATCATCATGTGATTTTGCTTGAATAATAAAATATAATTTTTAATCCAAAACCATTCTCCTAAACTAATAGGTAGATTATAACATATATACACATGATTTTTTATTTTTAGTCCACTAAGTAAAACTATTTGAAACATGTTAAGTGGTTCATTTCTTAATCGATAATAATACATAATCAAAACGAAATTTTAAAGACCCTGTGCATGCACAGGTATTATAACTAGTTATTTTACTATAGTAATTTACTAGTAAGTGACAGAATAACCTCAAAATAATTATTTTTAAAATTGGGCATTTATGTGCCGGATCACTATATGAAATAAGAGTAACCAAGTTGTTCCTTGTATTTTCCTTTGTTACTTAATTATATTTATATGTCAGTTGCTTCATAGCATTAAACATTTAAAAATGGGGGAGTATGCATCAATGTATGGCTAACCTTCATTAAACATAATTACATCAATCTTTGGTAACACTTTTAGTACCACCGATGATGATGTGATTTATACCAACATAATTTCATTTTTAGTATGTAAACAAAAAACTTTAAAATGTTAGGAATTGTGACTACCGATGAGGGTTCGAGTATCGAGTTCCTTCGAGAAGTCAAAACACAAGGTGTGCACATTACAACTCATCTTGCTAATCTAAAAATCAACAAACTTAAAAGATAAGAATTTTTTAGACTTAATTTTATATACAAAAAGATCAAAAGATCACCTCCTTTTCAACTGTTGTTAAAGATTGCACGATGAATGAAGATGGCATATAACTATCACGGGTAACATGGATCCAAGCAAAGTTATGAAGCGTCTGAACAAACTTAGGAAAAGCTAAAAAGTGTTTGCACTTTGTGGCATTGTATGTACACAGTATTCACAAACTTTAGGTTTCTTAATAAGATAGTACAATGCTTCAAGATATATAGGCTTAGTTTCAAAGCATAATGATTCAATTAGGAATTAGGATTGTATAGGTTAAAAAGTGTTGTTCACTTATTCAAAACGCACGATATACGCAAGGAACTTTCAAAATTATCATTGTACGAAAGTTATTTTCAAATTTCGTACAATGTACGCAATATGACCCGGAACCAGCAGCAGGTTTCAACTTTGAAAACTGACAGGAATGGTCCATGTGGTTTGCGTTGACTTTCACCGGTCATCCATTGACTTTTTATCACTTAGTTAGAAAAGTTACACGTTTTGTCCTTGAATATTTATAGGCATTTCATGCACAGTCCATCACAAAAAAAAAATCCAAAAAAATATTTTCAAAAAAAATATAGAAAATTTTTAAAAAAAAAAATAGAAATTAAAAAAAAAATATATATATATATATAAAAAAATAGAAAATAAAAAAAAATCAAAATTTTAAAAAAAAAATTAAAAAAAAATATTAGAAAATAAAAAAGGAATAAAATTTTTTAAAAAATAATTTTTTTATATTAAAGAAAATATAGAAAATAAAAAATTTCAAAAAAATAAAAAAAATAATATAAAAAATTCAAAAAAAATTCGAAAATATTTTTTTGAAAAACAAAAATTAGAAAACAAAAAAATTTCGAAAAAAAAAATAAAAATAATTATCGTAAAAAAAATTTCAAATCTACAAAAAAATATTTTTTGTCAATAATTATTTTTAAAATAATTTTTTTAAAAATATTCTCGAACTTTCCTAATTTTTGTCTTTCAAAAAAATATTCTTGAAAAAAAAATTTAGATTTTAAAAAAAAATTATTTTTTTTAAATTTTTTTTTTTTTTTTTTCGAAATTTTTTATTTTATATATCTTTTTTAAATTTATATATATAGAGTTAGGATCAAATAAGAAGAAAAATTAAAATAAGAAGGATAAGAAGAAACCACAACCACACATTTCAGATGCACCTATTAAAATAGATGCATCTCCCCTTGAAAATCTCTCCCTTATTTGAAATGTGTGGCTAGAATTTCTTCTTATTCTTCTTATTTTAGTTTTTCTTCTTACTGGATCCCTACCCTATATATATATATATATATATATATATATATATATATATATATATATATATATATATATATATATATTTAAATTTATTTTTTTTTTATTTTATAAAAATAAATTTAAAAATTTTGAAAAATTTTCAAAATAAATGATTTTTTTATTTTCTATTTTTTTAATTTTTATATAGTTTTTTATTTTCAAATTTTTTAAAAAAAAATTCTATTTTTTTTTTCGAAAATATTTTTTTTGGAATTTTTTTTATAGTGATGAACTGTGCATGAAATGCCTATACATATTGAAGGACCAAACGTGTAATTTTCTCACTAAGTGGATAACGGAAGTTAGTAAAAAACCTAAATCCGCCAAAAATGAAAGAAAACGTAAGAAAAACGGATGAAATTGGAAGCCACAGGGACCATAAGGACCATAATTGTTACTTTTCTAAGTGATAAAAAGTGAATGGATGACCGGTGAAAGTCAACGCAAACCACAGGGACCATTCCTGTCAATTTTCAAAGTTTGAAACCTGGTAACATGTTGGTTCCAGGTCATATTGCGTACATTGTACGAAATTTGAAAATAACTTGCGTACAATGATAATTTTGAAAGTTTCTTGCGTACATCGTGTGTTTTGAATAAGTATATTGCGTGTTTTTAGCTTTCACCCTAATATATTATAGGGTTGATGGTAACTTTACATTTTCCCTTACCAACTTACATCCTTATGTTTAATACTTTATCACACGCCACTTACATCAATGTAACAAATAAAATCCAACTAGCTGGGTAACCCGCGCGTTGCGGCGGGTGTGTTTTGTGTTTTGTATTTTATGGGTTGTACGGTGTAATCAATAATTTTGTTATTTGAAGTATGCATATGTTTACTTGGAAGAATAATTTGTTTATGTTTATAGATTTTTTTTTTTTTCGTTCCGGTTGAAATTTTTTTGGGTTGTTTGTTATTTCAGTATGCCTTTTTTTTTTTTTTTTTTTTTTTTTGGTTTGGTATTTTAAAAGAAACAAATTTGTATAATAAATTTTTGTAAGTGTATTATTTTTTGTATTTTTTTATTTTTATTTTTTTTGAAAAAACAAATTTTCATAAAGAAATTTATGTAAAAAAAAAAAAAAAAAAAAAAAAAAAATTACCGAGTACTGTAGCGACGTTTAAATTTTTTTTTTTTTTTTTTCTCGTTCCGGTTGAAATTTTTTTTGGTTGTTTGTTTTTTCGGTATGCTTTTTTTTTTTTTTTTTTTGGTTTGGTATTTTAAAAGAAACAAATTTGTATAATAAATTTTTTGTAAGTGTATTATTTTTTGTAATTATTTTTTTTGAAAAAACAAATTTTCATAAAGAAATTTATGTAAAAAAAAAAGAATAAAAAAATTACCGAGTACTGTAGCGACGTTAAAAAAATTAGCGCATACTGTAGCATGTACTGTAGCATGAATAGTATCCGTGAACGGTAGATGCACTGTAGCATGCGCCTGCCTTTTATATATATTAGATAATAGATAATAACTGAGTTTTGTAGGAACCTGTCCAGTTACGTTACTAGAGGCGGGGTTAAGAGCCAAATATTCGACAAGCCTAGCAATTTCTTCAGGTTTGCTACACCTTCCACCTACAGAAATGTGTCACCAAGGAGAAAATGATGCTTCGTTATTCTCAATATATCCTTATAATAATAAATATAAAAGGAGAGTGCAATGTATATTTGTGAAACATAATGATGAGAAACAGAAGGTTTGTAGATAGTGACTGTATGATTGATACTAAAGAGAACATAACGGATGAAGAATGGTGGCACTAGTGAGCATCTTATTATATATGATTATTTGTTATTAGAATGAGTATGTAAGTAACCTCTCCCATACAAAAAATTTTATATCTGTTGGAAAATTTAGTGCATTTGTGGGATTTGTTCACACCTGGTAATGGGCTTGGAGGTACGGAGTGTACACCCATCAGGTCCCTGAACACCCTGACTCTAATAGTGGCACTAGTACAATCGAGGCTTTCCCCGGCGACTTTTTTAAGACCTTTCCGTCGACATGTCGACGGAATCATACGTTACCGTCGACATGTCGACGGTACCACATTGACGGCTGTGCTTCGACGGGAACAGTGTTCCCGTCGACAATCACCGTCGACACTGTGGGTCCCACGTCGTTTTCCAGTCAAAGAAATTTGTGTCCGTCAAACTATTCCCGTCGACATGCCGACGGTACTATATAAATAATTAACGTTTTAATTAGTTGAGTATAATTATGGTTTATATGATACCGTCGACATGTCGACGGTATCATTAAAACAGAAGTATAGTTTTTAATATAATGCCGTCGACATGTCAACGGCATAATATGAACAACAGATCAAACGAAACAACCCGTTTATTTTTTTTTGTGGCTACTTCCCGCTTTACTCGAACTCGCACCATCTTTTCCCTTCCTTGTTCTCATTTCCTTGATATGTGCAAACGTAGCTTCAAGATTTGTGATCCTATTTCCCAGATTATCAAGTTTTGTTTCCAACGTACTTTCAGCTTCGTCGTCACCTCCAACAGCAACAACTTGAGCTTCAGCAGCAGCTTGAGCTTCAGCAGCATCTAGCTCGTCCATGTACTCTTTGTAGTACGGCTTTTTCCTACACCATTCGATAATCTTGTCTCTCATCCACGGTTCAGCATCCTTAAAATCACCATATTCCTCATAAACTGCATGACCAAAAGTTAACATAACTTCATTAAAGAGGAGCTCGTGTGACAAGATTTTTGAGTACTCCTCTTCAACTGTGCAACCACGCCAAGTCATGTGTGTCTTGTAAGAATTGACGATTGAATTATTTGTGAGATGTGTAAAATGAGACGGAAATAATTTTGTGAGAATGTATATATTGGTAAAAAAATGAGACGGGAATGTATTTGTGAGGATATATATAGCCTGATTTTTAAAGATATATTCCCGTCGACATGTCGACGGGAACAATAAAGCGGGAAAATATCCCGCCCAATATTTTACCCATTTACTAAAAATGTTTATAATTAGTAATATACTCCCGTCGACATGTCGACGGGAATCTTAAAACATAATAATTATTATGCTTAATCACACGTTAACTGGGGGATAAAACGTTATTAATATATGCCCGTCGACATGTCGACGGGAATATATTAGCGGGTAAATTTCGCGCCCAACTTTGGTGAATTATTGAGGCCAAAAAAATATTCTAAAAGGTTCCCGTCGACATGTCGACGGGAAAATACGATTATGAAAAATTCAACGCAGTTGGCCTCGGTCAATCGTTTTTTTGTCATTTTCTGCCTTATGCCGTCGACATAATGTCGCCGGGAAACAGTTCGTCGCCTGTTCTCCTGATTCTTGTAGTGTGGTTGTGTAGGATTCTGCTGCTAGTATTGGTTTCCACTGATAGTGGATCCTGCTGCTATCGTCAGGATCCTGCTGATAGCAATTCTGCTGCTAACAGTATGACTCTGCTGCTGAGCAGTGATTCTGCTGCTAGTGATAAGTGGATTCTGCTGAAGGTTATGTAACTGATTTGACCTATTCAAATGGCAGTTACATCTACACTTATGACCTCGTTTAACTGGTCAAGTAACCACTATTTTAGGCTATAATGGGGATAATTATGTGGAGATTAATGGGCCGATTAATTCTCATAATTCCATTTGACCAGCCATGAGTATCTTCCTATAAATAGGAAATCATATTATGCATGAGAAAAACACAGAAAACATATAACACTTATACACGAAGGGTTATTGATTTGTGTCTAAACCACTAACAACATTTAGTCTTATCCCAAGTAGATATTCGTGATACCCAGGCATTAGGGTCGAATAGTTTACTTTGGAAAGTGATAACACGATTCCAAGTGATATCCGGTAACCTTAATTGGTACGTAGCTAGGTCTTTGATTATCTTAACCCTGTTCTGGGCGAATAACCACTAACAATCAAAGTAAACTATTTTGTGATAATCAATGGCTGCTGCTATGAGGCATATGGCTGCTAACTTTTCCAAATTGGATAAGTTTGAAGGTGTTGATTTCAGAAGATGGCAAAAGAAGATACACTTCTTGCTTTCAAGCATGAATGTGGTGTATGTTCTTCGTACTGCCATTCCTGAGGATCATGGGGATGATGCTACTGTGGAACAGATAAGAAAAAGAAGCAAATGGGAGAATGATGACTATGTATGCAGAGGTTTGATTCTCAATGGTATGTCTGATTCTCTCTTTGACATTTATCAGAATGTTGAATCTTCCAAAGAACTTTGGGATTCCTTGGATGCCAAATATATGGCTGAGGATGCTTCAAGTAAGAAGTTTCTTGTAAGTAATTTCACAAATTACAAAATGACTGATTCAAGACCAGTCATGGAACAATACAATGAACTTCTTGGAATACTTGGAAGGTTTACACAACATAAAATGAACATGGATGAGGCTATTTCAGTCTCTTGTATCATTGACAAACTCCCTCCTTCTTGGAAAGATTTCAAGCATGCCTTGAAACATAAGAAGGAAGAACTGACACTTGTTCAGTTGGGTAGTCATTTGCGTATTGAGGATTCCCTCAGGGCGCAGGATAATGACAAGCCAAAGAGTAGCAATGCTACTGGTGCACATGTTGTCAATATGGTGGAACATAACAATTCCACCAGGTACAATGACAACAAAGGCAAACGTAAACATCAGGACAACACAAGGGCTGATCCTAACAAGAAGGCAACACCTATTTGTTGGAAATGTGGCAAATCTGGTCACATTAAAAGGGATTGCAAAGGTGTTAAGGTTGGTGGTAAAACCAATGGTTCAGGCACTAGTGGTTCAGGGAGTGGTGGTTCTGCCAACTCACTGAAAGGTCAGAATATGTTAAATGAATCTCTTCAGGTTTATTATGTTACATATGTATCTGAATCTAACTATGTGCAGGATGATGATGTTGCGTGGTGGGTTGACTCTGGAGCAACAGTTCATGTGTGCAAAGATAGAAGATGGTTCAAGACTTACGAGTCACTGAATGATGGTTCTATTCTTCACATGGGAAATGAGTCAACAGCTTTGGTGCATGGTCTTGGTTGTGTAGATCTTAGTTTTAGTTCTGGAAAGATTGTAACTTTGTTTAATGTTATTCATGTTCCTGATATAAGGAAGAACTTGGTTTCAAGTAGTGTTTTGAATAATCATGGATATAAACAAGTTATTGAATCTGATAAATTTATTCTGTCTAAACATGGTGTGTTTATTGGTTTTGGATATTTGTGTAATCAAATGTTCAGGCTTAATGTTGTCACTGACATTGTTAATTCAGCCTTTTTATCAACCTCTAAACTGACTGACTCTACCCTGTGGCATGCTAGACTTGGCCATGTACATTTTAAAAGGATGCAAGACATGTCTAAGGATGGGTTAATCCCAACATTTGACATGGACACTGAAAAGTGTAAGACTTGCATGTTGACCAAAATTACTAAGAAACCTTTTCAGGGTGTAAAACGTGAGACTGAGCTCTTGGAGCTTATACACAGTGACCTGTGTGATTTGCATGCCACTCCCTCTTTGGGGAACAAGAAGTACTTTGTGACATTTATTGATGATGCTTCTAGGTTTTGTTATGTCTATCTATTACATACCAAGGATGAAGCATTAGATAAATTCAAGGTATTTAAAACAGAAGTTGAGTTGCAACTTGGGTCCCTGATCAAAAGATTCAGGACTGATAGGGGAGGTAAGTACATGGATACTCTGTATTTTCAGTCTGTTGGTATAATCCATGAAACGACTGCTCCCTATACTCCTCAACAAAATGGTATCTCTGAAAGGAAGAACAGGGTACTGAAGGAGATGGTTAATTCCATGTTGTCCTACTCAGGACTGAGTCAAGGGTTCTGGGGTGAAGCTATGTTAACAGCTTGCTATTTAGTTAATAGGGTTCCCAACAAAAGGAACAAGGTTACCCCTTATGAACTCTGGACTAAAAAGAAACCCAACCTGAATTATCTCAGGGTTTGGGGTTGTAGGGCAGTTGTAAGACTCTCTGATCCAAAGTTAAAAACTTTGGGTGAAAGAGGCATTGAATACATCTTTGTTGGATATGCTGAGCATTCCAAGGCTTATAGGTTCTATGTTATTGAACCTAATGAATATGTTTCAATTAACTCAATAATTGAATCAAGGGATGCACTATTTGATGAGAATAGATTCTCATCAGTCCCTAGACCAAGTCTGAGGATTCCAAATGGAACTGATGACATTGGTGTATCAGAGGTCCCTGATGATTTATCATCTCAGGCCCCTGATGAGGTTGTGGTTCAACAACCTAAACTTGAGCTCAGGAAGAGCAAAAGGGTCAGGACTCCAAAGTCATTTGGACCTGAGTTTCAATTATACTTGATTGAAGGCACAAGGAGTGAGGTCTCTGACCAATACTCCTATTTCTTCATTGTTGAGGATGATCCCAAGACATTTGAAGAAGCAATGAAGTCCCAGGATGTTGCTTTCTGGAAAGAAGCAATAAATGATGAGATTGACTCCATCATGGGCAACAACACTTGGGTGTTGGTTGATCTACCACCAGGTTGCAAACCTCTTGGTTGCAAATGGATTTTCAAAAGGAAAATGAAGGTAGATGGAACTATTGAAAAGTTCAAGGCTAGATTAGTTATTCAGGGCTTTAAACAAAAGTCAGGGATAGACTACTTTGATACTTATGCCCCTGTGGCACGTATCAGTACCATCAGGCTGCTGATTGTTTTGGCATCAATTCACAATCTGATTATTCATCAGATGGATGTGAAGACAGCTTTCTTGAATGGTGAATTGGATGAGGAGGTTTATATGAACCAACCTCAGGGCTTCATCATGCCTGGCAATGAAAACAAGGTGTGCAAACTGATTAAGTCTTTATATGGACTGAAACAGGCACCTAAGCAATGGCATCAAAAATTTGATGAAGTAGTTTTGTCTAATGGTTATGTTCTTAACCAGGCTGACAAATGTGTATATAGCAAATTTGATGAATCTGGTAAAGGAGTCATCATTTGTCTATATGTTGATGACATGTTGATCTTTGGCACTGACCAAAATCAAGTTGACCTGACAAAGGAATTTTTGTCATCAAGGTTCTCCATGAAGGACATGGGGGAGGCAGATGTTATCCTTGGTATAAGGATTAAACATGAAAGCAATGGTATATCAATTTCTCAGTCTCATTACATAGAGAAGGTACTGAAGAAATTTAATTGCTTTGATTGTACTCCAGTGAGTACTCCCATGGATACCACTGAGAAGCTTATGCTGAACAATGGCAAAGTTGTATCTCAACTTGAGTATTCCAGGGTGATTGGCTGCCTGATTTATGCCATGACTTGTACAAGGCCTGACATTGCTTTTGCTGTGGGTAAACTGAGCAGGTATACTAGTAATCCTAGTGCTCAGCACTGGCAAGCAATTCAGATGGTAGTGAAGTATTTGAAGAGAACTATGGATTATAGTCTCTCATATACTGGTTATCCTTCAGTGTTGGAAGGTTACACTGATGCAAGCTGGATCAGTAACA
Source organism: Artemisia argyi (assembly GCA_030686995.1). Taxonomy (NCBI): domain Eukaryota; kingdom Viridiplantae; phylum Streptophyta; class Magnoliopsida; order Asterales; family Asteraceae; genus Artemisia; species Artemisia argyi. The sequence continues at coordinate 165,213,481 of CM060696.1, read as the reverse complement.
CTGAAGACAATTCGTCTACCAGTGGCTGGGTATTCCTACTTGGTGGAGGTGTAATTTCTTGGGCATCCAAGAAGCAAACTTGTATCACCAGTTCAACAATAGAGTCTGAATTTGTGGCTCTAGCAGCTGCTGGTAAAGAAGCTGAATGGTTGAGAAACTTGCTTCCTGAGATTCCATTGTGGCCTAAACCTATAGCACCTATTTCTATCCGGTGTGATAGTGTTGCTACATTGGCAAAGGCTTATATCCAGATGTACAATGGGAAGTCTAGACACTTAGGTGTCAGGCATAGCATGATTCGTGAGCTTATCATGAATGGGGTGATTTCTATAGAGTTTGTTAGATCTCAACAGAATTTAGCTGATCACTTGACGAAGGGTTTGGCTAGAGACTTGGTTATAAAGTCTGCTAAAGGGATGGGTTTAAAGTCCAACTTGGTTACTGAATGCTAGGACACCCAACTCCCTCCTGAGGAAACTTGGGAGCTGAGTTCAATGTGGAAAGCTGAACATTCAGTGCACTGAAGCACATGTTTTACATACATCCCAAGGTTTGTGCTTGGAACCTGCTGATAAGGAGGATGAAGTCACTACTTCTTAATGGTTAATTTTCTTTGAAAAAGTGCTTGGCAGGAGCATGAATAAAGAGGAACCACCTATGTGAATGTTGAAGTTTTGCCGCTTCAGGAAGCTATGGACTTTTAGCTTTTACAACATTTATGAATTGGATATGGACACATGGCTTGTATAGTGTCATGAGTGTTTAAGTGTTGGAAAACTTGTGTGTATTTTATCTTCAGGTATTCAAATGGGTTGAAGGGTTCAATTCTTATAACACCCTGATTTTCGAATATTTGAACGTGTAATTTACTAATATGGAAATTCAGTCCTCAGGATATTTTCGTTTATGCACTTGTTTTGTATAATGGTTGTTGGAAAATTTAGTGCACTTGTTGGAAAATTTAGTGCACTTGTGGGATTTGTTCACACCTGGTAATGGGCTTGGAGGTACGGAGTGTACACCCATCAGGTCCCTGAACACCCTGACTCTAATAGTGGTTGTGTAGGATTCTGCTGCTAGTATTGGTTTTCACTGATAGTGGATCCTGCTGCTATCGTCAGGATCCTGCTGATAGCAATTCTGCTGCTAACAGTATGACTCTGCTGCTGAGCAGTGATTCTGCTGCTAGTGATAAGTGGATTCTGCTGAAGGTTATGTAACTGATTTGACCTATTCAAATGGCAGTTACATCTACACTTATGACCTCGTTTAACTGGTCAAGTAACCACTATTTTAGGCTATAATGGGGATAATTATGTGGAGATTAATGGGCCGATTAATTCTCATAATTCCATTTGACTAGCCATGAGTATCTTCCTATAAATAGGAAATCATATTATGCATGAGAAAAACACAGAAAACATATAACACTTATACACGAAGGGTTATTGATTTGTGCCTAAATCACTAACAACATTTGGTCTTATCCCAAGTAGATATTCGTGATACCCAGGCATTAGGGTCGAATAGTTTACTTTGGAAAGTGATAACACGATTCCAAGTGATATCCGGTAACCTTAATTGGTACGTAGCTAGGTCTTTGATTATCTTAACCCTGTTCTGGGCGAATAACCACCAACAATATCCACCTGTTTTTGAAGTCCCCTTTAACACTAATGTATGTTTCTTTGTATTTGGCTTTTGTTGAGCGGAATGAGCAATCTCAAACAGCTTTTTATAAGTAGATTCAATAAGCAATACAAAACAGCCTATCCTATAAGCATTTTGTGTTTGAACAATGCTTACAAAGAGGGTTGCTTGGTACTCCTTATTAAAACTACATATATTCGGGGCTGTTTCGGATTGCTATTTTTTTAGTATTTATAAAAATCGTCTTTTAGACCAATTAGAATGTAAAATCCCGGTCTATATACCAGTATTTAGACGGGTGGTGCAAGCAGTCTAGCTATATATGTGATTTATCTTTTAAACCTCTCCTCATATACACCGGTCCGATAACAGGTCTAAAAGGCCCTATGAACCGGTCTAAAAAGTGCTTTTTGTAGTGGTGGATGCAATGGATTATCTGCCTCGCATCTTTCTCGATTTCTTCCTCGAGCTTAGGAGTCATAGCAGATGTAACAGCTGTAATAGCATTCACCTGAAAAAAAGTATCTGAATGACAACTATACCTACATATCATTTTATTAGTATAACTGGTGAAGTGGTGATAGGACTAATATATATAAACCCGAGAACAGTTGCAAGAACTCACATGTAAGCCAGTTTCTGAGTACTCCTTTGCCACACGTTTGGTAAAGCCGATTACTCCTGCTTTTGCACTACTGTAATTGGATTGCCCACCAAGGCATCCCACACCAACTTTGAATACTATATTGATTATTTTTCCCTGAAAGATTTAATTTTTGTTATAATGTAGCATAGTTGGTGAAGTTAGTAAAGACACAAAAAAAAGGAAATTAAAAGACTCAAGATGGGACTACCTTTCTCTTCTTCGCCATAATCCTAGCAACTTCCTAAAAAAACACAGAAACTTAAGTAAAAGCAATTTCCAATTAGGTACATATGGGAATGATGAAGAACCAAACCTTTGTACATAGGATTGCCCCATCAACATTCGCATTAACATCCTCTCGCCATACAGATGGATCCATGTTAAAAAAAGAAGCATCTCCCCTTATTCCTACATCATTGGATAAAATTAGTTTTCAACAAAACAAGTTTGCCATAGGGGTATGAAGATAGAGTTAGGTTTACCTGCATTGTTGACCAATACATCAATAGTCCCCCATGCATCCATCGCCTATAACAGTTACAAAGTTCAAAATAGTGTTACATAATCAAGATATAATAGCATCTATGATTAGCCGCATACTGTTTCGATCATAGATGTAAAGTCCTCCTCTTTTGAAACATCTCCCTCAAATATAAGTGCCTCACCACCCGCGTCGTCAATCTGAAAGGTAATCAGCTAATTCTAAATACATATTCATCACATTCAAGATTTGTTTCAAGCTAGAAACACAATTCCAAATATATTATATAAAGCAGAATTAGGAATATGCTTAAATCACCTCTCTACAAACTTCTTCGGTCTCCTTACAAGACTTCACATAATTAAGTAAAACCTGAAATATTAAACCACAGACACGAAAGGTATAATATTCTATAATCCGCCACTAGAGTATAGCAGAACACAAATATCTTTTAGCTATCTTCTGTGAAGGCCATTAGCAAAATAAGAATGGACAAAAAAACACAAAAGGCTATCTCAAGATACATTTCTTGGTTTTCTATCATAGCAACTTAGAAAGGCATACATGAAAATTTATTATCCTAAAATGTAATGACACATACATTGATATATAGCCACTCAAATTCGTCTTCTTTTACTTTAGAATAGCAAACTGCCTTACACATCCATCTCTCAAAAGAGACTCGAACTCATATATGACCTTAAGCATTCACTCACACATAATATTAACTGTAATTGCCGCTCATAACCCAAAGCTGTAAAATCCTATACTAACACGCATGATATTTAGATATTCCCTCCGTCCCATTTTATAAGTCCATGTTTGAAAAGTCAAAGTCTTTTTCTTCATATTGACCGTAATTTTTTTTTTCGTGTTATATAATACTTGATACAAAATATATAAATTGATTTGTGTTTTAAATGTATTTTCATTGGTATACTTTTCATTAAGTATTATATAACACGAAAAAAAATTACGGTCAAATTCTGAGGAAAAAGACTTTGACTTTTCAAACATTGACTTATAAAATGGGACAGAGGGTATTTTAGTTGTACCTTACAACCAGCTTTGCCAAAAGCTAGTGCAATTGCCTTGCTGAAACCCCTAAAAGCTCTGGTCAGAATAACAACAGGAGCTTCATCTTTATGGGTTGCTTCAACACTTGGTTGTTCATTAATAGCCATCTGAGCTTTTATACCTACAAGTCCCAATGAATCAGGAATTCTACTGTAAACTGTAAGATGTGTAAGATCATATCATATACTGTTATATTATACATGGAAAGTAGTTTCAACAACAACCCATTACGCTAGACATATACATTAAAGTTTATGCTAATACTTTGTACTCTATATAAAGTTGCAACAAATACATGTTTCTCAGACCCTCTGGCTTAGCAGCCGCATGGGTCCGCGCTCCTTTCCAGCAGCCAGCCGTCGATGCTCTTAGCAACCAACAGTTTTGGCATGCCTCTGGTTCATCTGCCGCCACCAGTTCATATCACCTCTCTTATATATGCAATTACAGTTTTGGATCAATCCGTTTTTGCCTTTCGTTGCACCATATTTTAGTGTATAGTTTCAAATGAGTCGTAGCCCTTTATTCGGTTTCTATTCTACCTAAAACATACTCTATATTTACATCACGATACACTTCAACTTACGCGGATTTTATATTTATAATCCAACGTATCAAAGTTGGACATGCATAATATCCAATATTTAACTCTAGAATGGAACAATATATAAGGCACTTTGAAAATAGACAACTAGGTATGCATGCAGCACTCCGATCTATACTAAATTATAAGTTAAATAAAAACAGCAACAATATATCATAGTACCAGATGAAGTAATTGACACGCTAGCTTGGAATTTTGAATAATTAAAGCTCCGGCGAAGATGAACTGATGAAGCATTCTTGCAGGAGATAATTCCAGATTGGTCTGAGACGATTCTAGTAGATTTTAAACCCCATCCAGTGAAAGAAGTAATAGCAGCCATGGATGTTAGTTTTTTTTTTTTTTTTTTTTTTTTTTTCAAAATGATGATATCGGAAAATAAGTAACTGAATATATGGCCTTAATTATGACGTGTTCTTGACTAACTCACAACTAGAGGGACGGAGCTTTATTGGGGCAGGGGTGGGTCGTGGCCCCCAAAAAAATAGGAATGAAACCATCACTTCCTATTTAATTGCTCCACCTTCTCTCTTTAAAATAAAAACGACATTTAGTATTTCCAACTTTAAACTATAAAGCCATATTATAACTTTTTACTTTCATGTACTGATTGAGTGGTTGTTTTCTTTTTTCAATTTGTATCTATATTTTATTGCAGCTTTAGTAGATGATTTTAGTTCCTTTAAAACAAAAACAATATTGTAGATTCACATACTTGTAGAAACACAAGTTTCGTCTTTGATGGATTGTGTTAATGGTCTTCGAATCTTTTAAACTAGCTATCATTTGCTATCATCATATAATAGCAAGGTCTCAAGTAATGTTAGCTGAATGCCTGAATAGTTGTAAAGTATAAACGTTATGTTATACATTAAAAAAAAACTCTTTAAATGTCATATGGTTTCAGTTCGGCCCCCAAGAGATTCGTTGAAGCTCCGTCCCTGCTTATAGTTTATAGAACTGATGGTCATTTATTCACATGAACCTTGTATCCGTGTAATAGATTAGATTAGACTAAATGGTGAGCTTAGGATAATAGTTAAGCTAATAGGCTATAAGTTTGGACTTATTTATATGCCATGTAATTAACCTTGTAAAAGCCCAAACACTTAGCCAACCCACCAAGCCTATACCTTGGTAGGAAAACTAGTATAAATAGCACACCCTCACTCCATTTAGAAGTGTGATGATAGTATGTGTGTAAGTGAGGGTTTGCTTAGTGTGTGATCCATTTCCCTACTTCGCTTGTACTACTACGCCGTCCTTTTCTGCCTTCTTGTTGTCACCATATTTATCACGTCTACAAAAAAACTAGAGAGAGAGAGTGAGTGTGAACACTTTATTCTAGAAAGAGAAATGAGAGAGAAAAGAAGAAAGTCTTGCAAGACATTTGATAGACACACACCTCATAACCCATGAGGTAGGGGGTATTTATACCCGTACATGATAGTGTTGTGAGACCTCACAACATTGAGCTTCCCGGATCTAATGACTTACACTTTTCGTGTTCCAACAATCTACCCCTAAAGGAGATCATAAAAAAAGTGGCCACCGAAGAAGTTCAAGCAAATTCAGCGTTAGTAACTATTAGCTCACAAAGAAAAACCTAAGGCTAAATCTAATAAGAAAAAGAAGTTGTTTAATGAGTATCAGAAGAAGATGACCTACACAAGAAAATAAGGAACAATCAATGATGTCAAAATCCATCCTTAAAAAATTTAAAAAAAAAATGTAAGTAACTATTGTCAGAAACAATGATAAGTCAAACTATGAGACCATTAGGGAATTCAAGTGGAACTTGTTTGGTGTAAAGGAATAGGACATGATGTTACCTATCTTGAAGAAGAAAAGTGGCAAAATTGTTGTTGAACTTATCAAAACTCTAGGGCTCAGATATGAAGAACTTACAAAAGTTTAAGAAGCTAAAAAGATTGACCTAAGGAAGCCACTGACTCTTCATGATCCTTCTAAATAAACCTAAGTTCAAACTAAAAGGAAAAGAACAGTGGAGCCTAAAAAAGAACAGTTCATTTTTGCTCTTCACTGCGATCAAACACTTCCTGATGGGGTAAAATTTGTAGATGGAAAGATTACTGAAAAACCTATGTGCCTGGAATCTTTTTCACTGATGTCTTCAATGACCAAGCCTTTCAGAGGGTCTCGGACATTGAGCTCGTAGACACTCTGACCTTATTCTTCTACAAGATTTGGGAACAGACAAAAATATCCCCTAAAAGAGACAGATTTGGCAAAATGATTGAAGGGTTGATTTAGAAGATGGATGACAAGGACTTCTTATTGAGCACGAAAGCAAAGTTAGAACTGATGGGAATGGAAGCAGAAGAAGAATAGATAGATATTGTAATCTTTTGTAATATGTAATCATGAATAATAATATCTATTTTTTATGTTTGAGTATCAGTCCAATGTTAACTTTTCATTGATTCATTCGTTAGAAGAAGTTGTTTGCTCACTTACACCGAAAAACATTTAGGCTATTTTTCTATCCAAATATGGGAGATTATTGGGCCAATTCAGTGCCTAATGAACTTTTGTATATGATTTGAATGAAAAACATCATATGTATAAAACAAGTCCCTGGATGTAAGAAAACATTCAAGAGGTCATCTCCAAGAAGTTCTTCAAAGTCTAAAAGAAAAACTCGACACAAACTGAGGCAATACTCAGTGAGTGAAAATGATAACCAAGGAGAAGATGTTAAAGTCAGTGAGTGATTACTATAACTCACTGACTCCCTAAAACATCTCCTCAATATATTGGAGACATCTTGATGACTTAGACATGTTGGTAGGATGTCTAAATCACTGATACATGAGCGGGAAAACATCTTGGAAAGATAAGCATAAAGTACTTATCAAAAGTAAGATGTACGATAATTGGTAAAAAGATATAAATAGTTGTCAAAATTGTTCATTAGAGTATGGTTGATAGCACACTATGAATAGAAACAAAAGTGCAAAGTGCACTTTTGCCTATCAAATGTTGACACGTATCTTTTACCTCATGGGAATCCATATTACCTTTGCCTACAAATAGGATGTAGTAAAGTAAGAATATGCATTTCTTGTATTAAAAGTTATTAACACTTTCAAGAGCTTATATTTCTCCAAATAGAACTAAGTCCCAAATATTAAAATATATTGGTTAAGCATAGTTCTTACCCAAACACTAATTTTGGTTTGTGTTTGAGTTTAGTGAGGAGATCACAACACATAATTTGCCGTTCAATCTCAATTTTCATTCAACAAACAATCGAGTATAATTCTTTGATATAACTATATAAAAAGTTGTTGAAAAGTAATTTATTGTGTTTATTATAACCATATATACAAACTATTAAAATGTAAACTAATATTACTAGACATGTTATTTGGTTAGTTAACTTCTTAATAGTTAAGTACTATATGGGAACAACAAAAGAAAATATAGATGAAAATATAGATGAATATATAGAAATGCTTCCTTTCAAACTAAAAAGAAAACAGCTCTCTTTGTGCTTTATCTTTGCGATGACTATCAAACGAGCTCAGACAGTCAATTCCAAATGTAGGTGTTTATTGGCCGGACTTTGTCTTCTCAAATGTTCAGCTTTATGTTGCGTTGTCTAGAAGGATATCACGTAGAACTACAAAGTTATTAGTGTAGCATACCCAAGAGTTTAGTAAAAAGAAGAGTCTACACCTCAAGTGCCATGTACCAATGAGTTTTACGTGACGAATAACGTGTATTGTTAGTTATTTCACAATTGATATAATGTTTCATTTTCAGTTTTACTAAATGTTTTTATACGTTCTTTGATACATTTAAGAATTGTTCTTTGAATTAAATTACTGTATGTTACAACCTTTTTAAATACATTTTGATTATTTTACGTTTATATATAAACATTACACAAAATACTTAACCACAATATCGTTATTATAACATTTTGTAGCTACAAAATCTCGTTGTTATGCATCGGTACCCGCATAGTATACATAGACACATTTTATGTAAATTCGTAAGTTTAATCAATCTTTGAATACTAAGCTCGTTTGAGCTTAAACCTTTTTGGGTAAAGGATTAAACCTTTTCAAAAGCTAAATTTACCTTTTTTTAACTGTTTTCCGAAAATCAAAAATATTTAATGAGTTAGGGTTTGTTTGTTAAATATTTTATATTAAGTCATGTTTAATTAATAGATGACTTAATGTAGACACATTCAGTTTTATTACTTAATATTTTTAGTCATCTCTATGTATTAAGTTACAAACAAGCAGTTCTTCAAATTATTAATGAATTCATTTTTTTTTTTTTCATATTAAGTCAACTAAGTCGCATTCAAACAGCACCTTAGTCACATTCCAAGAGGCAATTTCACTTAATCTTTTCTTATTTGTAAGCCAAAATACTTTGATAATTTCATCTGTACGCAACAGAAAAACGAAACGCATATTTATAGGCCAAAATTGTTTGAAACGATATTTAATGGGCCGGGCGGTTTTTTGGTTGTATCCGTTTAAAACACTCGTGCCACCAATTGTAAACATCAGTGTGAAAGAAAGATTAATATTCAAGAGCATAAAACATTCGGTACTAAACAAAAACATGCTTATTCGAATATGGTTACCGAAGAATCGAGGAAAAAGGTTGTTGGAATTATTTACTGGTGGTGGGTATGGTGGTTATGCTGGTGACGATTGTGATAAGGGTTGGAGCTTGAAGAAGAGGGGTGGTGGTGACGGCCTGGTACGAGCGGTGGTGAATACAACGTGGTGGTGGGTGAGAGGTTAAAGAAGAGATGTGCAGTGGTTGGATTTTAAATTTCTAGAATTGGAGTTTAGGGATCCTAAAAAGACGAAAAAGCCCCTTGCAACTAATGATATTTTTAACGAGCGTTATTAAAATAAGACCAACAACCTAGTTAATGAAAATTTTTGAGACTAAACACGCGAATTTTGAGAATTTAAGACTAAACACGTGTAATTTACTCTAAAATATAATTCACCTAATTGATGAGCAAATAGTCATTTTGTGCATGGACTCCAGCTCCATATATGGCCCAGCCATACCGACAGGTTTTGATTGTCACGTATGTGGTCTCGCAACCACTCTTTTCTCTTTTGACATAAACTTATCTTCTTTTCCCATCCAAGATAGCAAGACCTAAACATGGAAAAACTTGTCTTTATAAAATACTTCTAACTAATAACATCAAAACTTATAGATCTGTGAAATTCTCCATTGCTTTTTTCTACAAATGTTTCATTTAGTTTAGAAGTGGACACATTTTATAACCTGTCGCAAATCTTTCATAGCCAGACAATCATGCCGTCCTCATCCTTTGAATCACAAAATACTCATCTCCAAGCACTACTCCAATCCGCCCGTCCTTTCCTTCGCGGCCAGCTCGAAAACATCGACTCCAACCTGCCGAAACTCATCAGGGTCTTAAAATCTGTCGGTGCAGGCGAATGCTGGCACAAACATGGCAGTTTCCTTGATCACCTCATTGACATATACCGCATACTCAAACTATGGCATACACCTGATGCAGTATGTCTCACAGGCTTATTCCACTCAGCATACTCAAACTCTTACGTTAACTTAGCCATTTTCGACCCATCCACTGGCAGGGACACTGTTAGACAACATGTCGGGGATGTTGCGGAACGTTTGATACATTTGTTTTGCATTGTTCCACGTCAGAAGCTGATACATGATGACTTGTTGTTTAAATATGATGATGTAAATAAACTTATGCACCATGTTATGGAGTCTGGTGAGAAAGTTGGCACAAATGAGGAATGGAGGGTGAAAATAAGGTCGGTTTTACCGCATGATGGAATTGTGATGAAACATATTAAAACTGGTGAAGATGTGTGTTTGTCTAGGAGAGTTGTTGCAGTTTTTTTGCTTATGACTATTGCGGATTTTAGTGATCAACTGTTTGGGTTTCAGGATGTGTTGTTTGAGAATACTAATGGGATGTTGAGATTTGAAGGTAACGAGGTGAAGACCGCGTTGTGGCCAGGGGATGGGAAGCCAGGGCTATGGATGAGTTCGCTTTCAAGAATGGGAGCGATCTATAGGCTTATTGTGCGAGAAGAGGAGTTGTATTTGAGTGAGCTAGGAGGACGGGTGAATGGTGTTAATGATAGGGATGAGGATATTGAACTAGTGATACCGCCAATATTTGATAACTGTACTAAGGTTCTGAGTGCTGCGGATCAGATTGAGGCGAGGGATTTGTATTGGGAAGGTGTTTGTGGTGCAGAGAAGAGAGGGTTAGATGGGTGCGAAGAGGTGTTGAGAAAGAGTGTGGAGAAGAATCCATTTGTTGGTGAGCCGCACGTGGTTTTGGGGCAGATTTATTTGAGTCAAGGGAGGTTTGAAGAGGCGGAGAAGGAGAGTGAAGAGGGGCTGCGGCTTTTGTTGGAGTGGGGGAGTCCGTGGGATAAGAGGATGTCGTGGGAAGGTTGGATTGCGTGGTGTAGAGTTTTGGTTATGAAAGCTAAGGAGAAATCGTGGCCGGAGACTTCTTGGGGTATACTTAATTTGGGACTTGTTAGATAGAGTCGTAGTTGTTTGCAGTGGTGTAAGGTTCGTCCCCCTAAATATGTTAAATATGCAATAACCGTTGTAGAATAAAACTTGCTTTCGTATGATATATTGTGCACTTGATTGTACTCATATTACAACTGTCGTTGTAGTTACTATTGATCCTTCTGGACTTATGGCTAGTTGACCCACAGTGTTGAATGCATAATTCTCTACGCTGCGGGATATATTGAGTATATGTATACTGAGAAATTAGCGATAGCTTGGTTAAGTTATTGGATGCATATTTGTGTTCTAATAGTTTCTTTTAGGCTTTTTCAGCTGTAGCAAAATAAACATATACCATAAATTTTGATGCAATCCTGAATTTTGGGTAAGTTAGTGAAAAATGCAATATGATGTAGTTTAGGCTCTTAGCTAAGTTAAGATTAGCCAGTGACTTTGTTGGAAGTCCTATTTATGATAGAAAGGGTTCACCCAAAGTTTTCTCGCTATTAAATTTTCATCCTCAAGAGAACAAGTTCAGTTCTCCAACTAAACAGGGTACTTACAAGCCTAGTACATGTTCTTGCGTTTGAATTTCTGATTCTTCCCACATCCTTTACCTCACATCCTATTTTCTTAGATTGACCCCTTTCTATGCCCCCTAATTACTACGTTCATGTAATCATGTCCACAGAGTTGGTTTACAAAGTAGACTGGTTTTTGGAAGAGTTGGCTTATTCCTCATATATGATCTATTATCTTGTTATGTCATGAGCTTTTCTTTTACTTTTGATATAAAAGCTAGTTTCTAATCCTACCATTCAGATCCAACATTGCATATGTAGAATATGTATTTGCAGCGAAGATGCATATATTGCTGTGGTTCTTGGTGCTTCATGGAACAGTTTTTGATTTACTTCCATGCCTTATTAGTATACCTTTGTGGTTTTATACTCAATGCTTTTCATGGACTTCGAAGTATAGATAGCTTAAAACTACTTCAATCATGAATCATCATAACTCCTGAAAATTCAGACTGTTTATGATGATTTAAATATCATATTATAATAGAAGAACGTGTGCGATTTGTTTCTATTTAGTTTATAAGTCACATAGACTTTTCACGTAACTAGTCAATTAGGAGTAGATAAGAAGGATGAATTAGTTATGCAACTTCTAGAAGCAAAATATGAAAACCAGTATGGTCTTTAAGTTGCTTCTAAAACATTTCCAGTGACATTGAACCCCATCTTTTAGTCTTCATGATATCTTTTTTTATATGGGTGGTTAACTGTAGTACGTAACTGTTCTTTGACTTCACGCTCTTGCTGAATCTTTTTTTTACTAATAAAAACTCGGTCTCATTTGAACATTGTGTAAAATGTTACCTTGTATCATTCAAAGTAGGTGTTGTGTTCTTTTTTGAAGATCTTAGCAGAACATAAGTATTCTCTTCTCTATATGTAGCACTTGCAACCTCTGCCACTCTCCTGTGTCTCGTTCACACTTCATAATCTGAACTCTCGATCTAGCCTGCAAGAAAATGATGCGGTTGGATTCTGAAATGAGACTTACTGACAACCCATTTTTCCATTTCTCTAATACTGCTGGCCCTCGTCAACTGCACCAGCAGCCGTCTTCTTTCTCGTGTCCCACCCACATTATGGCTGTCCCCCGGCCCCTATGCCACTCTACTACGTCTCCCTTATTGAGCAATCTGAATACTAATATTCAAACAGATACCCGTACTCAAGTATGTCGCTGCAATCCTCTAACAAACCAAATGACCCTGCCAACAACCTCCGAGACACAAAGCACTTACTTGCAAACCTTGCTGGAATCAGGCAGACCGTTCCTCAGAGGAGAACTTGAGAAAACCGATGTAAATCTACCCTCCCTAATCGCCGTCTTGAAATCTGTTGGGGCTGGAGAGTGCTGGCACAAGCATGGCAGCTTCCTAGACCACCTTGTTGACACCTACCGCATCCTCAAGCTTTGGGGTGCACCAGATGCAGTATGTCTCTGCGGTCTCTTCCATTCTGCTTACTCTAATTCTTACTTAAGCCTTGCCATTTTCGACCCTTCAACTGGCCGTGACACCATTCGTACACATGTTGGTGACGTGGCAGAGCAATTAATTCACTTGTTCTGTATCATACCTCGCCAACAGCTCGTCCATGATGATCTGTTGTTCCATTACACCGATGAATCTGAGCTCTTGCAACACCTTATAGATTCTGAAAAATCTTTGACTAATGCACGAAAAGGAGTTTTTGAGGCCAGAGATGAAGAATGGAGGAAGAAACTTAAGTTGGTTTTGCCTGCAGACGGGATCGTGTTGAAGCATATTAAAACAGGTGAAGACGTGCATCTATCGAGGAAAATAGTAGCAACTTTCTTGCTTATAACAATGGCAGATTTCAGTGACCAGTTTTTCGGTTTTCAAGATGTATTGTTCGATAATTCAGATGGAACGATGCAATTTTCTGGTAATGATTATGCAATTGGATTATGGCCAGGGGATGGAAAGCCAGGACTATGGATGAACTCCATATCGAGAATGGGAGCAATTTACACTCTGATAATGCGAGAAGAGCAAATGTGCGCGATTGAACAATCACAATCAGCCAACATCAACAGCCAAGATAAAGAAATCAAGCTGGTGACACCACCAGTTTTTGACAACTGCACCAAAGTTTTGAGTGCTAAGGATCATATTGAGGCAAGGGATTGGTATTGGGAAGGTATTTGTAATACGTCGAAGAAAGGATTAAATTGGTGTGAAGAGGTGTTAAAAAGGAGTGTAGAGAAGAACCCATTTGTTGCCGAGCCACATGTGGTTTTGGGTCAGATCTATTTAAGCCAAGGTAGGTTCGAAGAGGCACAGAAGGAGAGTGAAGAAGGACTGCGGCTTCTGTTGGAATGGGGAAGTCCGTGGGATAAGAGAATGTTGTGGGAAGGTTGGGTTGCATGGTGTCGAGTCTTGGTTATGAAAGCCAAGGAGAAATCATGGCCTGATACTTCATGGGGGATCCTCAATTTGGGTCTTGTTCGATAGTCTCAGAAGTCTATTGTGCCAAATACTAAACTATTGAAGGCCGTATAATATGTCTTAACAGTATATGTGTGTATTCAGTGATTGTCTAAATTAAATCTATATCAATGATGAGAGCTTGTTTTACTACTATTTGTAGATTGAAGTTGTTATCTAGAAGATTAAGCATTCATGTTGGCATGTTACCTTGTACCATTCTATAGCTTGATAGAATGTTAAGAAGTCAACGTAACACAAATTGTGAATGCTACCTCTTTATACAAGATGCACACTTTCAACACTGATCAGAGGATGTGACAAGGTAATTTAATGAAAAGCAATTGACTTTCAAGAGGGTTACTAATGAGATAAAATCACTATTAAAGAAGATTAACATATGACCAAGTGCAAAGACCAGCTAGTTAAATAGGAAGAACCAAGAATTTTCTTTTAGTTTACATATATAAAAATGACTTATTGACTGTAAAAGCAGTTAGTTAGGACTTGGGAGAGAGAATGAAAAAGTGAAAAAAAAAAATAGGTAAAGATGCTTACATGCATTGACCATTATCTCCATATTTTTATAAAATGACTCGCTAAAGTTTATTTAAGTTTTTTGAAAAGGGTACAAGAATAAGGAAAGGTTTGTTAAGAGAATCGGAAACAAAACAAGCTGGATATCCAAGTCTCGTAGTAAGATCACTGTTCTGGAGCATACAGCAATCTATCAATAGGTTAAATGGTAATGTCACCCATGCCCATTTCAAGTGAAGCCGAGATCTTACAAAATAAATGCAAAAATTATGAAGAACACTAGTTTCAGCAGCTATCTATCTTATACAGTTAGTTGGGCTACAATATATAAATGATATTCAAAAGGCAACTCTCCCATCGATTACTACAAGTACAAAGATTGTGGTTGCTAAGGTAATTACCTAAATTATCTTCTACCGAGCATCTCTTTAGCAATGCCAAAACAAAAAACCAATACTGTTGGTAGTATCAAAATCCGAACGGTGATTTTTTCCTGCTTCCGCCTTCTCCATATTGGTCGTTCCATTTCCTGAGTTCGTTCATGCTTGCCGCATCATAAGCAACAGATGGCCCCACCTATAATTTAAAGACTTAGACTTCTATATAATAACTAACACGTTAAACAAAATTACTAAAACTACTAGTACAATAATAATCTAATACTTTTATGAAAAAGGCCAGTTAAATATAAACACTTAGCCAAATCAACCCACTCAGAAGCAATGGGTCAAAACTGAGCATAAGATGATAAAAGATCAGGAAAGACTACCTTCGCTTTCGATTGAATGAAATCATCCAAACTGAGCGATCTTAATGTTGGGGTCGTGTCACAACTTTTTCCCTGCAAAACATTGCTTATATTACAAATACGGCACCGCAATAACCAATAGCATGTGTCATTTTTATTCTGAACAAACGTTTGTGAAGCCACAGATATAGTAGGATCATTGACCAAATTTGTAAATCTCAACTGATTCGGAGCAACATTTTACTAAAAAAAATAATAATAATGACGATGAGTTAGTTGTTAAGGTTGTAGGAAGCTTACTTTCTTTTCTTCGTCTAGAAGTTCTTGAACAGGTCTATATGCTGCAGCAATACAAAGGTTCTGCACACAAAAGCGGATATAATATCAAAGCTTAACAAAGTCAATTTTACGGTTAATTATGGTTACTTTATATGTCTAACGGATATATTTACTAAGACTGGCTAGAAAAGAAATGAGTCCAAAATTTCCCAAAACAGTATAAACTTTAAATATTTGAACAAAATGTGTTTTGGGTCAGCTTAACACGACGTTACCAATTTGCAACCTCATGTTATAATAGTTAAAAAGAGGAAAATTACCTTCAAATCACTCCCTGAATATCCTTCCGTTGCATTTGCAAGACTTTGTACATCAAATCCAGGTTCTACGTTTTCTTTAGCAAGAAATATTTTCAAAATCTTCGATCTATTGTCAGCATCCGGCAAGTCCACATATATCCTAAAACCAACATCCATAAGCATTTACACCCCTTTGTCCAAGTTCAATATGTTTATCATAAAATACAGAGTATTCTCGAGTACTTTCTTACCTTCGTGGTAATCGACGGATGACGGCATCATCAAGATCAAATGGTCGATTTGTTGCACCAAGAATAAGAATCCTCTGACTATCTTTTGACCTTAATCCATCCCACGCTGCCATAAACTCGTTCCTCATTCTTCTGGTAGCTTCATGCTCAAAGCCCCCACCACGAGCACCAAGCAAACTATCAACCTAATTAATATTCACAAAACAACATTTAACATTGATTAGAACAATATAAAGTCAAAAAGTTTAAAAGCTAAAGGTATCGTAAAACTATTGAAGTTTCAACGATTTGGCATTTTAACCCTTTTTACATATGATTTAGTCCCTTAACTAATCACGGGTCATCATTATGCAACCTTTTAGTCAGTAAAAAAAAAGGTTTGGGGATTACAACACAGCAAACCAAAAGTTCAGGGACTTACGCTAAACAAAATTTAGCAATTACACACACTAGAAAGAAAAAGTTCAGGCACTTAATTGTTAAAAAAAAAGAAACTTGATTTAGTACTTAAACTGACCGTATTAAGATAAGTTAAATGAACAAACCATTGAAAACTGTTTAGGGGTTAAAAAGCATTAACCCTTGTTTGAAAGTACTAGCAAATAAATAAAGTTTTTTTCAAAAGAAACAATAGTTTTCTTTAAGTAACTCTTACCTCGTCAACAAACACAATTACAGGAGCCAACTTGCTGGCAAACGAGAACAGGGCCTTTGTAAGTTTTTCAGCATCACCAAACCACTGCATTGAAAAATAGAACAAAACCAAAAAAAAAGTTAATATCACTAGTAGAAATATTACGCAAAAAGAAATAGTTAAAAGAAAAGCTCAAGAAAGCACCTTAGATGTAAGAGTAGACCCAGTTATGCTGATAAAATTAGCTCCTGCTTCAGTTGCAAGTGCTTTTGCAAGAAGTGTTTTCCCGGTTCCAGGAGGACCAAAAAGCAATATTCCTTTGGTAGGCTGAAACAGGCTCTCATTTGTCACACAATTTGTGGAAACTAAAATGATTAATTAACGAAACAAGGGATGCTTAAAAGGAAAAGTACCCGTAATAGATTTCCACGAGAAAAAAGCTCCGGTCTTTTCATTGGAAGAATGGCTAATTCATGTAATGCTGTCTTCACCTCTTCAAGAGCGCCAATGTCATCAAATTTAACACCGATTTCACCGGGTGGAACCACTGCTGAAATAAAGTTACTCTCGTACTCATCCTTCGCGAGATTCTGAAAGTAATCGGTGTTATACATATTTAATAGTTTGCATACACAAAACTAGTGACAAACAACAAGTGGTTTGGGTGATGGGTCCAAATCTGCCACTTAGTCGTGTGATCCGAATCACTCTTCAGGCAAAAGATACAAGTTCTTTATATCTTTTTGAAAAGCAGGGAGTCTTTCTTATAAATAATTAGTGTCAAATAAAACTAAAAATTACTTACAAAAATATACAATTTCAATATGTTCTAACTTTTTACCTGAAAAATATGATTTAGAAGTTTATATGCATATAAAATTCAATTGGGTGAATTCCATCCCGTGTGACCCATTTGAACCGTTTTATTTTTAGCTAATCACATTTATTTTTCCTGTTTGGCCCATTTGAGATTAAAAAATTTAATCAGAATCAACCGAATCCATATGTAAATGGGATGAAAATGCCACCATTATCAAAAATTAACAAACCTTTAGGTTGTGTGCGGGCTTCTTGGAGATCGATTCCTGCTCTGTTAACCTCAAAATTGCAACTTCAAGGCTTCATGTAGAAAAAGTTAATCAGCTTAGATGCAATGCAAGGGACTACCAAGCCAGTTATATAGCCTCATTGGGACCCACGAGATAGGTACTGAGACATAAATTGAACTGACTGGAAACCAAAGATATTAATACCTTTCCCGGGGCAAATTTAATCTATCTGACTTAACAGAAGGAAGATCACAAGTGGATAAGTAATGATTTTTAGCCCACCCAACAACATTCTCAGCTTCTGCAAATTTAAAACAAAATACAAATATATAAACATTACACATTTGAACACTCAAATAATCAGCTGTAAGAATAGTTGATTACTCGTATTTAGTAAGAATTAATACTAAAATGACCAAAAAGAACATTCTTGTGTAACAACTAATGTTGCAACTAGTACGAAACTCACTATCCAAAAGGATCAAAACTGATCCTTTAAGAAGATAATAGATGAAGTTTACGAACGAGCATTTATATAATAAAGCAAGAATCTTACTCTTTGTCGTCAGTATCACTCCATCAGTATTTACATGCAAGAGGTCTACACAAGACAGTTCATTTTCTTCAAGTACCTTATGCAACTCATTTATATTACTTCTGGATATAACAATGCGTCTGTCTTCATCGATTTGTTTATTAAATACTCTAAGGGGATCTTCCTCCTGCAAAGAAAATAATTTATCTTAGGCTCATCTTACAATTGAAAAATATACCGAGCTTCCGGTTTATAAGTTTTTAATTTAATTACCTTTGGAGGATGCAAAGACATAACGTTAGTAAAAAGCTTGTAGATATCATTGTCCTCTGTCCTTTTCGAGGGCTTTAGTCCCTCGGTAAGTCGCTTCAAAGAAAGAGGCTGAAAAAGATAGCAGTTAATGAATTGTTTAGTAATTCCTGAGTATAGTGATGCAACGGTACAAATAAAGAAATTGTTGTTTACTCAATATTATATGAAAATTACCAGCTTCGCAAGGCGGCCTAAATTTGGAAGGATCATAGTCTGCTGACAAAAAAGATAACAAGTTAACATTACAAAAAAAGAAATAATATGTAAAGTAAAGAAAAAAATGATGAAGAAAATGTCACTTTTACTACCGACAAGACATGGGTCGGGTCAACCTGCAAAATGTTTTTTTTTTACTCTTTTTTTATGTATATAAAAGAATGAATGGGTTAAATAATAGTCTATTAAAATAATTGATCAAAAAAATTGCATTTGTATACATTTCGGATGACTTTCAACCTGTTTAACCCCTACGACCCATTCATATTAAATGAGTCAAAATTGCCACATAGCATGGTGCCGGAATTCAACTTACAAATTTCTCTTTTTCTTTTGATCCAGTAGCAATTTTGTTTTGCCCACATATTAAAACAATGGGCCCTGAAATCTTGTCAAACATTTCCTGAAGCCTATTCACAAATTCTTTGCGGTTTGGCTTAGAAACAGCCCGTGACAGCCACAAGGATGAGTCTGGGAAATACACTATAAGAGGTTGCTCCTTTCGCAATAGCTGCAATCATAATAAGAAAGGTAACAATATAATAAGTGTTTGATTGCTTACTTATTCTGATTTATAAACTTAACAGAATAGATTAATAGGTATATAAAAACGCATGTGTGACCTCCGATAAAGCCTCCATTGCAATATAACAGTCTTCCGCTTCAGTATCAAAATCAGGCTCAACATGCTTAACTGCAAATAAACAATGTATTTGTGAGAACTAGAAGTGGCAATTTCGACCCATTTACTTATGAATGGATCAATTTGGATTATTTTTATCTCAATTGAGTCAAATCGGGTACAAAAAACAAGCTTAAAAATTTGGGATGGGCTAGTCGGATATCGCCAAAAGTGTATACTTAATGCATAAGACCTCCTAAATTATTTTGCTCAAAAGATAATACTATTATTACAGGCCAAAGGCGTTTGGCCTGGAGGTATGTGAGAGGCCCATACCTCTAATCATATCGGACACACTTCTTCTTTCTTTTTTATTTTCTCTTCTTTTCTTTTTTTTTTCTTATTATTATTTTTTAAATTAATGTAAAAACCAGGACAAAAAAATGTTTTGGTAACACAATCTGCTAGTTTCAGCCCATTCCAAAAAGTACCTGTTTTTCTATCATGAACATAAAAAAACTTCATAATAGCATTACAGTTATGTGTTAAATATGCCCAAGTTTACCATGAATCCAGTATATTGATGGTTTTGCAGATTCCTCGGATTCCTCGTTCTCTTTTGCGTCTTCTGTCTTATCTTCCGTGCTATCCAGGATAACCGCAACTCTTTCCTCATTAATCTCATAAATCTCCCCGCGTTGACCGGTGGCTAAGGGTCTGAAAAAGAAAATAAAAAATACCAGAAATAAATTGAACCCATTAATTCAGAAATAGTTATGTTTGGCTCAAAACAAAATTCCCAAAGTGGTAGATAAGAGGAACTGAAAATATTAACTTTCAGCAACTAAATTCACAATACCAAGTCCGCGAGATCAAGAAATAAGAACACTTATTTACAACATTGAACCACTGATTTCTTAAATTATTATTAATAAATTACAGAAGCGGTACTGAAACAAAGGGTTATACATCATCAAGAAAGTTGAGTACAGCGAGAACAAGGCTACTATTAACAAGTATTGTATGATACACAGAAGATTAATGATATCCAAGTAAACACAGTAAAATATGGAAAGGGTATATAAAAGAGTTCAATCAAAAAACACAGATAAAATGATATCCAAAGCTAGTTATTGGAGTGAAAAGGGGTCCGAAAGAGATAAAACCAGGTAAAAAGTTCACAAACATGAACGGTTAGACCGATTTGACAAAATTTTTTGTTCATTTAGCTTTACCTATTTTGACCAATTTGCAATAGAACATACCAAAAGCAATATTTTAGATGTAATGTAAATGAGTTGAAACTTGAAACTACCCCCTCTGCTACTTTCCTAACTCGCCATAAGGCTTTCTACTTTGTCGGTCATTTGTTTATCTGTTCAATTAACAATTAAGGTGAAGCAGGTCAGGAACGACTAATCTCTTTATGATAAACAGATCCGTTTTGCAAGTTAGCTATCACTGTGTACTTTTTCTGGTTTTCAGAGGTGATTGTGTTGTTTTATACTGCTTCCTTGGTCTTAAGTTTCGGTGCTTTCCATTAGTAAAGTTCCTTTTTTTCACCAGCTCAGAGTTGCCATGCTTGTGTTAGTCTACACATGAAATTTTATAACCTTGATACACGTGAACATCATGGAAATTTTAAACGGAAATATGAAGTGAAGCCCGATCTTTGGGACACTAATAAACGATATTGTTTGTGAACTGAATTTGAGAAAACATGGCAAAGGCAGTTCTTTTTTTCTCTCATACATCAGTACATCTTACCAACCCACCTGCGCGAGATAACCGTATATGCTTTTGTTGTACCATCAGATGTTGCTATCGAACCCAATTTAATCCTGAGATGCATTGGATATGTAATTAAATAATAGTTCTTGACATGGATTTCTAAGCTGTAGGGCTTCTTAAACAGATGGATATCGATACCATACAACCTTTTTCGCAACACTAGAGGTGGCAATTTTGACCCATTTATTTATGACCGAGTTGATTTGGGTTATGCACTACTCCGTAGATCGCTAGTGTGTCAAATGGGCAAAAAAATAGAAAAGTTCTCCTATAAGAAGGCTCAAACAGGTAGAAAGTTGGGCGAAGAGCTTATAAGTGCACACAATTTCATAAATCGCTTTAACTAAAAAAGGGTACAGCACAACCAATATACAATAAGTACATGTGTCATGTGTGTGCTCATGATCTAAGAGGAATATTGGTGCATGTGATTTAGATGATGTAATGAGTAAGTATGAACATCGTTTTGATAACCACATTTCTAAGAAACTTCACATAACAATCAATAGCTAATAAAGTAAGTAAAGCAGCTAACTGAGTGCATAAACAATTACCTGTTATCTTCTTCCACATGGAAAGTAGGCCCGACATACTTGACACGATCCCCTGGTTAGATTTTATTTAACAATCAGTACATGTAAAACCCGTAAACAAATGAATAAAACATATGATGCTGCATGGACTAAAAAAGATTACCTTTCTTTAATGGCTCCTTTGCTTCCTCAGAAGACTCAGCCTCCTCCTGGTTTGAAGATTCGGAGACAATCTCCCCAACAACGCCAATTTTCTGTCATAAGTGGAAGTGCGAAACTATTAACATAAAATAAACTAGGATAACACGTCTAACAAGTTTTCAGTCACTGCAATCCCATGAACATTATGGAGCATCTGTGATAAAATTTTGTATGATTATTACAGTTTCCCGCGCACCTTTTGATTACAAAGGATAGTCTGATACTGATTATTTAAGATCACACGCTCACTTTAGAACACAAATCTGAAAAAGAAATTACCTTTGCGAAATCTTCAAGGTTGCCAGGAACAAGCTTTTTTAGGGCTGCAGCTGCCCGAGCCTCCAAATCCTCATCGTCTGATTTAGACTCATTACTGCTAGTCCACTCTTCCTCATTGCTTGCCTCGTCTTCAATATCTGATTCTGAAGTAACATCTTCACCTGATTCTTCATGTTCATCATCTGATTCGTTATCTTCACCAAAATCCTGCATCATTAACCACCAAAACAACCATTTTCATATGCTTAAGGATCGAATATGATTGGCTAATTCCTGTTAAAACAAACTTACATAAGGTGCTAGAACACTACTGTCAAGAACCAATAAGGGAACTTGTAAATCATGTGCCATTGCTCTAACAAATCTCTCTCTATAGAGCTCAGTGCCTGCATCATCAAAATCCTCAACCATGTGATATATAATACGGGGTGGGTAACAGGTTGTAAGCATTTAATTACACTTTGGGCAACTTTCACCCATTCGACCCCTTTGTCTTGTTTCAATTTCATCTGCTTGACAAAATGAATGGATCAAGCGCTCCAGCTGGTTGGGTGATGTGTTAAGTCAAAAGGGTAATTCTTTTTACAGATAAAAGCATGCCTAGTCAAGTTTGATCGACACACTAACACTTTTTTTTTCCATTTTTTTAGATTTATAAATAGCTAATGCACTTAAATATGATTACAAGAACTATACTCTTAGTAATCCAATTAAAAAAAAAAAAAAAAAAAAAAAAAAAAAAAAAAAAAAAAAAAAAAAAAATTGATTAAGCAAGTTTAGGAGGCTGTACGCATTTGATGTACTTAAATATGATTACCAATTCTAGGTGATCCATTGGTCTATACCTGGTACGCTTTGAAGCAATATTCTCCCACTTGAAGAATCTAGGCGCGAACCATATGTAGTAGTAAACTTCTTGTTTTTCAAATGAGAAGAAACACATTCCAATAAAAGATTCTTGGAATGTTCACTGTAACAGGATTAAACGATGGATTAGCACCAAAAAGGTAAAAGAATTGACACCACAAAAATATAACACAGAGGCTAACTGCTTACTGTATATAGTATGGAAATGTATCCCATGATACGGTCTGCTTCTCCCATGGAATAATCCTCCTTTGAAACTCGTTTTTGAATCTTTGCCGTTTGGTTAGAAAAGGTGATTCTTTCCGTTTACTTTCAATAGCCAACTTCTCATTAATAAGCCATTCCTTCTGATCTTGCTCTCCTAGACGAGCATGTGGATCAGGGTGGTTCACATCCTCCTTGACAGTTTCTTTACTGATGTTGCCCTTATCGGTTTTGGACACATCTTTCAAGGGCACATGTTTATCTTCACTTGCATTTCTTCCATCACCCTTTGAGCTGTAAAATCTAAAAGGACCTCCAGAATTTGCATATGATCCCGCAAGTAATCTTGTAGAGTTAGAGCGGGAAAAACTTGAAGAATTTGATAGATATCTTCTAAAGATATTGTTGGTGGAAAAGCGGTTTGCGTCAACAGCACAACGGGTTAAGGATCGATAAGGGGTTTTGTCACAATAATTTAAACCACTTAAATACTTGCAGGGTTGAAACAAGAGGTCCCATTGTTTATTCTTGTACTTTAGTCTGATTGAATTCATTGGAGCCTCTAATGCTTGTATTTATCAAGTAAATGGCAACGAATGCCCCCAATATGTTTATAACCGAGACTGCTTCCTGGAATATTAAAAACGAATATTCAAAACAAAGTTGTAACATTATGGAAAACAAAAAAATAACTGCACATCCCAAATTTTGCATCATGTTAGTGTCGAAAACAAAAAATGAAATGACTTTTTTTTCCAAAAGTACTATGTTAAGGGGGTGTTTGACATAGCAAGTCAGAAGTAATTATTTAATTATTGTGTTTTCAAGACGCGTTAGATCAGTTCCTGGTGTTTGGGTGTATCAAACTAACTGTGATTGCATTATTATTTAGTTGTCCAATTAACAGTTTGGAGTCACTGCAACAAAACTGATTCAGATTACTTATGGTCATTTCACATGTAATTCTTTAGATAACCTTGTCAACAACCAAACATCCATCAAAAACTTGAAACTAGCGAAATCACATCGTATCCAACAGCTCATTTTGTTACAGCTAAATATCTTATTCCGATTATTACATAATCACAATCCAAACAAAATGCTGCACACTCCGTATGTTTAATGCAAAAACCACTTAGCAGTTCAAGTACAAAACCGTCAAGTAAAAAAAAACCACTAAAGCTCGATAACAACTAATCAACTAGCATTTTGCTGGTAACTAATTACATTCAAGAATAACGCAATATATTACATTTCACAAAAAAACACAAAACAAAAATGTAAGCTTGAAATCCAATCAAGAATCGATTTTTATCGCATATTACGAAATGGGTATTCCTAAAAACCTATAATAACACAAACCCAATGTCTATTCTGCATATATTCCTATATTCAAAAGCTGTAAATGAAGACATTAAAAAATAACAAGACACTGACATCTGAAAATACAAATAAAACAAGAAGTAACATGAAATTTAAATCATTAACAAGAATATATAAGATAACAACTTTCATATAACAGTGTTAAAGAAAAGGGTTACCTTTAATCTTACGTTTGAAAGAGATAAAGGGATCTGGGAAATAAAAACTGATTGTGTTGTGTTTGTTTTTTAACCTAATTATAATGAAAGAGACATTTGTTCTACGTTGTTCGAGACAACAACAAAGGTAAGGTAAGGTAAGGTAAAGATTTCGTGTGCTGTTGTTGTTGTGGGTTGGGTTGCGTTGTGGTGGGCGGGTGTTCGGATAATTTTGGGTTTCTCAGATTGTTTTATGATTAAACTTCAGGGGGTTTTTTGTAAATTTGTTTTAGTGGGCTTCATTATTGGTTTGGTTTGATACTTTGATTTTTACTAAAATAAAATTGGATCATCATAAATCCCACTTTTGTAACCAAAAATAGTACTAGTACTAGTTGGAAAATCGCGCGTTGCCGCGGGGTGTTTTCCGAATAGGAAAAGTGTAATAACGGCCGGTAGCTACTTAACGTCAATTTAGTGACTAAAGACTAACTTTGCAATAGACGTATAACATGAAAGACAAATTATGTAAATTATGAGAGGACTAAATATGCAACGAACTTCTGATATGAAGGACCAATTTCGTACGGATTTTTAAAGAAAATGTTAAAGATAACGGTCGTTAGCTAACAGCCGTTAAATATCTAATGACCGTTAGTTATAACGCTTAGTTACTGGGAATAAAAAATATTAAATGCACTGTAGTTGTGCAAAGTTTTTTTGTCTTGACATCCTAACAAATAGTATATATAGATAACTAGTATATATTCGTCTAGTACTCTTAGTATGTAAAATGACATGAATATTTAACTAGGTATAAAAAAGCAAGCAACATCTTTATTACAATACATAGATACCTATACACGCGAATAGTACGTAATCACCTCATGCAACCTCTTTCATACATATATATTCACTCGCTCATATCCTTTTACAACAACTAAAAAACACTATTTCTCTCTCTAAGAAAACAAAGTCTCAACACCAAAATGAGTTCGATGAAGGGTTCAAGAAAAACAGTGTTAATAGTTTAATAGAAATAACGTTTTTATGCGAGTATTTGTATTAACATGTTCCATTTTGTGATTGCCTTTTGTTGGCTACATGGCTCCGTGCCTCTTCTCATAAGAGGTAACTTATATCAAAGCCCTGCAAAGCAAAAAACTTGACTTGAACTTTCTCAATGACTTATTTAAACCCCTAAATCGGGCTTGTTATACCGAGTATTTTACTTGTTCAACCTAAACAAGCTCGATTTATCTTACATGATTTTGTATTCATTGTACGTTTAAATGTTTCTATTTATATAAAATTAATCAAATGGCTTGTAGTATTACGATATGTATATATCGTAAAATTGTTGGTTTGTCTTCTCTTAAAACGTATGAAATTAAAGCATGTAAAAATTGAGTTGAACTTTGTGAATGACTTTATTCTATAGAAAAAACTACTATATTTTACAGCAAAAAAGTTGATGTGAGATCATAGTTAAATTTGAATGAAGGCAAAATGCATTCCTGAAATACAACCAAACTTGTTGATATCACGCGTAGTTAAAATTGTTGGTTTGTCTTCTCTTAAAACTTACGAAATTAAAGCTTGTAAAAATTGAGTTGAACTTTGTGAATGACTTTATTCGATAGAAAATTACAGCTAAAAAGTTGATGTGAGATCCTAGTTAAATTTGAATGAAGGCAAAATGCATTCTTGAAATACAACCAAACTTGTACTTGCACAATTGTTTTTATTCAGACTATAGAAATTCAAGAAGATGGTTGAAGAAGATAATAGAGAATACAAGAAGGAAATGTCAATACACTCGTATCTTTATATGCCTTCTCACATAAACATGAATGAAAATTAGGTTGCTTCGCTGTGCGGTAGTGGTTAAACGGATGTGCATCTTAGTTCCGTTGGCAAGCATGACAACCAGTCTGAATGTTTCATATAAATATGCTACAACCCCCTGGCCCATTCCTTCAAATTCTTATTTGTTTAAACGAAAGGATCTAGAGATCAATGTTCATGCGGTTAGTATCTTCTTCATGGACTTTGAAGTACACGAGAGCGGTATTCTCCTAGGGCCCAGATAGGGAATATGTTCCTGTATGCAGCATATGTACTTGTGCAATTCGTGTTGAACACACCACTGATCTCCTGTAGTATTGAGCAAGCAGCAGCAAATATGAGAATACGATTTTATCAGTTATTAAACTAATGAGAATAACAAAGCTGTAACGCTAACAATATTTACTTATTTCTCCATATGACCACTACATATCATGGGCACTAATGTGTTTGGTTAATGGAAGTCCTCAAGTGGACCAAACACTACCAATGTCAAAGATGAAGAATGATTCCAAGTTCATTTTCATGTAGACTTTAAATAACCCGAATTTGTGAAATACTGCTTATTAGCAGTATTTTCTAACACACTCAAATAACTATCTTATTGTCGTATTTCGATTATTTCATATCAGATCATTACTATGATGTTGTGGGATTACCTGTTGTGGGAAATCGCCATTTTCCATCTGAGAATTAATCAATGCTAGTGCTGCAAGGTGCAAGGGCTTCGCATCTCTCTTGGCCTGCAAAAAATAAAATTGCTATTGTAGACAAAAGGGTATAACCTGTACGGATTAGGCAGTGAAGTTAGATGAATACCTGGTCAGCAGCAATGAGAGCTAGCAGAGCCCATGCGGTATTTACAATATGAGACCGATCTCCTTCAAGTTTGGTATACACCTAATTAAAAACCGTTGTTAGAATGCTATAATGGTGAGGTTAGAACAACGAAGCACTAGTCTTAATACTCATTATACGTAGCAATCTTGGCCTATTTATGAATGGGTCAATTTGGGTTATGTTTAGCTAAAAAAAAAGAAAGGCTCGAATGGAATAAGATCACCCAAAGTTTATTTTTATCCGTACAACCATTTAAATCGTTTTATGCAAAGATGAAATTATTATTGTATTAAACATAATACTCTAGTAGTTAAACCTCACCTTGTTCTCACACGAGAGGTAACTCTCCCCCCAGCCACCAGAAACAAGTTGTTTCTGCAATAGAAAATTACAAGCCTTGCGAATGCTATCACAATTAGAGTAGTTCCTCCCATCAGCCACTAGTCCTTCGATTCCAAACCATGTGCCATAAGTGAAGCAAATTCCCCAAGTACCATACCTAGTGAAATGTACCAGAAGTCCAGAACTAGTGATTGGTTATAATAATCGCACGATGGGATGTTTCGATATTTAACAAGTTGTGAATATTTAAGATATTAACAGACACGATAATTGAAAAAATGACATTTGCGTGAAATAGATTAGCAACAATCTTTTGGAATGGAAAAAAAAAATTATTAAAAAAAAAAAAAAAAAAAGGTATCTCAAACCAGGTTTAAAGAAAAGAGTAAATAAGTAACTTTATCTCCCCATTAGAGATTACTAAACCAAAACTTATCATTTGACCCCAAATAATTGATAATCATAAGAAGAATCTGTTTATTCAAACATGCAAAAAACTAGTTACTGCGGCTTCCAGTAACGATAATCAGATACTCATAAAAAGCGGATGGATGAAAATCGACAAACCATGAACCATCTGATTGCTGCTCTTTTTCGATGAACACAACGGCTTTGTCAATGCATCTTTGCACTTCATCTCTTCTATGATTAGGGTATAATTTTTTAAATGCTGCCAAAGCTTGAACTGCAGACGAGGTACACTCTAAGCAGCTGAAAAACATATCACAGTGGTAAGTAGCATAATGATTCAAATATTAAAAACAATAGAGTAGAGGATCTGATTCTTACGGGTAGTCAATAACAACATTACCAAAATTTTCAACAGGATTGAGCAACTGAGTAAAAAAAGTAGTGACAAGTCAGATAGAATGGAAAAAATGGTCAGCAATATTGTATTAACAAACGTATTTTAGTCGTTGTTGATTGCGGCACCTCCAACCATCTGTAGGATCTTGTTAGTTCATATGCTGCAAAACTACCATCTGCATTCTGCACGGGCGTTGAAACAGAAGAGCTTTATTCTTCTTAAAATTTTATTGGATTTGGGTTTATAATCTTTTAGTAGTTCGTTGGCCTTTTAAATAGAATAAAACTGGAAAACATTTACCTGTAAAGATAGAATAACTTTAACAGCATCAAACAGTTGTGTTACGCCTAATGGCTTACCAACAGTTCTTGATGGGAATTTCGATAGCATAAGTGCAGCCTGATATGGAAAATTGTGAATATTAACATAATGCGACTACATTGGTAATGATGGTAAATGGAAACTTTATATATGCTAAAAGCACTCACTTTTAACCCTTCAGCGGTGCAGTCTGATACAATCCATGGCAAATCTGCAGTTGAAAATGACCAGCCACCTTTTGAAATGTGACGATACCAATGACTGGGATCACCAGGGGCATTATCTAAGATCTTTACAGCAAGAAGCAAAAGTTACCATCGTTTAAAACTATGCCATGACCAGTTTCAAGCTGTTATGATTGTGAGAATCACCTGTGACCTTTTCAGGAACTTGTGTGCTTTTTTAAGTGTTTGACCAAATTCTTCAATGAGATTTGACGAAACAATTGCTTGAATGGCGAATCCGGTATCCCACGTTTGACTTCCGTTACAACCCTGAATGAGATGATAATTTGTTCATAGAATTCAATAGAACTCCCGGTATACGTTACTACTGAAGTAATATTAACTTTTAATCACAATCCATATCTAAAACTGATTATCCATACAGAAATGGGCCAAACTAGATGAGCTGGTAAAAAGTTGTGAAAGTGTATTTTTGACACACACGACCTCCTAAATCATCTTATTTAGAAAATTGGATCATTACTCAAGTAATATTTTACACTAATATTAAGTATTTGGCCAAAATTTGGTTTGCTACTCAACCCCTTTTCGATGCGCACAAAAAGTTACCAACTATGACCTGTTATCCAACCCATCTGACCCACCAACAATGCCACATCTAATTACTTTAAACAAGTTGACTAAAAAGAATGCGATATATATACACACATTCATTTTCATGCCATCTTCAGCAAGCCATAGACAATCATGTATTCTTGGGAGATGAAGCTTGAAAGCCTCTGAGTTTGGATCTTCTGCCCAGCAACAAAGCATATTTAGCACCTGAGCGACGCAAGTATTATTAAAATGCGAAAGTTATAAAGAAAATCGTACAAAAATCTACATATGACTTGCTTACTTTGTTTACTGATGAGATGCATATATATTGAGTATTCTCGTCTTCATAATGAATATGTTCCATTACACGTTGAAGAGCCTTTTCCCTTATCTTCTTACCCGGCCATTTCATTAGAATCGGTTCCATAATCTTGTCGATTGTTGCCCAAATAATGTCTTGGATGAAAGGGTGTGGACAGTATAGATCTTCCTGCATAAATATGTAAACGTGAAGAATGGTGAAAATAAATTGTAAGACACCAAGAATTAAAACGTATACTAACCTTTGCGCACATATTCCTTGCTTCATTCCAATCTATATTTTGATAAGGGAGTGTAAATAGCTCATCTCTCAAAGCCAGAACCGTAGGTGTGATGGGACCCACAAATCTCTTTCCGTATAAATATGACATAGGCAAGTATACCATTCTAGCATGACACCATACCTTGCCTGTAATTTCCCCATACATGTCAACATATGTATATGCATACACATAGAAATATCATAAGGAACGGAAAGGGAGCCACCTGGATGCAGCGGAAGAATGTATGGTAACAACCATAACTCTGGGGGTAATGGGTTGTTTCCGGACCACTCGTATGCTCCAAGTACCTATAACCAACTTGGATAACATAATCAAGAGCTTAAGTAAGTTGAAAACGGACAGACATAGACACAAGTTCCATACCGAAAGCCACAGCTTTCCCCAAGATGGTGTAGCGGTTGCACCACCATGGTCCAATATCCAAATCTGTCCCATCTTTATTGACTCCTCGTCATTGTTAACACCAAGCAATCGTAAGGATACATAATTCAAGACACTACAAAACATGGTGCTATGACCTTCTATATGCAGACCCCATCCACCATCTATATTCTGTATTTAACTAGGACAGGTTTAATATCCTGAAATTAACACACGATAGTATATACAATGTAACAGAACAAGATTGCGGTACACATGCCTGATGATTGTAGATGTAACGACAAATCTCTCTTTTATGTTCATCGGATAAGACTGAATCGAGTGCTCCGATAACACTTAAAGTAATAACCTAGAAATATTATAAATAATGATATAGCAACTTTAGAAGTGGTAGTTTTGACGCATTTTTTTATAAGTGAGATAATTTCATGTTCTGTTTTATCTCTAACCTGTCAAAATTTGTTGAAAAAGGTTGTAGCGAAGTAGCATACAAACAATCATATTACTTTCATTAAAAAGTTATATTATTGTAACATGCAACATACCTTTTGCAAGTTTATTATACATATTTTTGTTAGCTAGGGAAATTTTAAAAATTGAAAAAATTAATAAACTTGATCAACTCAACTCGTGTGCCCCCCTACTTAACTTACCAGACCAGGCAATAGAAACAAAGGACCTCCGTTATCGCCTGGCCAGTGGCCATCGTCTGTTTGGAGACTTGAATGAAAACCTATAGCTCTTCTTAGTACATTTGCTACCTTTTCCTCTGTGATATCATCCACATCTTTTATCTCGACTTGTGGTGGGACAGAATGGTATTGATTTTCCTTTGCAAACTATTATTCTCAAAAATAACAAGGAGCACATTAAAAGTATCCAAGGTGACATATAATCAGTTTGGTTTTATGACGTTCGAGTTCCATAAATCAAACCTGAATGCGCATGAGCATATCCGAACTATGTTTTTGCTTGAACCGCTTCTCTGCAAATGTTTTCCGGGCCTCCTCAACCTCAGCGATTTCCTCTAGAGAACCTAGCTCGGGATCAAACTCCCAAACTTGACGCCCATAGTGATCGTTGGTAGAACGGAGCCAGGGGCTTCCACCCTCACTAACTTTCAGTTTCCACATCTTTTTTACTTTTGAGCAACGATATGATAACGCAAAATGATCAGTGGCTGGTTGTGTTGGTATCTGCTGGACAAGAAAATTTTCACATAAAATAGTATAACAAACTTATGAACTGATATGTTAGATCGATCAGATGTTAATTATGTACACAAACATGGGCAAATATATCCCATGTGCATGTAAAGACATGCATACATGTCTGTATATATATTAATTGCCGTAAGTACTAACAAAGCAAAAAATCAAAATATCTATTTGGACAATCATCATCTATTCATCTACCATATTATACTCAAAGAAAAGTAACCAAAATCTCAAACCTCAAACCCGCAACAACGATGTTGATCCAGACATGTTTGTTGTAAGTCAATGTTAATTATGATCATGTGCATCCAGGGGCGGAGCTATGTGCGAGCCACATGTGGCACGTGCCACACACGATTTAAGCCGACGAAGTGTAATTTTTATGTAAAAATTGTTGGTTTTTGAAAGTGCTAAACTTAGATCTGATAAGGGCATAAAGATGAACTAACATAAGTGGAAAAACGTTTTGTTTTTGAGTCGGTGAAAAAGATATAAGATGGAGGGAGATGACCAAAGGTTGAAGAAGATACAAAGTAACTTTCAGTAAAATAATGGAGGGAGCTTGTTCTTTAATAGGTACAATTGTGTCCTTATTTAATGTATAAAATATAGGGGCACAGTGAAAAGCATTTTTAAATCTATTTCAATTAACTTTGATAAATTCAATTTATGCATTTTCCAATTATATTTTCTAAAATGGTTTTTTACTCTTTATTTTGGAAAAAGTTACTAATAATTATGAAAATATAGTAGATGTCAAGTTTTCAAAAGATTTGTTTTACAATATTTATATAGTAGATATCAAGTCCTCAAAAGTTTTGTTTTACTATGTTCAGATACCTCAAATCTAAAATCCTAAAACAAACAAAAAACAATTGGTATACACCAATTAATGGGTAATTATAATTGAGAATTACCCGCGAAGAGAAACGAGAAAAAAAATTGTGCCACACACAATTTAAAAACCTGAATCCGCCACTGTGTGCGTCTGCTTTTTGTTCCGTTTTAGTTCAAGAACATGTTGTTTGGTTGCATGACTGCATTAATTATGGACACTTAAAATTGTGAAAACAAGTGAAAGAAAGTAATAGTAGGATTCGTGGATTTATATCTATCTTATATATTAAATCAAAATGATACGTAAAAAACAAAGCACTTGAGATAAGCAAATTGTGGCCATATATGGGTTATGAGGAAAAGTATTCCTTTCCTAAACCCCACTAAGTACTGATTGCTCACTAGTGTACCGGAAACCCATGTCTTGTGTGGTTTTAAGAAACTTGTTTACGTACGAAACAACTTTAGTCATTTTCAAATCTATACTTTCATTTTCAAAGAGATTGAATACTTATTTGAGTCATTCTAGATATCATTGTTTCTTATTTTAGTAATACACTATACTAGTATTCTTGCATAGCGACGAGACTTTATAGTGGCAAGTAATTATAGCTACGATATTTTGGTTAAGTGTTTAGAGTAACATTTATGCATACGACGTAAAATAACCAAAATGGAAAACATGCAATAGGTTAACTAACATGTTAACTTCATTAAGGATCCGGAGAGCTAGTGGCGGACCCAGCCGGAAAACGATGTTGTTGCCAATTTTATCAAGCGAAATAAATCGATTTGTCAGTTAGTCAACCGATCAATATGTCGGGTCGGCTCAGATAGGGTTTGAATGGCTCCATTTTAACGTTATTTTACAATTAATTCAAGCACCATACATATATCTTAATTAACGGTAAGTCTTGATTTCTGTAGTAATACTACGTAAATTACTACGTAATTCTTTTATCCTAAAAGTAAACAAATAATAGTCCTTTTTAATACGGAACAATTATCATCATTTCTATTAAAATAGCAAAAAAAAAACAAAATTATCTTACTTAAAAACTAAATTTTATCCCACGCTAAAAAACGAAATACTGATCAATGACCCCACAACAATTTTGACCACTCTTTAAATAATCTTATCTTGTTCGTTTACTATTTCCCATCTTCTTCCCGAGCTTTGACAAAATTCCGGCTGGTTTATTTTACCAGGGTAAAAACCCTTTACCCAAAAAAACTCCGATCTGTTTTTTTCTTTCCTTTCTTCCTTTTTCTTTCTTCCAAATGAACCTAAGGTAGTTCCCTATATATTTTCAAGGTAGGTCCTAAATTATTTTATACATCAATTCTAAATGAATATGGTGTCTAAGGTGGTTCTCGGGCACCACCAACAATGCGTGTAGGTCCACTCCTGCAGGGAGCAACACCCAGATCAACACACAAAGTCATATCAACAAGCATCTGACTAATTAATCGCACAATGAATTGACTTGAACGTTAATTTCATTAAGGGCCCATGATGCACATCCTGACCAATCATACAATAAGTTAATGTTAATTTCATTAAGGATTCAGGGCAAAGCACCTTGAGCATCACACATTTAACATTCAATAAATTGACCTGAGTGTTAATTTCAGTACGGGTTCAGGGCAAAACACCCTTACCAGATATACAATAAATTGAGCTGAGTGTTAATTTCATTAAGGTTCCAAGATGAAACACCCTGACTGATTAGAGAGATAATAAATTAACAAGAATGTTGATTTCATTAAGGAACAGGGTCTGGTCATCATACAGTTGACATACAATAAATTGACTTGAGACGTTAATTTCATTAAGTATCCAGGGCACAAAACCTTGGTCATCACAAAGACTCAGGTTGTTGACAGAAATTAAGGCATCTCTAAGTCATCGGTCTTCTTAGCCTGCAGTTCTCTGAAAATAATTGTTTTCTCGCGTATAATAACTTCTTTATCTTGAAGAGCCTCTTCAAGCTTGGCATCCAGCGAGATTTTTTCTACATGTCAATGGTCTTTTTCGAAAGCTAATAGGCCAACCCTCGGCCTGCCGGGTTGTCCTCAATTTGACTACCTCCTCCACAGTTGAACTCTTCAGTTCAACCTTCTAAAGCAAATCGTTACACCCGCAAACGATGTCCATCACAGCTCGATCTATGGACCCTTAAATATCAGTTAGGGATCAAAATTCACTAGAAGCCCTACTGAAGGAAGGTACAATAGACCTAAGGTGCGATCAGAAGAATATTTAGCGATAGGAACTCCTTCTCCCAACACGGTGCAGAAGGGCAACGTCGAACACTACACTCTTGGAACTATAACCCCTCCATGACTAGCATCACTACGTGGTAAAGCAAAACCAAAGCATGATACAACATCTTACAAAAAAAATTGTTAAATTAAACAATACAAAAGCACAACGGCTACTGGCATACCAGAATGAAGTCCCTAAAGAATCAATTAATTCTTGGACATCCTAACCTCTAGAAGTAGCAGGAGCTTCTGTTACTGCAAAAAGGCTTCAGTAGCTAGGTCTACTCTAGTAGCAGTGCTTTACAACCATATTTTTCTACTTCACATACATCATCGATTATTGTGCGCATATTTACTGCGACATCACCCAGGGCGCTAGAGTCAACCGCCCCTAGACGTTCTGTAAGATATTCAAGTTTCTTACCAACATTACTACACTTATGCTGGTGGGACTCAAAAGCAATTTCTGAAGAGGACATGACCTCTGAAACCCTCTTATTCATCTCATTGATGCTACACAAGGTAGCACATTCCACCACCTAAACGATAAGAGTTTCAGTCACGAAAGCTTTAACTACCACTTCACCTGAGGCAGTGAGACCCTATGATAAAACTTCATCAGTACCACCCTCCACATCTTCCACTTCATGGTCAACCTGAGCATCATTGCCAGTAATAACTCTAAGCATAAAAGGAGGAGGAGTCATAGCTAAAAAGGAAGGGAAACGTTGTATAGTTTTGGATAAAAACGGTTTTGGCTTAACTTCCCATGTGTTTTGGCCCTATTAATAGGCAAAGATGAGAGTTAATGGGTTGCACGTGGCAACATCCCAACGGGTAACATGCTCCATGAAACAAGCACGTAAAATTTACGCCTTGTCGCTCATTGACGTCATGAACAATTGATAGGACGAGCTCAAACGTCGTCTAAACGGCGATTTGATTGCCTTAAGGTCATTTCTCAGAGATCCCTTGCCTTTCCGAAGCAAAACATTTAATGCGAGAGATGCGCAAAATCAAAATCGCAATAAGTGCAAATCATACTAGTCTTAGCTTAGCTAGCTGTGCCCTGGAAACTTATGAGACCAGTCTTAGCCTTACCTATCGCGACCTGAAAGCGCATAGACTTGGGGGGACTCTGTCCTTAACTTGGAAACACGTAACCTGATACAGAACCCTGGTAGTATGGCACGAACTGGGGGGGTTTATTTATTAGTCCAACATCATACCACTAGCCCATGCTATAATACTAGAATGGGGGGACTTAATAGTGTATCAATGTTAATGGACCAAGCCCACGAAATATACTCCTAAGTCAAGCCCAACACAAACATTCAATAAGGCCCATTATCAACACTTGATAAAGCCTTACTACATTCTCAGGATATACCTAACCTGGAAGACTTCTCAGACTGTGTACTTGAAACGCATGGGAACAATCTCTCAAGTGTCACTAATAGTTAAGATGTACAATCTAACATATGTCAGTGGGGACACACAACATGCATTATCTTGTACGAATGAAGGAGGGGAGAATACATATCCTCAATGTCTGCTCATCAGATGATCAACGTGTGGCCTCTTCATAGCTGTTGATCATCCATCAATGGTTTATACAAATAGATGGCATCACACACCATTTACAACTCACTCGAAGTCTTTCTACTTTTTCATACTATTCTCACGTAGTAAAACACACATCACACTATTTTTTGTGAGCGTTACCCAAGTTCGTAATTTCTAATAATATCTTTGTTACACCCGAATCCCGTAAAGGTATTAATATAATGCATAAGTAATAGTATTATATGTTTTTAGAATGTATTTTAAGTGAAAATGGTTAAGTTATAAAGTAGAAATATAAAAATGTACTAAGATATAGGAAGTTATGTGGTCAACCTATGAAGAATGAGACTTGGAGGATTAAAACTGCAAATAAGCCAAAGTTGAAATGGATAATTATCCATTTTACTGGTAATTTCCAAAGAATTAGATAAAAAGGTGCTAAAGCTGGTTTACAAGAGGAAAAAAAAATTAAAGATGAGACTTCTCATTTACTACCAATTTGATCAAGAAATATTATTCTAATTAAGTTATCAAGAGTGGAAATTACAAACCTAACACAAGTAAGTAATATTCCCATTTCAAATTTAAGGTTCTTGAGGTGGAAACTGGTAAAAGGATTAAAGTTTAGTAATTTACGAGGTCTTTAGCCCGCGCGTTGCCGCGGAGTGAATCAAGATCAGCTTTCCTAGACGTTGTCTTTGTGGTGTATTCAAATTTGGATCATCTTCACAAATATGCATAGGCACTTAGGCAGTTTAAAATAAGTAATATCCCAAACACTCCCTAAGTTCACACATCTATGAAGTTTCAAATTCAGAGAAAGTATAACTGACTTTAAAATAAGCAATATCCCAAAAACATTAACAAACTTGTTGCCAATTGCAAACAACGACCAAACTGTGATCTCATCGTCGTAAGAAACAAAATTCTGTCAACCCGTTGATATGGGATGGTGTTGTTTGTGCATTGACCTGAACCAAGCCAAGTAGATAACATAACTAAATCATTATAATGCATATTATAGTAGGCAATAAAAATAACAGATCATGTGTTTGGGTGTATGATGAACATACAAAAATGGTAAAAAAAAAAATATGTAAACTGTACGGCCGACAATATAAGGTACCACAAATGAAACAATTGACTCCAAACGACTTATTTCTTCTCCAATATATCTGAAATTCTTTTAATATATTTGAAACTCTCTTACAGATCTTGAAGTAGACTGATGCGTGGGAATCGCAACAGGCTTTACCTCTCGAGGGATCTCGAGAAGCTTACAACCCCCACCAGGCAGTGTACCTGATCGTTGTAGTATAGTATAGTGACAAGTACCGGGGGATTAATCGTTCAGCTTAGGAATAGTGTCGCTAGGATTAGAAAACCTAATTAATAGTTCTAAAGGTGAGGGATGATTATTTTTGTATTTTTATATTTTTATGAAAGCAAGTAAAATCTCGGGTTTTGGAAGAGTGGGCGGAATTAGTTGCTATTCAACTAACCCAAAACTAATATATAATCAAAATAAAATACTGAAAATGAAATTAAACTAAATTATACTAAGGTTGTGAGCAGTGATTGGAGAAATTGTGTTTACTTAGACTTCACTACTCCCTAGATATCTTTTACACGTTAATTACTTGTTATACTTGTATGGATGACGGATTGTATTCCTTAATACCATTCGTGGGGTGGCATACATAACTCCCCAACTCTATGAGCTTTTATCTCCTCCTACACCATGACCCAACACAACTATAGGGATTGTAAACAGTGGCTCATGCATTAAATACAACCAATAAAGACCTAGTACGTCTCGGTTCATGTTTCTTAAGACGTTCAAGCATGTTACCATTTGGAGATCTGCCAGTTTTCTTAAGCCTAACATATAAAATCATTCATCCAAGACAATAATAGACAAGTAATCAACACATAATCAACATCTAGGTTTCATTAGATCTAAGCAAACACAAAAGAGATCTAGCCTAGCATAATGGAATTGAGACAAGAACAAGATATAAACAACCAACACATAGACATATTGATTGAATTAGAAGAACACTTATCTCAATTACAATGCAAGGTATCAAGGGTTTGGAACCCTTGAAAAACCTGTAAAAGATACACCAAATTCGTCTTTAGGGTTTCACCAAAACTTCTTTCTTTTAATGAAAAAACTAGAAAACTATATATAGGAAAATCGAGATGACGGCGTCAAGAGCAATGGTGTGACGCCGTCATCTCGCCGCCAAACACTTCCTCGGACGGCCTTGATCTACTTATGACGGCCTATGTGACGCCGTCAGCTACCACGGTATTTTATTCTTTGTGTTTTGACGCCGTCAAGAGTAATAGGTGACGCCTTCATGCACTGTTCCAGCATAGAAATTTGAGACTTTGCCGTTTTCTTCACTTTTATGCTCCAAAAACGTCCAAAATAGCTTCTTTTCCAGAATTCACTCTCCAAACACCTAAAATCACAAAAGGAACGATTTAGAGCAATATTTGATCAAATAAAGTCGGATTCGGGCTTAAATGACCCCCTAAAAACGGATCATTTTTCGCCTCATCATATACCCTTACACTTGAGATTTGCTTGTCCTCAAGCAAATGAGCTTTTATTCTACTCAAAAGACAAGTTAGGGGTCATTTAACACTAATATAAAAGTAATTACAACAAATAATCGTTCCACTAAAGACCAATAGACAAGCACGGAGGTCATACACAAGCATCTCACAAATAGTGTTTAGATACTCACATCTCTCGGGTGTAATAAAGTAATATAACATTATGGAAATGGAAGATATCTCTCACTACCTGTCATAGCAAAATAGATTACCATAGGCTTGGGAAAGGATCAAACCTCCACCACCTGGCGTAAGCACCTAGGATAAACTATCAAAGAGGTCTTTTAAAGGGTTGTAACGTTAGGTATAGGGACATGAATTACACGGTTTTGTTGGATAAAGGAAGTTTTACTGGTGGCGAGTTAACAATCTCGGTTAATTACATGTACAAGATGGCGTTGCTAAGCCAAGACTAGACTCGACTTAAGCTAATAAATGAAAAATAACTAAAAACATAAAATGAACATAGAATGAAAATGGGATGGTAGTCCGTATGTTTTTTTTTTTCTTTTTCTTTTCTATTTTTTTTTTCTTTTTCTTTTTCTTAATTTTTTCGATTTTTTTTTTTTTTTTTTTTTTTTTTGCATACACTCTTACCATACCATCCAAAATAATACATCATAGGGGTATGAACGTTCCCCTTACACTTGAATCTTTACATACTTTACATTTAAACTAAACTAATGACTCGAATTAAGAAAATTAAAACACTTTGAGCACTTTTAAGATTAACGCACATATGGGGGTAATAATATTATGTTCTTCCCCATTACTTCATAAAATAAGTACTTACCCATGAGTCCCAATCGTCCCAAAACAATATGTACAAGGATATGACTCGACTTAGCAACCATGTAATCAATTAGAAAGTTAACTTAGGGTTTAACAAATAACAATAATGCACTAAAAATGAGCGCATACACGGAAGGCTAAGGCGATTTGGGTGTACATTTAAGTGGGGTGTAACAAATTCTTCCTTTAAGTAAGATGCTTAAAGTTAGAAACGAAAAGATAGGCTCGGAGGGGTGTACTAGGGGTTTCGTGTACTAAAAATGAGTACAACGCTAAGGGTGTGGGGAAAATTAGTTGACTTAACTAGCCAAGTAATATGACTTAAATGGTCAAGTAATTATAATACAGGTTTAACACAAGGGTGATCCTAATGCCTCTTATCATGTAGTAAATCCTACTACACGAATGTAGTCTCACTAGCGGTCTCGGGATGCATCACTAACGTAAGTTCTAGAATCTAAATGCTACCGGTATACTCATAAGCACCAATAATGAATGCTTTTCCTATCAAATCTAAAGGCGAACCTCACATTTTTGGGTTGAAAATTTTTCTGAATATACGGTTATGTGCTAGTCATACAACCTCCTATCCATGAGACGCTTGCTATGGCTAAAGTTTCACTCCTAAATGTTGTAAAAAAAAATTAAATTTGGCGCTAAAATTGCACTAACAAGTATTTCTCATAGTTTTATTACACATCTACTATCAAACAAAACAAACTCAAGCGAAAGTGCATATGTAAGGTATCATCTTTTTACCCTCCCCTTACACTTAAGATGAACATTGTCCCCAATGTTCAAGTAAAGAATGTAAAAGTGAAAAAGTAAAGATAATGAAATCAAATACTCCCCTGATTCGCTCGGTATGGATTATAAGTTGGCCAGGTTAAATCTTCCTCTAAGAAAATGAACAATCAAAGCTTCCCTTCCAGAATATAAATCATCTTCTTGTCATAAATAACCTGTATATCCTGACAACAATAGACAAGACAACCTCGCGTAAAATCGGCGGCATCCTATATAAGTTACTAAATCCTAGAAAACAAAGTAAGATATAATGCTTGTGGAATGAAGTTTGCAGATTTCCTGGAGATTATAAAACTTAATAATTCACAAAAACCATAAGACTCCATTAGAAAAACAAAACCGGTAAAATTTCCAAATTTTTAACTCCTGACGCCGTCAAGAGTAATACTCTGACGCCGTCAGAATGGACCTGCAGAAATTCTTATGTTAAGTTTCCGGAAAATTTCTGGAAAAACTTTGTCCTACTTCCTGGAAAATCCTGCAAAACTTCATTATGAGTCAATACAAGCATTTGACTCTAACAAATACGAATATACATGTTCATTTAATATTGTGGAGAATCATGATCGGTTTGTTTCTTAAAAACATATTTGGGGTTTCCCCTTACACTTATCTTTTGCAAAAAATACCTTTAGGTTGAAGTTAAGACTAGGCCAAACAACATAATAAAGTATTTTCACATTTTAATTGAGAAACATGATCAACCAACAATAAAAATAAAACATGCATACAGAAGCAAATAACTATCAAACAAATAAAATCACACAAAACATGGGTTGCCTCCCAAGAAGCGCTTTTCTTTATTTACGAGTCTTGTAGCTAGACTCAAAGTCATGGGTTATCACGTGATCTCATCATTGGTTCCACTCTCTAGGTCGTCTTCTAAACCAGTTTTGTATTCCGGACCTAGTTGCAAGCACTCTTTGTAGAAACCAAGCATCCTATTTCTAACATACTCTACTCCTCTACGTCTATCCTCCTCATTCCTATAATAAGCCGCTTGCTTATGTTCCTTTTCGAAATTAGAGAGAAGGCGGTATTGTTCGATCTTGTAGGGCATTTGATAAGCAACCTCGTCATTATCTTTCTTGAACCTAACTATCCCTAAAGTCGGATCATAACTCATCCTAGTGGCCTCAACAAATGGTTTCCCGAATATTATTTGGCTTAGGCAAGCATCTATCACCGGACGAGTGTCTTCCACTATCATAAAATCAATCTCATAGGTGAGATTCCCTATAATCACATGTACTCCCTTAACTCTTCCTGCAAAATTACTTATCCAATTTTTACCGGGCATCATCCTAAAATTGAGTTGCTTCTTCATCACCCAATTGTAATAGGTCCTAGTTATAATGTTCACGGGGGATCTAAGGTCGATGTAAGCTTTCCATATATGCATGTGCCCGATATTACATGGGATGTTAATGTTAGAGGGGTCTCCCATTTTGATCAGGGGGTCGCCAAAGATATATGTTTTCTCGGGACTATCGAATAAATCCTTATGGTATTCCCGTTCTTCCTCGGTTGGCAACTTATCAAAGTATTCCTCTATAAGTTCTACCTCCTCCAATTCCTCATCCTTATTAACCTCAACTTCCCTACTCTCATCCTTACTATCGGCTTCTACTCTAACTCCATCCTTGTCACTCTCCTCTATCTCCTTATCTATCGGCTTAATGGTGACAACGTTGACAAAGTGGACATGTTTGGATGATGAGGGGTCCTTAATTTGGATTCCACTATTGGTGTCCCTAGTGTCCTTCCTAGGTGTGATTAATGTTTGGTTGTTGAGGGCTTTCAACAAGTTGTCAATCTTGTTGGTCATCTCCGTTTGTTGTTGGTTGAATTCATTTTCGAACCTAGCTATGCGGGCTTCTTGAGATGCCATGAATTTTGACATCAATCCTTCAAGATTGTTGGTACTACCATAGTTGTTAGAAGGATTGTTGTTGAAAGTACGGTCGGATGCTGGACCGTTTGGTTGGTAACGATTAGGCGGATTGGAAGAATTGGGTTGATTTTGTTTCCACCTAAGGTTTGGGTGATTTTTCCATGAGGGGTTGTATGAATCACCGTATGTGTTTGGCTCGGGCTTGAAAGTGTACCACTTATCTCCCGCTTCGTCGGTACGCGTGGATGCGTAGTCCGTAAAAGCTGTTCCGGGGAGTTCCACACAATCACGAGTGTCATGGGGACCACTACATAATTCGCATGAAGAAGTGATTTTGTTCACTTGGCTTGAATGCTTCGGAGCTTCGTAAGATTTCATGAGAAACTTGACTTGGTCCTCAAGTTCCATGATCCTACGGTCGGGAGTGCTAGAATTGTTCGAAGGCAAAGATATTGCCTTGACCGTTTTGTTCAAATCACGGGGATCATTCCAACTTTCGTTGTCATAGAGAGCAAGATCTTCTATGAGTTCCCATGATTGTTCCGCACTAAGATCACGTAGCTTACCACCGGCCGATTGGTCAATGGTTCGCCTCGTGGAGATGTCGATATGGTCATAGAAGATTTGGACTTGGAGCCAAAGATCTATGCCATGATGAGGGACTTTTTGGAGTAAGTCCTTGAAATGAGTCCATGCTTCATAAAGAGATTCATTTTGACGTTGTTGGAACATCAAGATGTCATTCCTAAGTTTAGTAGTTCTCCCCGGTGGGAAAAATTGAGCAAGGAAACGAGTGGTGAGATCATCCCATGTGGTGATGGATCCCGCGGGTAAACGCTCAAGCCATTGACTAGCTTGATCCCGTAGAGAGAATTGGAATAGGCGTAAACGGGTAGTCTCTC
The DNA here is from genome assembly GCA_030686995.1 of Artemisia argyi. Taxonomy (NCBI): domain Eukaryota; kingdom Viridiplantae; phylum Streptophyta; class Magnoliopsida; order Asterales; family Asteraceae; genus Artemisia; species Artemisia argyi. The sequence continues at coordinate 165,169,731 of CM060696.1, read as the reverse complement.
TAGTTTCAACACCTAGGTCTATGGAATCTACGATTTTGAGGAAGTCCTTAAGGTGTTGGTTTGGATCTTCGGAACGAAGTCCATGGAATGCACATCCGCTTTGCACCAACCGGATGGTGTCGGATCGCAAGGGGGTCACATTGTCTCCGGTGAGCTCAATGGTGTTTCGGTAGCCTTGGTGGCTAGGTCGGGAATACTCTCTTAAGGTTCGGGGCCTAAGGGGTTCTAATGGTGGGTTTTGTTGTGGTGAGATGACGGGTTCAAAGATGTTACCACCTTCCATGATGTCGGATGGTAAAGAGTTACGAACAAAGGCACGAAGAAATAAGATAGACTAAAGAAGACCTAAAAAATAAAAATAAAATCTTACTAGAAAGGAATCTAGCAAGTAGACCTAATAAAAAGAAATCCTAACCTAGACAATAACTATTCCCCGGGCTGCGGCGCCAAAAACTTGATGCGTGGGAATCGCAACAGGCTTTACCTCTCGAGGGATCTCGAGAAGCTTACAACCCCCACCAGGCAGTGTACCTGATCGTTGTAGTATAGTATAGTGACAAGTACTGGGGGATTGATCGTTCAGCTTAGGAATAGTGTCGCTAGGATTAGAAAACCTAATTAATAGTTCTAAAGGTGAGGGATATTATTTTTGTATTTTTATATTTTTATGAAAGCAAGTAAAATCTCGGGTTTTGGAAGAGTGGGCGGAATTAGTTGCTATTCAACTAACCCAAAACTAATATATAATCAAAATAAAATACTGAAAATGAAATTAAACTAAATTATACTAAGGTTGTGAGCAGTGATTGGAGAAATTGTGTTTACTTAGACTTCACTACTCCCTAGATATCTTTTACAAGTTAATTACTTGTTATACTTGTATGGATGACGGATTGTATTCCTTAATACCATTCGTGGGGTGGCATACATAACTCCCCAACTCTATGAGCTCTTATCTCCTCCTACACCATGACCCAGCACAACTATAGGGATTGTAAACAGTTGCTCATGCATTAAATACAACCAATAAAGACCTAGTACGCCTCGGTTCATGTTTCTTAAGACGTTCAAGCATGTTACCATTTGGAGATCTGCCAGTTTTCTTAAGCCTAACATATAAAATCATTCGTCCAAGACAAGAATAGACAAGTAATCAACACATAATCAACATCTAGGTTTCATTAGATCTAAGCAAACACAAAAGAGATCTAGCCTAGCATAATGGAATTGAGACAAGAACAAGATATAAACAACCAACACATAGACATATTGATTGAATTAGAAGAACACTTATCTCAATTACAATGCAAGGTATCAAGGGTTTGGAACCCTTGAAAAACCTGTAAAAGATACACCAAATTCGTCTTTAGGGTTTCACCAAAACTTCTTTCTTTTAATGAAAAAACTAGAAAACTATATATAGGAAAACCGAGGTGATGGCGTCAAGAGCAATGGTGTGACGCCGTCATCTCGCCGCCAAACACTTCCTCGGACGGCCTTGATCTACTTATGACGGCCTATGTGACGCCGTCAGCTACCACGGTATTTTATTCTTTGTGTTTTGACGCCGTCAAGAGTAATAGGTGACGCCTTCATGCATTGTTCCAGCATAGAAATTTGAGACTTTGCCGTTTTCTTCACTTTTATGCTCCAAAAACGTCCAAAATAGCTTCTTTTCCAGAATTCACTCTCCAAACACCTAAAATCACAAAAGGAACGATTTAGGGCAATATTTGATCAAATAAAGTCGGATTCGGGCTTAAATGACCCCCTAAAAATGGATCATTTTTCGCCTCATCATAGACATTATACAATGACTTTCAAATTGTATATAAAAGGGACATTGGATGAATAACAGGAACCTTAATTCTTGACAAACGAATGGCGGCAAAGCATATAGGGCAAGGCTCACATGAGGCGTATATGTCACAGTCTGAAAGGTGGTTGCCGCTACACCGTGCACCTGTATCGGATAACGAATCACTCCCCATTCTTTGTCTGATTCAAGCAGTTCATTTACATAAACTCCTACATCCGAAAGCCCCAATGAAAATTGCCTTGGATTAAAGCAAAGCCAACAATATATAAATAGAAATCTATGGGCATAACAATAAGAATGATTTAGTTTGCTAACATGACATGGTACGTCACTCATTAAACACAAAAGGAACCACGCTATCTGTCAAAGCATGGTAACACATTTCATGATTATCATCTCTATTCAAAATGTATCATTTCCTCAACCTTCTATATTTTCATCTTATCCTAAAATTTCACATGACATTTCCTTTTCACAACATATCCGAATAATTAAAACTGTCACAACTTAGCAGACTTTGACATAACTTATTGTCTTTTAACACATCCTATAATACAAACTACTACAATTAACTAACAAATAATTATAGCCTTTGTCTGATAACGGATCACTCCCCATTCTTTGTCTGATTCAAGCGGTTCATTTACGTAAACTCTTACATCCGAAAGCCCCAATGAAAGTTGCCTTGGATTAAAGCAAAGCCAACAATATATAAATAGAAATCTATGGGCATAACAATAAGAATGATTTAGTTTGCTAACATGACATGGTACTTCACTCATTAAACACAAAAGGAACCACGCTATCTGTCAAAGCATAGTAACACACTTCACGATTATCATCTCTATTCAAAATGTATCATTTCCTCAACCTTCTATATTTTCATCTTATCCTAAAATTTCACGCGACATTTCCTTTTTCACAACATATCTGAATAATTAAAACTGTCACAACTTAGCAGACTTTGACATAACTTATTGTCTTTTAACACATCCTATAATACAAACTACTACAATTAACTAACAAATAATTATAGCCTTTTATTATTCGACATAAAATCAATCCAATCATCATTTGTCCTATTTACTCCCTATCATTCTACACTATCTCCAAAAAGTAATGAACATATGAAATAAATTAGATTATCCAATAGCATAAACCAACACATAAAGCAGAGATACTCACTCTAAATTCATAAGGAGTTTTCCTTTTAAACCTACTACTAAAGAAACAGCTTTCTGAAGAAGACTTAGGATACATCTCTAATACACTCGTACAGTAGTTCGACAGTTAATCTAATAGATTTATGAGCTCTGTAAATCTCTTACAAAACATTAATAAACCCCTTATATTATGAGCATCACCAATTTTACCTAATTCGGATGCTATGTCATCAGTTGAACACAATTGCACACCATTATAGCATAAATGTGATAGTATTGGGTCATGCACAGTGAGATGTAGAGATCAAATTATACAAAAAAGGCACACCATAAAAACCGTAACGAAAGTTGAAACTGAAAGTTGATTGTAAAAAAACATGCATACATATGCAATAAAAACGAAGCGATAGTAAAGCAGCTATAAAATTCTTATTCACCTTGGTTTTCAGGGCTGCTTGGTCCCACATGTTCAGTCGTCGCAGCACCATTGAATAAAGGGCTGGTCATGTTCAGTGCTCTGCAACTGGCCAAGACGCCTTTGCATTGACCAAGACATCTTTGCGCAGATGCAGAGGATGTTTCTTCGTCTTTTTATACATTCCCCATCTTGCCTTTTACATCCTCTCAAATAGCACAAAGAAGGCACACCTATAAAAACAAAGGAAAAAGGTAAAAGCGAAACATGGCTGTAAAAGAAATGCGTACACAATTACATGATAAAATTGTAATCCAAAAATAGACAGTACCACGAAAACAACGAAGCATAAAAAATAATAAAAGAACCTTTTTTACCTTGAATTGCACCTCCGATTAATTCCACACACGGATAAACAAAGTGCCAGCAGGATTTTCCGCCGCAAACTGCAGTCAGAAAACTTTATTTCGTTTTTTCCTTCTATCATAATTTTAGAATAGGTTAAGAGGTGCTGCAATATTCCCAACGTTGTCTGCGGACTGTCAAAGCAGGATCAACAGCAAATGGAATAGCTTCCGGAATCTTCCAGCCAGGAAGTTTAAGGCGAAGAATGCAATCCTTGGATATTGACACAGATGAGCTGCTACTTCCCGCCATCGTTTGGACTAACAACATTCTCGTTCTTGGTCCGATCCTTCCCTTTTTTCTTAGCTTTCATCCCCATTCTGTTCAGGTTGGTCTTCTATCAGATCAGTAGCCTTTTTGTCTTTAGCATACTCTCATTGTTTCGTTTTAGTTTTGGATTTACTTTCTGACGGCACATTAGGTTGATCATCTTCCCTGTTGAACCAACAGATAAATTCATAAATACGCGTAATACAAAAGATCTTGATTTTATAATATTAATATTAATAAAAGATCAGTCTCATTTTGGATTGAAATATGCATTTTATATGTCCGCTTAATACCAGAAGAGCAAAAAAGTAACAATTAGGTTAGCAACGACACTATTTTTGCAGAACAATCAACAAAAAAGTAACGGTTAGGTTAGCAATTTAGTTTAGATCTATAGTATGCGTGTGATAGATTCTGGATTAAAAAAGAACTACCTGATCCATTGTCCATAAATTCATTTTCCACATTACTAACTGAGGCTCGCTTACTCTGCCTATGAAAGGCCCTGCGCCGGATGCCAATTCCACCTGTGATTAAAAAAAGGTTACTTAGTACAATCTGATAACAATCTATATAGCATGTGGCCAACCGTACCATTATAAAAGGTTTTATTTTTTGCTACAGTTGCAAATAATTTATTTTAACACTTTTGAACCAATCTTTACCCTAATGTTATAAGTTCATAGTAGGTATCCAACCCAAAGTTTCTACTAACCTTGGCTTTCATTACGTGTGCTCAACGAAATTCAAGTATTGATAACCAATGTTTTAAAAGTCGCACCTAAGGCGCGCCTACTCCCTAAATCCCACGAGGCTCTAGCCTTTGGGATTTTTTTAGACCGAGGCTCATGACATGCATGAATCCCGTAAAAATCGCAGCGCCATGGCTATTTGTGCGCCTAGAAGTTGTAACGGGGTTTTGGCCTTTTTTTCTTAATAGTAAGATACATTTTGGGCTTACATGTTATATACATTTGGCCTTTTAAGTTATAAAGTATCTAATAACCCTAATATTTTATAAAATAACTAAAACACACAATTAACAAAGAATTATGTTTTTTTTTGTAATCTAATGTCTAAGAATAATAGCTTATTAACAGATACAAATATTGTTTCTTTAGTGTTAAGTGTTACCAAACAACTATAGATTTTTTGTTGTTGATAGTTGATAGTTTGATACATGGTAATTTGTTAAATTTTATAAGTCATAAACTCATATATTGTAATGTATATTCAGGAATTTAGAGTAGTTCATGGATTCTGATATGCTGCTTGCTTAATATTTGGGGTTTAAATGCAACATTTGTTAGATGTAATAACTATTAAGTGGCATTATGCATTGAATATTGATATTTTTGTGTTATTTAAGCTGCATAAGTTGTCACATATGTTATAAAAAAACCTAAATGTATAGTGCGCCTCATATTTATGAGTCCTGCTGTGACAACTGGCAAAATAGGGAGCCGTTTTATAAAAACCGCATTACATTGAAATTATAAATTTAGAATTTTTAAAAGTTTATTTTGACGAGATATTTTACGAACGTTGGTACTTGATTTTGATCGTATGTTAATTATGAGGATTGATTATTTATGTATGGTTTGGTTTGATTCGTTCGTGATGATTTATTTTGGAGATCTTTATTTTGGCACTACATTGACTCCGGCACTAGGTTGACCTAACAATTTTAATTTTTATTTTATATGGGTTCGGATATTATTATTACATTTGGGAACGTATCGTGAAGTTTTCAAAATTTTGGAATGAGTTTCGGGTTTGGTCCGCGTTATGTATCTCGGGTTACCTCACCCACTCCTTTAATATCACAAGAATTATTATTATTAGTATTTTTTTTTTTTTTTTTATCATTTTTGGGCCTTGGGGGCCGGTTGGTTCGTTTGGGTATAATCACCCTCCACGCCACACACACAAAAACATACAAACACAACCAAATCACCATCTCTCTCTCTCTCCTTCATCCTCACATCTTTATCACCCAAAACCCTAACACCACCGCCACCTTGTGCGGCCACCACAGCCGCCACCGCCTCTCCCCCATCTAATCTAACACCACCATCTTAACCCTTGTGTCCCGATCTATCTTTTGGTGTATTGCACGCGCTCTAAAACCTTCACTAACACCACGTACGAATTACCACATCTAATATAACACCACCATTCTTGTTTCATCTTGTTGGGTTTTTAAAGGAATCGAGTTTGGAGTCAATTTTTGAGGTGAGTGACCACGAGTCCGACTCGTGTGTCTCGATTTGATACCCAATCCGCGGGTATATGGTTTTTCTTGGATGGGTTTTGTGAGAATAAAGTGGGAAAAAGGAATTTTGTTGATAAAAACGTGTTTGGTATCCGGGTTGGATTGTTTTGGGTTCGAATGTGTGGAAGGATTGATGATTCTTGGTGGGTTGATGCTCGGATTGAGCATAACCGAGACCCTCGAGGTCTCGGGGTCGGTTTTGTGGCTTGCTTTGTCAAGCCGAGACCCAAAGGGGTCCTCCCCGTTTCATGTTGTTGTTGTTGTCGAGACACCAAAGACCCAAGGGGTCCCTTGTTGACCTTGTTGTTGTTGTAGTTTGAGTTTGGCCGACGACCACTATGGTCCGTTTGGTTGGGTTGGCTCGTTTAGAGCAAGCCGAGACCCTAGAGGTCTCGGGTGGACCCACGATCCTTGTTTTGAGTATAACATTGACCCGGGTTGACTTGGTAAATCAACCCGTAAGTGTGTTGTGTATTTGGTAGTCATTTATTCTTGTCGGATTATTTTGTTGTCGTTATTATTATTATTTGGTCATAAGTATTGTTTGAGCTTGAAGTGGCACTTGGACTTGTTGTATTATTTTTGGAGATGTGTTGACGAAAAGGATATGGGGACCGATTGTGAGACGGTCATTAGATGACGGAGATAGGTTAGTCGGGTGCCGTAGTCGGACCCTCATGTTGTAGCACGTGATATGGGATTGTTTGGACGGAGTTGATTTATATTGTGACTTGATTATATTGTTTTGGACTTGGACTATGAGCCGAGGGTCATGACTCGGACATGTGACCAAATTCTATGACTCGATAAATATTTAAAGGTCGAAATCAAAAATAATACTCGTTATAATATTATTAAGAATATAATCGTTTATATACGTATATAGACGTGGTAAACGTATATATATATATATATATATATATATATATATATATATATATATATATATATATATATATATATATATATATATAGGGTCCCTTTCTTGCGAAAACCATCTTATCTGCAAGAACTGCGAGAACTACCTTTTACAACTAATAATACACATTGTACATCATTTAATGCTCCATAGCATTTTGTCTTTTTATTTAATTCAAAAGGGTATAATGGTAAAAGACATTTTCATATTATTTTTATTTTTTTTTATAATTTCCGATTTTTATAAATCTTAAAATTCGGGAATTTTTTTTTTTTTTTTTTTTTTTTTTTTTTTTTTTTTTTTTTTTTATGCTAACATGTTTTCAAATAGATATGGTGCATACATGTTTTTTATACCTAATTATTATTTTTATTTTTTTGAAATCTCAAGGCGCATGCATGTTTTTTTTCCCCGAAATAATCAAGGTGCATACATGTTTTCAATTAGTAAAACTGCATACATGTTTTTTTCCCTTTCAAAGTGCATATAGGTTTTTTTTAATATAATGAAATCTTATAACAAACTAATAGCATAAATGTTATATACAAACTTCAATATCGATTGAAATACAATTAAAATACAAATATCTAAAAAGTATAAAAACATGAATCTAATTGATCTATACACGTGAGCACTAATAATATTCAACACAAATGGACATATGCGCACGAGTAGCCGTCAACAATTTTTCATAAGTCGGACATATATGCACACTTGTAGCCGTGAACATTCTTGTAATTACACCTGATACAAAGAAAAATACAAAAATTAGAAACAATAATATTATTAAAAATTATACATATTCATGAGTACATGTATGTTTTAGGAAACATACTTGTTTGGCAAACACGAAGTCTTTGATAAAAACAACAATTACACTTACTAAATATAAAAAACATACATGTTTTAAGCATTTCGTTTATAAGCAACCATTTTTTAAAACATACATGTTTTGAACATATATGTTTTGAACATGTATGCATCCATTTATTTTGAACATATATAATCCAAACACAAAACATATATGTTTTATACGTAAACAATCATTTGCCTTAAAAGAAATAGCAAAACATGTATGCACCGTACCTTAAAACATGTATACACCTCAAAACATGTATGCACCGTACCTGAAAACATGTATGCACCGTACCTTAAAACATGTAATCACAATACAAATTATTTAATCAGCCCCTATCGCAAATTACAACCACATATATTAAGAACTATCCTAAAACCAAATCATCCATCTACTCGTAGTTACATACAAAAAAAAAAAAAAAAAAAAAAAAGTTGCTTATGATCAAGTTTTGACCATAATAACAAACAAAAGCTAACAAAAAAGTCAACCCAATGATAATTTGCTAATGACGCATCGAAACAAAAAATTCAACAAATTTGCAATTTGCTACTAATGTTCGCATATATTTCTTGATATAACTGTATTTTTTTTTTTTTTTTTTTTTGAAATAACTGCATCCACTTGAATCTTTTCTTAAAATGAAAATATAATTAAAAAAAATTACTATTCAAAAAATATTTAATTAACATATCCTTATAACCTTATTCTGGTATATCAAACAACTATTTTCAATTTCAAGACATGTCATTTACGAAATATAAAAACTAATACATGCCTACCAGAGAGAAAGTGTGCACAAAGAGAACCAGGTGCTCCATCTTGCCCAACAACGCTAGATTTCTCGATCGTTTTTTTTCCCTAATTGATGTTCAAATCGTTTTTTTTAACCGAAGATTTGAATCGTTTTTTTTCTTCCTTATAGGAGGAATTATGGTGGTGGCGGCTGATTTTTTGATTAGGGTTAAGAGAGAGATGTTTGAGGATGGAAGTGAGAGAGAGATCTGGTAAACCGTTTTTGTGATATATGGAGTAAATCCTTTTTTTATGGAAAAAATTAATTCCCATATTGCCCCTAATTTAATTTTTTCTATCAAATTAAGTTATTTGTATTTTCAAAAATGCCATTATGCATTGACTTGATGTACATTATGTATTATTAGGAGTAAAAAGGTGGTTCTCGCAGTTCTTGCAGATAAAAGTAGTTCTCGTAAGAAAGTTACACTATATATATATATATATATATATATATATATATATATATATATATATATATATATATATATATATATATATATATATATATATATATATATATAAATGCGTATATTAATAATAAAACGATCACGAGTAAACGTATAATAATAAAATGATAGTTATTATACTATGCAAGTAGTGTAATAAATGTCGGGATATTATTACAAATAATAACTATAAAAATAACGGCGAAACATAAGTCGGGTAAATGATAATTAAAAATGTGATTTTATTTATAAATTAGAAACTTATCGAGTTATACGAATTGTGGGTCTTTAAAGTCCAAGTGGGCTTGATATTGTGACCTTGTGTTGTCACGGATATATGACGGTTAATATAAACATTTTATATATCGAATGACTTATTCTAGATCAAGTTATTTGACGATATAAAATGGGTATATTAATGGGCATCGGATCCCACGACGCCCATAGGATGTGGTATATATTTTAGGGTAATGAATTACTAAATGTCTCGGGGAATTTGGCCGATTCGACGATATATATAGGGAATTCATTGAACTACGATATATATCAATTAGAAACTTATGTGCAACGTGCTTTAGGTTGGGTATAATCTTGGAACGATATATTACGTAAATAAATATGGGAGATTACCAAATCGACGGATTTGATAAGCTTCGATAATTATTTAAATAATATATTGGGCTAACATTAGACCTATAGTTGTCTTAAATTTGTTCTTTGTTGAGGCTTTTTGGGTTGTGCTGTGTCGACCCTCCACCCGTATGGATACCAAACGCCGAATTTCAAATGAATATGAAGTTAATTCGAGAAATGGATAATTTTGGAAAGTAAAATGGAATACGTATGGGAATGGGAATATTTGATTTTGAGGAAATGTTTTCTGAACGAGTTTGATATTGTTAGGAAGTGCCGAGTCTGTAGTCGCCGTTACGTGAGTTGCTTGAGATTACTTACGTCTTTCTTCTATCGTTTCTTTTGAGGATTTCTGGACTTGAGGTGAGTCATAGCCCCACTTTTACTCTTGAACTTTATTTTCAATACTTGGGGTGAGAAACGTGCAAATGTTTTATGTGGACTATTATCGCTTTTTGATTTCAAAACTTGTTATGCTTATAGAACTAGGTAGAGCGAGGCCTAGACTAGATCTAGGTAAGCTATTGATTCGGTTATTGAGCGAGGCCTAGACCTGAGCTAGGTAAGCTATCGATTTGGTTGTTGAGCGAGGCCTAGTCCCCGAACTAGGTAAGCTATTTGATTTAGTTATAGAGCGAGGCCTAGACTAGATCTAGGTAAGCTATTGATTTGGTTGTTGAGCGAGGCCTAGTCCCCGAACTAGGTAAGCTATTGGATTGATTATAGAGCGAGGCCTAGACTTGAGCTAGGTAAGCTATTGATTGGATTGATTTGAGCTATAGCGTGCACCTATAGGGATGATTTGATTTGGTTGGTTTATTTTGGTTGGATGAGTGAGCCCTAGTCTAGCTAGCAAGCGTTTTGCGTATATGTCCACTATATTGAATTAAGAATCTAAACCTATGATCTCACCAGCGAAAGCTGACTTTTAGCACGTTTTCTCAGGTAATTAAGTGATGCTCTGCGGATGCTTGGGATTGGAGGCTTGGCATTTGGCACTGGTTATGGATCTATATTTCTAAAACTCTGATAACTATTGTGGACCTATATTTATTTCTTTTGGGCCTGACTTTGGATGATTTTGGGATAATGTAAACTTTAAAACCCCGCGTGGTTGCATTTTATTTTATTTACTTTATCTCGTTGTTTTATGTCTTGTGTTTGGATACCAATACCCGTAGCACCCCGAAAGCTTGTTGAGTCTTCCGCTGTATCAAATTTTGGGGGTGTTACAGATTGGTATCAGAGCCAAGGTTATAGAGAACTAGGTAAATAGACACCTAAACTATAACCGATTTTTATAGAAAACGATCCTCGACCATTGCCCGCCAGCCCGCCAAGCCGAAGCATCATTGTTTGTTATTGAGGTATTACGAGATATTGAGATGATTAGAGATTTGGGATTTCTTGAGATGATTTGAGGTTTTGAGGAATTATATGCGTTTTGAGGAATTATATGGCTTAATTGTTTTGAGAATGGTTTTAGTAATGCGGTATTTAAATCTTTCTTGATTTTATACAATTTGGAATTATATGATATTTTTGGATATGGTATTTTGAGTTCGCGGTTTAGTTGTTTTTGAAACACTTACACCTACCCTACGTCGTTGTCACAGACTATGGCCTCCCATACGCCTGATGTCGTTGAGGATATTCTTACTACACCGGTATTGCCAGCACGGTTCACCATGGCCCCTGATGACCCTTACCAGGTTGCCATGCATTCGGCTACTATGACACCGACAGGTTCTACTTCAGCACCATCTGCTGCATCTACGCAGGGACCCTCATTTTCTCTAGGGCTCCCTGGTACATCGAGGCAGCTTACTCTTCATCAGGCTTTGGCTCGTGTGGCCCCACGTTTTGCCCACCGAGCTACGGCACGCATGTCGGTACGCCCTACTTCACCACCTTTACAGATTGATGCTCATTCTCTTCTGTCTGAGGCGCCACCCACATCATTGCGTCGTCGTCCTAGATCACCTACTCCTTCACCACATGGTTCACCTAGTAGGAGACGACGATTGATGATGTACTCGTCCGATGAGGAGGAGGAGTACGAGGGTGAGGATGAGGCTGATGACCCTCAGGAGGCTGAGCAGGGTAATGATGATGACCCTGAGGAGGAGGATTACCCTCAGGAGGATGAGATGCCTGATGGTGATGGTGTGTTAGTACCGCCAGCTCAGGCTGAGGAGCCTGATTCACCTATACATCCGATTGAGCCTGATTCACCTGATCATCCGTTTTTGTTTGAGTTACCACCTGGTAGTCCTGTTGGGTCGGATGCATCTTCTGAGGTTTCTGCTGAGCATGCAGAGTTAGGTGAGATTGGTAGGTTGTGGGCTCGGATTACTGAGCTTAGTGAGAGAGTTGCACGTGTATCTGATCGACTTGAGAGAGTTATTGGAGAGTTCATAGCGGATCTGAGAGTGGATATGACTGTGGTTGTGGGCAGGATTACTGAGATGAGGAGAGTTTTGATGGAGGTTCATGAGCATATCGATAGTTTACAGCGAGGTTTTGTTACAGCTCGAGAGGCCGACCGCAAGCTATGGCAAAGGAATGCCGAGCTGGAGAAGGAGGTGGCTGACCTCAAGAGAGACCGAGACACCCATAGCGTTGAGCTGGGATCGTTATGGAGGGATCTTGATGGCTTGAGGCAGGAGTTGAGGAGCCTCCGCCAGCAGCGTGGCTAGTTGTTTGGATTATGTTGTCTTGTTGCTTTCTTAACCGAGGAGTGTTCGGTTAGAAAAGCTAGTTATCATGTTTTGATGTATTTTGTTCAGTATTCGTCTTTTGGAACAATTAGTATGTTTTGTGTTATCCAGTAGTTGGAATGATGTTGGATCTTTATTGTATGGTCGATGGTTATTATGATATGGTAGTATGTGGTTTTTGGATATTATGGAAATTGAGTTCCTATTCGCCTTATTGATGCTTTACGGTGTGTTGTTGATTTTCTTTCCATGACTTGGCTTCGTTGATTAATTTCTTGTTGAGCATATGATAAGTCCTATCGGAGACTCACGAACTTGTATGATGTTTCAGATCAATGGCCCCACGAAGAAACCCTGTTAGAGCTACCAGAACTGGACCCGCAACGACTACCCCTAGTCGTCGAAGACGCCGTCCAGCTCGAAATGTTAAGACCCCTACTCCTGATAACCTGGACACTACTAACCGCAACAACAGGAATCAAAATGTTGATGTTCAGGGAGACAATGATCATGTTCCACTTAATGCACCTACTGTGGATCAAGCAATGATCAATCAACTTGTGGAACAACGAGTTGCTGAGCTACTAGCTGAGTCAAATCATTCCAACAATTCTGCTGGAACTTTTCCACCTGTTCGTGCTAATGGATGTCACTACAAGGAGTTTAAGATTTGTGGACCGATTGAGTTTGGTGGAACTGAAGGAGTGGTTTACTTGGTTAGGTGGATTGAGAAGACTGAGTCAGTGTTTAATGTCAGTGGTTGTGCGGAGAATGCGAAGGTAAAGTTTGCTTCTTTTACTTTCAAGGATGAAGCCTTAACTTGGTGGAACAATTACCGTAACTCGGTTGGGAGTGATGTGGCTTATGCTATGACTTGGGAGCAATTTAAGTCTTTGCTGATTCAGACTTACTGCCCAAGGAATGAGATTAAGAAATTGGAAATTGAGTTCTGGAACCACAAGGTGAAAGGTACCGATATGGCAACTTACAATCGCCGTTATCGAGAGTTGGCCTTACTCTGTCCCGATATGGTTAGGACTGAGACCCAAAAGATCGAGAGGTATACCAATGGATTGCCGGTAGCTACCAGGAACGATGTGATTTCTGCTAAGCCTGTAAGCATTCATGAGGCTATTACTATTGCTCAACAATTGATGGACTCTTTGGCATTGGAAGAAGCTGAGAAAGATAAGAATGGAAAGAGAAAGAGGGACGATCACTCTAAGGGTAATGATCATCGAAACAAGCGACAACTAACTACTAGAGCTTATGCCATGGGAGATGGAGACAAGAAGAACTACAATGGAGATGCACCTAAATGTAACCGATGTTACAAGCATCATTCTGGTCGATGTACTGTGATGTGCAAGAATTGCTCTAAGATGGGACATATAGCTAAGGATTGTAGAGCTCGACCACTTGCTATGGTTCAAGCTACTCCTGAAACTGTGAGCAAAGCAAATGTTACTTGCTATGGATGTGGAAAGAAAGGACATTATCGGAATGAATGTAGGGAATCGTGGAACCGAGGAAATCAAGGATCGGGTGGTAATGGGTACAATAATGGAAACCGTGGAGCTGGAGGAAACCGTGGACGACAAGATAATGGGGACCAACGTGTGGAAGCTGGAGTTGCTCATGGAAGAGTGTATGCACTCGGGAACGAGAGAGGAGAAGATCCGAACGTTGTCACTGGTACGTTCCTTCTCAATAATCGTTATGCTTCCATACTATTTGATACTGGTGCCGATAAGAGTTTTGTGTCCACTAAGTTTGCACCCTTACTTGAGAAACCCCCGATGGCCTTAGGAATTGGTTATGATGTAGAGTTAGCTAATGGAAACATAGAAAGGATTAAGACCAACATTCGCGGTTGCACGTTAAACTTTCTGAACCGTCCTTTCAACATAGATCTTCTACCCGTCACATTAGGAAGTTTTGATGTCATTATTGGTATGGATTGGTTGTCGAAGTATCGTGCCCATATAATCTGCGATGAGAAGATCGTGTGGGTGCCTTACGGTAAGGAGATTCTGAACATACCAGGAGATAGAAAGGATTTGAGAGGCCCATCCAGATTAGCGGTTATATCTTGCACTAAGTTGCCGAAGCTAATGGAGAAAGGAAGTTACTTTTTCTTAGCCCAAATTTCTGAGAAAGGAGAGAAGGAGAAGAAGGAAAGGTGCATTGGAGATGTACCTATAGTTCGTGATTTTTCGGATGTGTTTCCCGATGATTTGCCGGGAATTCCGCCTACTAGACAAGTGGAATTTCATATTGAGTTGATACCTGGTGCTGCACCAGTAGCACGAGCGCCTTATCGTCTTGCGCCTACTGAACTGGAAGAGTTGTCGAAACAATTAGCGGAGTTAGCCGAAAAGGGATTCATAAGACCAAGTTCTTCGCCTTGGGGAGCCCCGGTCTTATTTGTGAAGAAGAAGGATGGATCGTTTCGTATGTGTATTGATTATCGAGAGTTGAACAAGTTAACGGTGAAGAATAGATACCCGTTACAGAGGATCGACGATTTGTTCGATCAACTACAAGGATCGAGTGTGTATTCGAAGATCGATCTGAGATCGGGATATCATCAGCTTCGAGTGCGCGAGGAAGATATTCCGAAAACGGCTTTCAGAACCCGTTACGGGCATTACGAGTTTCAGGTGATGCCGTTTGGGTTGACGAACGCACCGGCAGTATTCATGGATCTCATGAATCGAGTGTGTAAGCCTTACTTAGATAAGTTCGTGATTGTGTTTATCGATGACATTCTGATATATTCGAAGTGTGAGAAGGAGCATGAGGAGCATCTAAGACTTATCTTAGAATTGCTCAGGAGGGAGAAACTGTATGCCAAGTTTTCAAAATGTGAATTTTGGATTCCGACGGTACAATTTCTAGGTCATGTGATTGATAGACAAGGAGTTCATGTGGATCCTGCTAAGATTGAAGCGATTAAAGATTGGGCTGCACCTACGACCCCAACAGAAGTTCGTTAGTTTTTGGGATTAGTCGGTTATTACCGAAGATTCATTGAGGGATTTTCGAAGATAGCAAAACCGTTGACCAAATTGACTCAAAAGAGTGTTAAGTATGAATGGGGAGATAAGGAAGAGGAAGCCTTTCAGTTACTTCAGGAGATGTTGTGTAGTGCTCCTATCTTGGCGTTACTCGAAGGTAACGAGGATTTTGTTGTCTATTGTGACGCTTCACATAAAGGTTTAGGAGCTGTGTTAATGCAACGAGAGAAAGTGATAGCTTATGCTTCCCGACAGCTCAAGAAGCATGAGAAGAATTACACCACCCATGATTTGGAGTTAGGTGCGGTTGTTTTTGCTTTGAGGATATGGAGACATTACTTGTATGGAACCAAGTGTGTAGTGTTTACTGATCACAAAAGTCTGCAACACATTTTGAACCAAAAAGAGCTTAACATGAGGCAACGACGTTGGATTGAGTTGCTAAGCGATTACGATTGTGAAATTCGCTACCATCCGGGTAAAGCAAACGTTGTTGCTGACGCCCTTAGTCGAAAAGAGAGAATTCCACCATTACGGGTTAGGTCATTAGGAATGACTATCGTATCGCCATTACCGTCTCAAATATTGGAAGCTCAAACGGAAGCATTGAAAGCAGAAAATAGACCTGCTGAGAATATATTTGGGATGGCAGAAAATGAGAAAGGATTTGTTAAGCGTTCTGATGGAGTGTTATGTTTTGGAGAACGAAGTTGGGTACCATTGTATGGAGGAATTCGAGAATTGATTATGCATGAGTCGCATAAGTCGAGATACTCTATTCATCCTGGGTCGGACAAAATGTACCAGGATTTGAAAAAGTTATATTGGTGGCCGAATATGAAGGCAGATATAGCGTTGTATGTTAGTAAGTGCTTGACTTGCTCTAAGGTTAAAGCCGAGCATCAAAGACCGTCAGGATTGTTGACGCAGCCAGAACTCCCGGTTTGGAAATGGGAGCGGATTACGATGGACTTTATTACCAAATTACCAAAGACAGCTAGCGGTTGCGACGCTATATGGGTAATTGTGGATCGTTTGACTAAGTCTGCTCATTTCCTGGCGATTAGTGAAGATGATAGTGTGGAAAAACTTGTGAGGTTGTATGTGAAGGAGATTGTTTCTCGTCATGGAGTTCCGATATCGATTATTTTGGATCGCGACAGCCGTTTCACGTCAGCATTGTGGCGATCACTTCAAACCGCTTTGGGGACGAGACTTGATATGAGTACTGCATATCATCCCCAAACCGATGGTCAAAGTGAGAGAACTATTCAAACTTTGGAGGATATGCTTCGTGTATGCATCATAGACTTTGGTAAAGGCTGGGAGAAATACCTACCCCTTGCGGAGTTTTCCTACAACAATAGCTACCACACAAGTCTTAAGGCTGCACCATTTGAAGCTTTGTATGGTCGAAAATGCCGTTCACCTATTGGTTGGGCAGAAGTTGGAGATAGCCAACTCACAGGCCCTGAGCTTATCTTGGAAACTACGGAGAAAGTAACGCAAATTCGAGATCGACTGCAAGCAGCTAGAGATAGGCAGAAAAGCTACGCCGATCAGAGGCGTAAACCCCTAGAATTCCAGGTTGGAGACAGAGTGATGTTGAAGGTCTCGCCTTGGAAGGGTGTGATACGTTTTGGGAAACGTGGGAAACTTAATCCCCGCTATATTGGACCATTTCCTATTTTGGAAAGGATTGGGCCCGTAGCGTATCGTTTGGAATTACCTATGGAACTGAGTAAAGTTCATGATGTGTTTCATATTAGTAATCTGGAGAAATGCCTTTCAGAGGAAACACCAGTTATACCGATCAAGGATATTCGTGTGGATGAAAGTTTGAATTTTGTGGAAGAGCCGATTGAGATAATGGATAGAGAGATCAAACGACTCAAGAGGAGTCGTATTCCGCTCATCAAAGTTCGTTGGAATTCGCGGCACGGACCGGAATTTACGTGGGAACATGAGGATGAGTTTCGAAAAAGATATCCGAAGCTTTTCACTTCGTAGATGGGTTATTCCAAGAGAAACCCGGGACGGGTTCCTTCTGAGGCTGGGAGGATGTGACAACTGGCAAAATAAGGAGCCGTTTTATAAAAACCGCATTACATTGAAATTATAAATTTAGAATTTTTAAAAGTTTATTTTGACGAGATATTTTACGAACGTTGGTACTTGATTTTGATCGTATGTTAATTATGAGGATTGATTATTTATGTATGGTTTGGTTTGATTCGTTCGTGATGATTTATTTTGGAGATCTTTATTTTGGCACTACATTGACTCCGGCACTAGGTTGACCTAACAATTTTAATTTTTATTTTATATGGGTTCGGATATTATTATTACATTTGGGAACGTATCGTGAAGTTTTCAAAATTTTGGAATGAGTTTCGGGTTTGGTCCGCGTTATGTATCTCGGGTTACCTCACCCACTCCTCTAATATCACAAGAATTATTATTATTAGTATTTTTTTTATCATTTTTGGGCCTTGGGGGCCGGTTGGTTCGTTTGGGTATAATCACCCTCCACGCCACACACACAAAAACATACAAACACAACCAAATCACCATCTCTCTCTCTCTCTCCTTCATCCTCACATCTTTATCACCCAAAACCCTAACACCACCGCCACCTTGTGCGGCCACCACAACCGCCACCGCCTCTCCCCCATCTAATCTAACACCACCATCTTAACCCTTGTGTCCCGATCTATCTTTTGGTGTATTGCACGCGCTCTAAAACCTTCACTAACACCACGTACGAATTACCACATCTAATTTAACACCACCATTCTTGTTTCATCTTGTTGGGTTTTTAAAGGAATCGAGTTTGGAGTCAATTTTTGAGGTGAGTGACCACGAGTCTGAGTCGTGTGTCTCGATTTGATACCCAATCCGCGGGTATATGGTTTTTCTTGGATGGGTTTTGTGAGAATAAAGTGGGAAAAAGGAATTTTGTTGATAAAAACGTGTTTGGTATCCGGGTTGGATTGTTTTGGGTTCGAATGTGTGGAAGGATTGATGATTCTTGGTGGGTTGATGCTCGGATTGAGCATAACCGAGACCCTCGAGGTCTCGGGGTCGGTTTTGTGGCTTGCTTTGTCAAGCCGAGACCCAAAGGGGTCCTCCCCGTTTCATGTTGTTGTTGTTGTCGAGACACCAAAGACCCAAGGGGTCCCTTGTTGACCTTGTTGTTGTTGTAGTTTGAGTTTGGCCGACGACCACTATTGTTAGGTCACCATTTAGTAAACACAAGCACAATAATGATAGAAATGAGATGAGAATGAGAATGGGATGATTATGAGAATTTAGAGAATTTGAATTGCAAGAGTTTCCTTTATATTTCACATAACCAACCAAGTATTACATAGACCTAAGCATACTATATATAGGGAAGGAGCTAGGGCAACACTCCCTCTCCTTCCTTTCTCCAAATCGTGTGGACTTTAAAGCCCATGGATCATATTACATAAGCCTAGTAAACTTGAAATAATAACATAAATGTAACTTAAGCAACCTATTATTACAAATGACCGAGACTTGATAAAATAGCAAAACTTTGGTTCCAACAATCTCCCCCTAAGGGTCAGTCATCATGGTTGCTTGACGTCTTCGTCTTAATCTTTGACTTTCATAGCTTCAGACGTCTTCAGAAATGATTAGAATAATAATGGATATACTTTGCTCTTTGTCTTTGTTCTTTGATGATGTTGTTGTGATAATGTTATGAAGTAATCTGCTATTCGTCACTCCTGCGTCTGTGGTGGTTGTCCGCCATTCCAACATACTCATACATCTTTGGACTTTAGACTTTCACGTACAAGAAGTTCCTTTTCGTACATTGAGATCTTTAGTCTTTAACCTTTGTAGATTCTTCTTAATTGTTGTAGAATCTTTCTTTGAATTTTGTGTTGCTAAGATCTTTGGGGAGCTTTCTTTGACTTCAAGATGTATGTATGAGCATGTTGGAATCTACCATCATGGAAGTGAGGTACCTGCGAGTAAACAGTTAGCAATAAAACAACCGGTACTTACGGATAAGGAATTAGAGCTCATCAACAGCATAGTGTGAAGACTCCTTCTAATCCTTATCCAGGCCGTTCCCATATCAGATACTCCTGAAGGAGCTTACGAGACCTACTAAGTAGCTCAATGACTGGGTGAGTCGTTGGGGATCACTCCACGACTGTAGACCGTAATGGAACCACCGCAAACACTAAGCGTAACCCTTGTGGGGTTACCGAAGTGACCTGCTGTCAGGGCTGTTTGATGTTGACCCTGGCAGGATTTCCGTTCAATCATTGAGAAATACCTAAGTAATCCTCTCATAAACGTTCTCGGCAGATTGCTAAGATCTGCGAAGGACTCGATAGTTTACAACTGATGCCCATTGATGTAGAACACCAGTCGTAGAAATACTAAGTGTTCCTAAGAGATCTTTGATGTATCTCAAGGCTCTAGACTCTATAAGTGCACACCTAGGTTTCCTATGCGGAGACTGGGGAGGTGTCTCCTGCTTCAATATCAACCGTCTCTAAGAGATAGGTTGATAGGTTACGCGGGTTCCCCGTGAGAATGAAACAAGTCCTTTTAAGAGAACTTGAGTGGTTAAGAAGGTTTAGTGCATCGCGTCACTGGGTCCATGACGACTTAATCTTCAATACCGGTGTTGTCTTATGCAACAGCCAGTAGCATACGTATTAAACCCGGTGTCTGCCCTAAGGTTGAACATATGGAGGGCTATTTCTTTTCACCCTTTTCTTTGCTTTTCTTTTTAATTCTTCAACTCCTTCTTTCCCTTTCATTCATTTCTCCTTTTTTCGTATCATACCTAAGGACTTCTAATTCTAACTATGGGAGATGTCCTTGGGTAGACCCTCCGGCTCTGGCGGATCATAGGACGGATATACCTATCTTAATCACCTTATACCTCCGACAGTAGCCAAGAAACCTTTGATTGAAAAATCTCTCAAAGTGTTTGTGATAATCAAATATTTTGGTTTACACTTTGAGAGTTTTGTGTACACTTTTGAAGGGCTCCCCCTGCACATGTGCTCATAAGTATTTAATAAATTTGCACATGCGGGAGGAGCAAGTACTTTTGAATTGATCCACTTTCCGTGAACAAGACCGATTCGAGACACGCTTACATCACTAGTTAGACTAGCTTGAAGTTATTACCCGGCCTGGTCAAGTCCACAGAAAGTTTCTCGAGACGGTACATTTCTACTAAGACAAATCCTTTTCGAGACATGCTTACGTGGTTAGTTAAAGAGTTGCATTGTCAGCTTTTAGGTGACAACTAGCTCTAGTAACTAACTTGATGTTATTACCCGTCGAGGATATGTCCTTTCGATATTACTAACTTGTATTATCTCGTCATTTCCTGGGTCAATACTGAGTCTAGCTCGCTTATGATGCAACTTTAAAGCTTTGACTTCGTATGTTTTAATCACTTTTTCATTTTCTCCCCCTCAAAAATAGCATACAAAATGGTGTTTTTGACAAACTTTAAGATTAAAATATGCCTTTTGAGTCTTACGGGGAGATTCACCAAGAACATTTGATATTGAGCAAAGTATTTTGTTTTGACAAGTGCTCCCCCTCAACAAGTGATTAGGTCTTATTGAGGTGAAATACTTGTCCTTTTGAGCAGAATTTTGAAAAATCAGAAAAGTTTGATTAATTCTACTCAAAAGTAAGAAGCTTTCGCTCCTTATGTGAGGATTGAGGCACTGAAGCGTACCTCAGGGTCCTTTAAATACAAGCACGGGTTGTACACTGTAATGTGTGCACAAACCATAAAACATGATTTTGACAAATCATTTTGATTTCAAAATACTCCCCCTCAAAACGAGCATGTGTTTTGACATTTTTTAAACTTTGGAGCGAATTGGGGAGTAAAGGTTTGAAAAATCTTGAGCAAATTTTTGAAAAGTTTTGAAAAACCTTTTGAAAAATTTTGAATAAATTTTGCTCAAGATTAAGAGAGTTAAAGATAAGATTTGCATGAGAACTTCTTGTTTTCAAGGAAAAGTGCACGTTTTGTTTTTAAGAAATGGTTTAGCAAGGCACTTTCCTTTCTTTGAAAACCAAATTGTACACTGAAATGAGTGCACAAGTCGTTGTTTTAATACAAAATTAGTTTTCTTTAAACAAAATACTCCCCCTCAAATAATGAATGTTATTCGAGAGAAAGTCTTCTTGAGCAGAATTTTGAATCGTATTATAAAATACTTTTTGAAAATTCGTGAGACGACTCTGCTTAAGGTTTTAGAAAACACAATCAAGTATTATACAACAAAGAATGCTTGAAATTCAAAACTCTTTTACTGTTGAAAAGTTGTTTGAGACCCGAAGTCTCTCTTTAGAGTTTTTAACATCTGAAAAAGATTTACATCTAAAGTTGAACCTCATGGGTTCTTTTTGAAGATTTGTTTTTGTGATTAATGGAAAACTTCTGGTATTTGGGATGTTCAGATCAGAGACATTCTTTTATTGAAGCCAAAGCATTCCAGATTTTGAAAATATGAAACGTTTTGAATGACTTTGCTTTGGTCTCCACACTTGCTTTACCGGTGTAAAACAAGAGTGTAGAGTTTGGAAAAATTTATTTCTCACCATTTTAAATCCATTTACCAGTTTAGCCTTTAAACGCATTTTGCCCTTTGACCTCAAAATATGTTCCATAAGAACCATTTTGTCGAATGTTGAAATTTTGACTTTCAATGGGATGACATGTACTTGCACACAGAGAAAATGTATCAGGCATAAACAAGTATGCGGATGAATCAAAAAACTCATTTCAAATCTTTGAAAAATGCTCAGAATTCTCAAATTTACGCATAAGATCACAGATTAATTCATTCTTTCACTCGAAATTTCCCAATTATTATCATGGTTTAGAGTTATGATTTGAGACTTTGCACGCATGTTAGCATCAAAATGCAAGAATATTGTACAAACAAACGCCCTAGTAGTAGCAGCAAAGACATCGACATCTTAAACCCTAAATCACTTGATTTCAAACCTATGTTGTATCTAATCGTGCAAACACACCAATCGAGCATTCTTTAGTGTTCTCTAAGGTTTTATGAAATGATTAATTAGACTAAACACATAAAAGAAAATGCCCCGATCGATAAATACTTGAACCCTAGTTTCTGATTATGCATTTTTTACTGTTGAAAACATTTGAAACATTTAGGGAACGATTAGATAACAACAATGAAGAAATTAGAAACTCACAATCGAAAAGAAATCGATGATAAAAAATTGTTAGTCTAATTATGTGTGAAACTTTTGAGAACATTTGTGAAAAACATTGATGCGAGCCTGTTTTACTTTTTCATGCAATGTCCTTTTACCTAAGTTTAAGACTTTTGTGAACTTTACTCATTAAAGGTTAACTACTTTTCCATTTGAAGTCTAAACATGGTTAAATTGGAATCCTTGCCGAAAAAAAATTTCTTTTCTCCCCCTCAAATTAGCATTTATTTTGTGAAACATTTTTGCACATTTTAATTCGAGAAATCATAGAACCTTTTGAAAATGAGTTGTTTTTTTTTTTTTTTTTTTTTTTTTTTTTTTTTTTTTTTTTTTAATCCGAATGATGAAGAAACATTTTATCCTTGAAGAATAATGATTAGGTGTGCAAACTTCATGATTTTGTGAAAAAATTTCTCCCCCTCAAAACATGTTCCATTTTGACAATGTAAAGCAAAATGTGTTTTAATGTAGGAACATAGTTTTGAAGATTAGAAGTTTGTACACAGAGAAAGAAGATTCTTTTTTGCAGTTTTTGTATTTTCTTTATGATAGAATATTTACAAAAAAAGAGTTTGATGTTTGACACTCTTACCAATATGGTGAACTAAATCAACAAACCTTGATGGAGGTAATGCCTTTGTAAACAAGTCCACCAATTGGTATTCAGCTACCACAAACTCTACTTCAATTATACCCTTCTCGACATGCTCAGAGATGAAATGATATCGGAGATCGATGTGATTGGATTTGCAATGATGAACTGTGTTGCAGGAGATGCAATGGCACTCTTAGAATCGCAGTAGATCGGAATCTTATTGAATAGGTAGCCATAGTCTTTAAGTTGTGATCTCATCCAAATGACTTGAGCACAACAAGCAGACATAGCTATGTACTCAGATTCTGTAGATGACAGTGATGTGCAGTCCTGCTTCCCAAGACACAAGTTTATCTCCAAGAAACTGTAGGCCACCTGATGTACTTTTAAGCGAGTCTAAGCATCCTGCATGGTCAGCGCTGAAAAAGCTATTAGTTCAAAACCAGAATCCTTCGGATACCAGATCCCCAAGTGGATGGTTCCCTTTATGTATCGAAGGATTCTTTTTGCCTCATTGAGGTGTTTTTCAGTTGGATTAGCCTGATAGCAAGAACACATAAACACAGCAAATACAATATCAGGTCTACTGGATGTGAGATACATGAGGGACCCAATAATACTGCGGTATTTGGTAGGGTCAACTGGAGTCCCATGTAAATCGGCATCTAGTTTAGTAGAGCTGGCCATCGGTGTATTCATAGTATCACTACTTTCCATACCATGTTTCTTTAAAATCTCAAGAGCATATTTGGACTAATTTAGAAAAATTCCACGGGGTGATTGATGAACTTGTAGTCCTAGAAAGAACGTAAGTTCACCCATCATGGACAAACTTGAACAATTAATAAGTCCATCCCGTAGGTTTTTGTAAACAGTGTTGGATCCACCGAGCCTAGAGTAAAATCATTAGCCAACAGGAATTTAGAAAGTTTTTCATACCACGCCCTGGGGGATTGCTTAAGACCGTAGAGAGACTTCTTAAGCTTGTGGACATGATTGGGACGTTCAGGATCAACGAAACCTTCAGGTTGACTGACATAAACCACTTCTCGGAGTTGACCGTTCAGAAAAGCCGTTTTCACGTCCATTTGGTAAACAATCATATTCCGATGAGCAGCAAATGCAAAGAACATCCGTACAGCTTCAAGTCTAGCCACAGGAGCAAATGATTCTTCAAAATAGATACCTTCTTCTTGAGAATAACCTTTTGCTACCAAGCGTGATTTGTTACGTATGACTGTGCCTTCTGCATCCAGTTTGTTTTTCCAGATCCATTTTAAACCAATGACAATGATGCCTTCAGGTTTTTTCAACCAATTCCCATACTTCTATTCTTTGAAAGGTTTTTAATTCTTCTTGCATAGACTCAATCCAGTTTTCATAAGTCATTGCTTCTTTGACGTTTTTAGGTACGGTTTCACAAACTGTGAGTGCATAAATGCAAGTTTCACCGTCTGTGTGAAGGCGTTGTCTTGTCATGATAGGTGCATCTGGATGGCCAATAATTTGTACTAAGGGGTGATCTCTAGTCCATTTGTGTGTCGAGGGATGAAGTTGATAAGAATCTCGCAAGTGAGCAGGACCCAAATTGCGTGAGGAAGACTCAGCAATGTCGGGGACAGGTTGAGCGTTTGCAAATGGGTTAATGAATTGATCTGGGTCATGCTCTGCGGTTTGTGGAACTGCTAAAGGTATGGAATCTCCAGCTGATTGTCGTGAGTTGGACCCGGTTTGTTCTGTTGTTGTAGGTGATATGACTGGAGGACCGTCTCTTCCAACAGTAGTTGTTGTTTGTTGAGGTGTATCAGGTACTTGATGTTGATCAAGGTTTGCAGCGGAATTTGGTGTGGCCTCAGGTGGACGGTTAACAGGCGTATCATCAAACAATGGAGCAAACAAGGTATCCACTTCTTTACGAGAAAGTGACAATGGTTCAGCCGAAGAGATCGGAAAATTAAGACGGTTGGTTGCGGGTCCTAAGCCGTGTTGCTCAGAAGCCATTGCTGAAGTACTTTTAAACGGTTGATTACGGGTCCTAAGCTGTTGTGCTCAGAAGCCATTGCTGAAGTACTTTTAAACGGTTGATTACGGGTCCTAAGCTGTTGTGCTCAGAAGCCATTCCATTAAGCTCGGGTCCAAAACTGATTTGTTCCGAAGCCATTCCTGTTGAATCTGCACAGAAAGAAAGAAGAGACAAGAAAACAGAGAACAAGGATCCCCAAGAGTAACCGGGTTCCAGATGTTAGAAGCATAAAGATGTAGTGTCAATTAACTTCTTGACACTCGAACACACAATACCGATGGTTTTCATTCTAGTCTCAGAGGTAGAAGTTGTGGAGATCACATTAGTTTTGGTGCATATGTCTAAAATCTTTCCTGTAGGAATCCACCTAAGACCAATTGATTTGAATATTCTACCCGTGGGTACCCACCTAGTGTTAGATCTAGGAGATGTTTTCCTTTTAGATGCAGTTGAATGAAATGTGGGAGCATCACTTCTTAGAGAAAACCTACGTCCTATGTTGATCCACTTCTTAGGTTTCTGACTTATGACTTTTGGTTCAACGGGTTTGTTTGTCTTAGTCGATTGAGCCTTTTCAAGTGAATTTCCTTTTTGAAGATATTTTAAAGCACAAACAACATGATTATTTACGCAACTACTCTTAGAAGCTAGCCAATTCCTATTAGTTTGTTGTTTACTCTTAGGTTTTAGAGAGCTACTACAAGCAGTGTTCAGTACTACAGTGGAAGGCATCATATGAGGTTTTGAACCTAGAATTCCATCCTTTTGAAGTAGCGCCTTTTTCCTAGCCTTTTCTAGATCATAGTTCATGTACATGTCATATGTGTCATAAGACTCTTTACTTTTAATGCTCGTTTTAGACACTGTGGTAGAACTAATCCTAGATGAGCCAGGTATAATCACTTGCTGAGATTTAGCAGACACATATGCATTTACCTTAGGCCAAGAATGTGGAGTGACTGGTTTTGTCAAATTGTTTTTCTCAACAACTTGGGAGGCAAACCGAGGTTTTGAAAATTTGGGTCGTTCAGATTTAAATGCAGTTGGTTGTCTAACCACTGATTGTTTTCTGATTGTTTGAGAAGGTTGTTTCCCCAAGATTGATGGTTTTGCAAACTTAGTATCCACACTCTGGCCAGTCAGTCTTCTTAATTTGTTTTGTAATGCAGCATGTGCAAACACCTTTTCTTGAATTTGACCTTTTAAAAGCTCATTTTCTTTAACTAATGTGTCCACACGTTTTCTTTGTTCATTCAAAAAATTGACCATTGTTGCCCGAATTTATAGATTCGTTTTGCATTTGAAGTTCAAGTGAGATGCAATGTGCCTCTAGTTTTGAAAAATCTTTATGACACTGGGCAATGGTCTTTTTGAGAAGAATGTTTTCTGACTCAAGAGTTTTGTATGATGTTACAGCTATTGGATTATCAGGTAAGGACTCAGACTCAGAACGTTTGTCAAGACATTGAACAGCATTCTGGTCAACCTCTCCTTCATTACTGAAGTTAGGTTGCTCAGATTGTTGTTTCTCATTAGCAGGCATAATGTGATCAACAGTAGATTGTACCTCATCCATGTGCTCTTTGTCAAAGTAGGGTTCTGTGTCATAGATGGGTATGACATCTTCCTCATCCATCTGTTCTTTGTCAAAGTTGGGCTCTGAGTCGTAGAAGGGTATGATCTCTGTACAGTCTGCATCTGTATCATTCCCCAATCTGCTGTTGTCATCCTGCACTTCTGATTCTGTCCCATTGTAATCCATGAAAACCAAATTAGCTTCCAACACATCAACCATATTAGATTGCTCTTCTTGAATCTGCAACTTCTGTTCATACATTCTTTGGACATAATTTCTTCTGTGAAGAATTGCCTTCTCAATCGAATCCAAATCTCGTATCAATATGTCTTTGAAAGTTTCATCCTCGATTCAGGATTTGATGAACTGCTGAAACTGTTCCTTGATCACTCTGAAGGTGGCGTTGGATTCATTCTCGTGAACTTCTTCTGATGCAAGCTGCTTTTCAAGTTGATTCACATTTTCGAACATCATGTTCGTGAAAATGTCAAAGTCTTCTCCAAGGAGTGATGGAAATGCCCGTTTGAATCCATACTCGGAATGAGTTCCTGCTAAGTCTTTGTTTGAGAGGACCTTAAGGTGTGACTTAAGTGATCTACACTGTTCCATGCATCTCTTCACTAAATATGTCTCTAACTCATGCGTCAGCGACCTTGATTGATACATTTTCTCTCCGTTTAATCTCATAATTGGATCTTCAGAATCATCAGAATCATGCTCTGGGCATGTATTATTCATGTGAGATTCCTGCATGTTTGCCATTAACATCACATCTGTTGTATCGGTTTCCAAATCTGCTGTATTGGATTCCAAATCTGCATATTCATCATCAGATGGAATATCTCCCATGACACTTTGCAAAACTGCATTGAGATTACCCCCTTCAACTTCCATTTGACTAAGTGTGGCATTGTATTCAACATTATCGTCAGAGAGTGAGGTTGAATCATAATCATGAGCTTCCTCATCTGCAATATTTTCCGTATATGCCATAAATGCCATGCTAGGTTCGATAAGATCTTCTTCATCATCAATATCTTTCATTGTGTTTAAGCATTCAACAGTTGAAGTCATATTGCCATTGCCTTTCTCAGTAGACATTAGACTAAGCTTCACTAGATTTTGCAGTAGAGACTGCACATGATTATGTAGTGTAGCAGGATGGTACTGAGGAATGAAGAAAGGCTCAGGTGCATTTGGAGGAATGAAGAAAAAACCATTTGGAGTGTAAATTAAGGATCCATGGTCAACAGCTGGGGATGGTGGAGCAGGGAGAATGGTCTTCAGTGGAATCATGCTTGAGCAAGATTCAATAACTTGCTTCATTCTGATGTGATGAAGTTCTACTGTACGATGCATAACTTCAAGATATTTCCACATTTCATAAGCACTGGCTTGAAAGTCCATATACATGTAAATTGAGTTGGGAAGTGCCACTGTTATGAACCATACAGCCTGTTGGTCAGTATCGTACTGAGCAAGTTCAGTTGCATTCAAATCTTCATCAGTTTGTATTCTGATAATCCCTGTTGAGTCAACAAGAAATATCATTTTGTATGGACCATCTTGAATGGATTTAAGCATGAGATTTGCAGTAGGACGATCTGTGAGCCATTGTAGAAATCTCCGTTTCCAAACAGTATACGTTCCTGGTAGCAACATCGGAGGCCTTGATACATTGCCGAAGAGCAGAATCTGATGAATGAGGGAGCTGTGACTTTGTTGTTGATGATGCTGTTGCTGATGAGAATATTGGTGAGGAAGGTAGTTGGAAGATGGTACTTGAGACATTGTGAATGACATTTCTCTCCCCCTTGATTGTTGCAACGTAATTGAAATAATCAAACCAAAATGTCACACTCAAGGTCGAAATAGTGATTTCAGATTTTCCCTCCAAAAATAATTTGAAAAATTCTCAGTTCCAAAATTTTGAAAATCACTGTAAAATGCTATTCAAATGTCACAGGAAAAATTTGAGTTTTTAAAAAATTTTGCCGCCAAATTTCACCGAAAAAATTTGAATTTTGGGCAAAAATTTTCACTGTTAAACCAAAATTTGAATTTCGCGTAAAAATTGAACGTTTAATCTCCTGTAAAAATTAAAAATTTGAGTTTTTTTTTTTTTTTTTTTTTTTTTTTTTTTGCAATTTAAGAAGATAGTTAGGAGAGATTTAGAAAGAAAATTTTAGAAAGATACTTGTGTAATTATGGATCTTGTAGAAGGTATAGATGTAGTGCCAATTCTCAAAAAATATGAGTTCTCGAAAAAAGTATAATGTGATTGCGAAAAATTTTGTGATTGCGAAAAATTTGTGATTGCGAGAAATTGTGATTGCGAAAAAAAAATGTATTCTCGAAAAATTGTGATTGCGAAACTTTTTCTCAACCTGAGATTGCGAAACTTTGATCAACTTCTGATTGCGAAACTTTTGTGATTGCGAAAATGTTGGTGATTTCGAAAAACGTGTTCACGAAAAAAAATCAGGTGTTCTCGAAAACTTTGTAATCAAAGTAATCTCGAAACTTTGAAGAGGTTCTCGAAACAAAAAAAAGGAGTTTGGAGATTTCGAAATGTAGAGTTTGCGAAATAAAAGAATTTCGAAACTGTTTTGAAAAATGAGTCTTTTCGAAATAATGAGGTTTTCGAAAATAATATGATTTCGAAAAAATGGAGAATTTCGAAAACACAAACTTACTAACAAGAATTTCAAAATTGTCCAATTTCGAAATTAAACCAAAAGTCGAAGTAATTTTCTTTCTTATACAAGAAAGAAAAGACTGAGTACACGAACCGTAAGTCGATACGAAGCACCTTCTTATGATTTCGAAAGTTGGTCAATGGTGTGATTTCGAAACTTGGCAGTTTTAGTTTTTTTCAAAGAAAGCAATCCAAAAACTCGTTTTTATTTCAAGATTCTTGTACTTTTAGGTATAATATGATGAGATCTTTAAGAAAGTTGAAGACTTTATTAACTTTTTCAAAAATGAAAAAGATTTCGAAAAATAGTACAACTCTCCAAATCGATTTTTTTGATAAAAGTTTGGAACTTTTTGGTTTGTTTTGATTTTTAACACAAGTTTGTAAGCAAAGATGTGATAAAAACCAAGAAACAAACAAGAAAGTACAAAAAATTTAACTAAAATTCGATTTAAAAAACAAGTTTAAGATCAAAATCAATGAAAAACAATAACTACACCTTCTTCCGGCGAATGATACCACTTGTTAGGTCACCATTTAGTAAACACAAGCACAATAATGATAGAAATGAGATGAGAATGATAATGGGATGATTATGAGAATTTAGAGAATTTGAATTGCAAGAGTTTCCTTTATATTTCACATAACCAACCAAGTATTACATAGACCTAAGCATACTATATATAGGGAAGGAGCTAGGGCAACACTCCCTCTCCTTCCTTTCTCCAAATCGTGTGGGCTTTAAAGCCCATGGATCATATTACATAAGCCTAGTAAACTTGAAATAATAACATAAATGTAACTTAAGCAACCTATTATTACAAATGACCGAGACTTGATAAAATAGCAAAACTTTGGTTCCAACAACTATGGTCCGTTTGGTTGGGTTGGTTCGTTTAGAGCAAGCCGAGACCCTAGAGGTCTCGGGTGGACCCACGATCCTTGTTTTGAGTATAACATTGACCCGGGTTGACTTGGTAAATCAACCCGTAAGTGTGTTGTGTATTTGGTAGTCATTTATTCTTGTCGGATTATTTTGTTGTCGTTATTATTATTATTTGGTCATAATTATTGTTTGAGCTTGAAGTGGCACTTGGACTTGTGGTATTATTTTTGGAGATGTGTTGACGAAAAGGATATGAGGACCGATTGTGAGACGGTCATTAGATGACGGAGATAGGTTAGTCGGGTGCCGTAGTCGGACCCTCATGTTGTAGCACGTGATATGGGATTGTTTGGACGGAGTTGATTTATATTGTGACTTGATTATATTGTTTTGGACTTGGACTATGAGCCGAGGGTCATGACTCAGACATGTGACCAAATTCTATGACTCGATAAATATTTAAAGGTCGAAATCAAAAATAATACTCGTTATAATATTATTAAGAATATAATCGTTTATATACGTATATAGACGTGGTAAACGTATATATATATATATATATATATATATATATATATATATATATATATATATATATATATATATATATATATATATATATATATATATATATATATAAATGCGTATATTAATAATAAAACAATCACGAGTAAACGTATAATAATAAAACGATAGTTATTATACTATGCAAGTAGTGTAATAAATGTCGGGATATTATTACAAATAATAACTATAAAAATAACGGCGAAACATAAGTCGGGTAAATGATAATTAAAAATGTGATTTTATTTATAAATTAGAAACTTATCGAGTTATACGAATTGTGGGTCTTTAAAGTCCAAGTGGGCTTGATATTGTGACCTTGTGTTGTCACGGATATATGACGGTTAATATAAACATTTTATATATCGAATGACTTATTCTAGATCAAGTTATTTGACGATATAAAATGGGTATATTAATGGGCATCGTATCCCACGACGCCCATAGGATGTGGTATATATTTTAGGGTAATGAATTACTAAATGTCTCGGGGAATTTGGCCGATTCGACGATATATATAGGGAATTCATTGAACTACGATATATATCAATTAGAAACTTATGTGCAACGTGCTTTAGGTTGGGTATAATCTTGGAACGATATATTACGTAAATAAATATGGGAGATTACCAAATCGACGGATTTGATAAGCTTCGATAATTATTTAAATAATATATTGGGCTAACATTAGACCTATAGTTGTCTTAAATTTGTTCTTTGTTGAGGCTTTTTGGGTTGTGCTGTGTCGACCCTCCACCCGTATGGATACCAAACGCCGAATTTCAAATGAATATGAAGTTAATTCGAGAAATGGATAATTTTGGAAAGTAAAATGGAATACGTATGGGAATGGGAATATTTGATTTTGAGGAAATGTTTTCTGAACGAGTTTGATATTGTTAGGAAGTGCCGAGTCTGTAGTCGCCGTTACGTGAGTTGCTTGAGATTACTTACGTCTTTCTTCTATCGTTTCTTTTGAGGATTTCTGGACTTGAGGTGAGTCATAGCCCCACTTTTACTCTTGAACTTTGTTTTCAATACTTGGGGTGAGAAACGTGCAAATGTTTTATGTGGACTATTATCGCTTTTTGATTTCAAAACTTGCTATGCTTATAGAACTAGGTAGAGCGAGGCCTATACTAGATCTAGGTAAGCTATTGATTCGGTTATTGACCGAGGCCTAGACCTGAGCTAGGTAAGCTATCGATTTGGTTGTTGAGCGAGGCCTAGTCCCCGAACTAGGTAAGCTATTTGATTTAGTTATAGAGCGAGGCCTAGACTAGATCTAGGTAAGCTATTGATTTGGTTGTTGAGCGAGGCCTAGTCCCCGAACTAGGTAAGCTATTGGATTGATTATAGAGCGAGGCCTAGACTTGAGCTAGGTAAGCTATTGATTGGATTGATTTGAGCTATAGCGTGCACCTATAGGGATGATTTGATTTGGTTGGTTTATTTTGGTTGGATGAGTGAGCCCTAGTCTAGCTAGCAAGCGTTTTGCGTATATGTCCACTATATTGAATTAAGAATCTAAACCTATGATCTCACCAGCGAAAGCTGACTTTTAGCACGTTTTCTCAGGTAATTAAGTGATGCTCTGCGGATCCTTGGGATTGGAGGCTTGGCATTTGGCACTGGTTATGGATCTATATTTCTAAAACTCTGATAACTATTGTGGACCTATATTTATTTCTTTTGGGCCTGACTTTGGATGATTTTGGGATAATGTAAACTTTAAAACCCCGCGTGGTTGCATTTTATTTTGTTTACTTTATCTCGTTCTTTTATGTCTTGTGTTTGGATACCAATACCCGTAGCACCCCGAAAGCTTGTTGAGTCTTCCGCTGTATCAAATTTTGGGGGTGTTACACCTGCGCCTTGGTTTGCGCCTCGACTCGGGGCTCTTGGACCTCCTTTGCGCCTTAGTGCGCCTTGAGCCTTTCAGAACATTGTTGATAACATATAACAACTTTATTTTATTTTTGCTAAAAAGGAAATTATTTCAGGTCTATCAAACTATGCCATGCCTAAATTGACCCATTCGGAAAATTAGTTTGTTGACCTTAGATTCTGATTGTACTGAAAGTGTAATAGAGAAGTTATTGAGCATACGAACAACTGAAACCAGTGTTGGCCTAATGTAAACATTTTTTGCAATTTGCATTTGCTAATGTATATAGCAAAATGCACGTGTTCAATATTTTCAGGGAAGCTGCAGGCAGTTAATTATCGGTTCTCATTAATGTCGGTTACAAAAACACAATAGCAAAATGTAAACATTTTTTGCAATTTGCATTTGCTAATGTATATAGCGCATTTTACAGGCAAGTAAATCCATAGTTCATTACCTATTATCTGTCAGGCTGCGCAAGTGAAAGATTTGTTCTTCTTTAGAACTGAACATCCCTCATATGGCATTAGGCCAAAGATAATTTCGCCACATAGTTCATTACCTTTGCAACATAGTGTAGCCTTCGAGTCCAACCCTAGTGGCAGCATATGCAACTTTGCTACTGCTTCTCAATCTAACTATATCACCATTAGGCCAGCCCCACATATGAGAGACAAAGTAAGTGTATCCCATCAAGTGGGTACCCTCAACTGTAAACAATAACAAAAACTGTAAAAATGAATCCTCAGCAAACCAACAAATCATTGTTACAACAAAACTGATAGCTACTTGAAACCTAATATGAGCCAGCCTCTTAGTAAACAATAATCCTATTAACGTATCTATATACTCCCTTCTTTTCAATTAGTAAAATATTTTGCTAACAGAATTTAAAATTACCAAAAATAATCCTTTTTTCTCTTTAGTTACAAATCACCACCACTACATGTACACAATCATTAGCATTTCCTTTCAGCCATTCAAAGCAACATACCAAAATTCAGTTTCCTGATCAAAGAACTTTTTCTGCTATTTTTATCAAACCTACTTATTCTTATCAAAGTTATAATATCAGTATTTTGGAATAACCAATTACCAACCTCGTCATTCAATAATGCTCAAATAACCCACACACAACCAAAGGAGCAGCTTATCTTCTTTATCAAAATGAAGTAAGCACATCGAAATACCCCATCAATCACAAAGAGTATAATATTAGAAAAGCTAAGAACATAAACTAAAATAGTACTTGATCATCGTGTTTAGTTTTGGATTCAAAAAACTTGCCATACCCTTGGCCTACCTAAACTAATAAAACCTTACCAAGCTTATTGTTTAATAAAATCAAATACAGTTTGCAAGAGGAGTAAGGTCACAATTTCATAAAAACTAAGACAGTTGGTAGGATTACTAATGGGTTTGAAACACTGGTTTGAACAAATTAATAAGAATCACTACCGTTCTAACACAGTTCCATAAGCGACTACTTTCCCAATTAAAAGCCACACATTAGCTTCTAAGGTCGACACGGGTAGTTCACAGCTTCTGCAAAGGTTATACAATTCAAACATTTGAAGCAAATAGACGCTGGTAGAAAGGAAAAAAGGCCATCAGTAGATGACACACCAATGAATATACATTGATTTCAAATCATCATCATATTGACCGACAAATCACACACAATCGTCATCAAACCAACATAACAGTGATGCCTTTTTTGACTAACCGGCTACTATATATTGATATTTTAATTTTAATTTCAAGAAAAGCTAAATAATAATAATAATAATAATAATAATAATAATAATAATAATAATAATAATAATAATAATAATAATAATAATAATAATAATAATAATAATAATAATAATAATAATAATAATAATAATAATAATAATAATAATAATAAAGTGTTGTTTATAATAATAATAATAATAATAATAATAATAATAATAATAATAATAATAATAATAATAATAATAATAATAATAATAATAATAATATATTTCGATAGGGTTACCCAAACTGTTGAATCTACATTTCATCTTTCTACTCGACAGATTGCGTTATGGAGCTCTCTAAAGGAGGATCATACTTCTGATTGGCTTAGGGTGGCTCCTATATCTGGATTGGGTCAAACTATGAATGCCCGGACATACCGTTGTGTGTTGTGTTATCGGCTGGGTGTTCCTCTTTTCACTGTTCAGGTACCGTGTTCAGCTTGTTCCCGTGTTTTTACTGGAGATATTTATGGGGATCATGCGGTTTCTTGTGCGGGTATTGTTGGCATTAAACATCGGCATAATATTGCGCGTGATGTTCTTGTTGATATATGCTCTCGGTCCGGAATTTCAGCTTGTAAGGAGGTGGATATTGGGCTTTATGGTGATAGGGATATATCTTTGCGCCCAGCTGATATATTACTTTACTCTTGGGATGGTGGGCTTGATGTTTGTGTTGATCTTACGGGGTCGTCACCTTTGACACAATCTGGTATGATTGATTTTATGCCAGGTCGTGCGGTTATTGAAGCTGCACAACGTAAACGTGTCAAGTATGAGGTCAAATGTGTGGATATCGGATATGGGTTCCTCCCTTTCTCTTTCTCCTCTTTTGGCGAACTTGAGAAAGATGCAGTAACTCTTCTAAAGCATATTCGACGTTTCTCTTCGACTCAAGACATAGGAGCACGGGCTGCCATTCATATTTTTAATAGGATTGGTTTCGCTATTGCTAGAGGTGTGGGGGCCCAGTTGGTTTCTCGGCTCCCCACCAATTTCTTGTAAAATCCTATTTATTGTTAATAAAAGTGATGGTTTGATATAATTAAAAAAAATAAAAATAAATAAATAATAATAATAATAATAATAGATTGGCAATGGAGACTCGCCATCCTACCTTTTGCTCTCGGGGGACTTGGTGTGTATTCTGCAGGTGATGTCTTGAACTATGCCTTCCTTACTTCTAGACTTCAATCTGCCAGCTTACAGACTAAGCTTCTCCTTAGTTCTGGTATTGTGTCTACTGGTCCCTCTTTTGATGATATATTGTGTACTTTTAATGTGAATATGGATATTGACCTTATGAGTAACCCTAGTGAGATCGCTGCCCCCAAACTTATGAAGAAATTGGCAGATATACATTTCGCACGTGTTGCCCAAACGGTTGAATCCACTTTCCATTTATCCTCTAGACAGATGGCTTTATGGAACACATTAAAAGAGGATTATACGTCAGATTGGCTTAGGGTGGTACCGATATCCGGATTGGGACGGACTATGAATGCCAGGACTTACCGATGTGGTTTGTGTTACCGGTTGGGTGTTTCTCTTTTTACTGTCCAGATGCCATGTTTAGCTTGTTCTAAGGTTTTTCCTGGAGATATTTTTGGAGATCATGTTGTATCGTGCGCAGGCTTAGTTGGTATTAAACATCGGCACAATGTTGTGCGTGATGTTTTTGTTGATATATGTTCTCGGTCTGGAGTTTCAGTTCGTAAAGAGGTGGATATTGGGCTTCGTGGAGAGAGGGACAAAACCTTACGTCCGGCCGATATGTTACTTTACTCCTGGGATGGCGGCCTTGATGTTTGTGTTGATCTTACAGGATCGTCACCTTTGACGCGTTCGTGTATGGTTGATTTTATGCCCGGTCGGGCAGTTATTGAAGCCGCACAACGTAAACGTGTCAAGTATGCAGCTAAATGCGCTGATATCGGATATGGGTTCCTCCCCTTTTCATTCTCTTCTTTTGGAGAACTTGAAAAGGATGCAGTGACCTTATTAAAGCGCATTAGACGATTCTCTATGACCCAAGACATTGGAGCACGTGCTGCTCCACATATTTTTAGTACGATTGGTTTTGCTGTAGCTAGAGGTGTGGGGGCTAAGTTGGTATCTCGGCTCCCCACTAATTTCTTGTAAAATCCTATTTGTTTTTCAATAAAGTGATGATTATAAAAAAAATAAAAAATATATAATAATAATAATAATAATAATAATAATAATAATAATAATAATAATAATAATAATAATAATAATAATAATAATAATAATAATAATAATAATAATAATAATAAATAACAACCTCCAAGATACCCGGCAACTAACTCATTTTAGAAGTAGCGTAGCGTCTGCACATTATGAGACATGATCAAGCAAATCCTTTGTCTGCGTGGCATTTGTTCCAGCCAGTTGTACTTTGGCGTGTTCGGAATGTGATAATTTCCTGAACTTGTAACTGCCAGTCACCATCAAATTTAGACGTGAAATTCAA
The DNA here is from genome assembly GCA_030686995.1 of Artemisia argyi. Lineage (NCBI taxonomy): Eukaryota > Viridiplantae > Streptophyta > Magnoliopsida > Asterales > Asteraceae > Artemisia > Artemisia argyi. The sequence continues at coordinate 165,132,215 of CM060696.1, read as the reverse complement.
AGGTGAAAGAGGGCTGCATAAGATAGAAGTTTAGGATCAGTATTTTCACATGACAGGCCACCTCATTCTATAAGTAAAAGCTATACTAACCTGGTCGATAAATCATACAGATATACAGGACAGTGTACATACCCAAATATCAACTTTCACACGTATAACTGGCTTTTTAAAGAATGGCATTGTCTGTAATAAGGTTTTATTAAGCCGGATGTAAGCTTCTCAGTGTTCCCATTAGCCGAAACATACAATTCACATCTGCACTAAATAAAATAATAATAATACAAAATCATAAAAGAATAAACACTTAAGGGAGCGTTTGGGATTACTTATTAAGAGTGGCCATTGACTTAAAAGCAGGTTCTAATTTTGGACATGATGTATATCGGTGTCAACCTGACCCGACATAATCTGGCCTGTATTGAAGTGTAAGTGTTGACCCATTTACGTGAGATGTCCAATTTTGTCGCTATCAAAGGTAACATTTGTTATCACTTACCAATGTGCCTTAAATCCAAAGTACTTCTTTAATTTAATTAAGGGCAAATGGCAGAAAAGGTACCAAACTTATGGTCCATTTCCAATTAAGGCATTATTCTTTTTTCTTGCATAAAAAGGTACCCAACAAATTTTTTTGGCGGATTTGGGTTTTTTAATAACGTTCGTTAAATCACTTCGTTAGTAAATTACATGTTTGGTCCTTGAGTTTGTATAATCATTTCATGCACCATCCACCACCACCCACTACCACTTGCCACCACCATCCGCCACCACCACCTGCCGCCTCTACCATCATCCACCACCACCTACCTCCACCACCACTGACCGTTGCCACCATACACCACCACCACCGCCAGACGCCACCACCACCACCTTAGCAATCAAGTCACTAACAGTATGTTGCAGACAAAAAGCATTATAGTTGTTAATCCATATCAACCAATATCACTGTATATTGCTACTTATTTTATCAATGCCTCTATGATCATGTTTCATTGTATATGAACCAGTATCGAAAATCATGCTGAACTTGGTGGAACTTTGAACGAGCACCATCTTAGCAGATTGGTAAGCAACTGCTACATCTTTATTAATTTCTAAAATCCAACTGAATGGCAGTTGTGATTGCCGGCTTGTTAAACATTACCTTGTCTCTTGGGATTATGCTGCTCTTAAGTTTCATGAATTTTATGTCTTGTATTCATGAAGTGCTTGCCCATAATTTTGTCCTTACCTTTGTATTTTTTGAATTAATGTCAACCAGTATGCCATTCTGAAGCCCTTTATGCTGAGGCGTGTTAAAAAGGATGTTGTTTCCGAGCTAACCAGGAAAACTGAAGTTATAGTTCATTGCAAACTGAGTTCAAGGCAACATGATTTTTATCAAGCTACAAAGAACAAGATATCTCTTGCTTATCTGATTGACAATAACCGTGGACATCTGAACGAGAAAAAGATTATGAACTTGATGAATATCGTCATTTAATTACGAAAGGTAATTTTCTATCTTCTTTCAATATCTCTTGCTTTCTTACTTCTCTAAACGGTGAACATCAACCTTTTTCTATTTAATCCGTCGTATTTACTTATGTTCTCTTTTATTGTAGGTTTGCAACCATCCAGAGTTATTTGAGAGAAACGAAGGAAGTTCGTATCTCTATTTTTATTGAGATACCAAATGCACTTCTTCCACAAGTCTGTTACTTTTTTAAAGCTTGGATATATCATATTGCTTAAAGGAGGCAATTTTAACCCATTGTTCTGGAATCTGGAATGGACTATATCGGGTTATATATACCTCTAGCGGATCAAATGAGTAAATCCTATAAACGTAATTATACATGGAACGGTTTAAATGGGTTAAACAGGTTAAAATTGACATGGAGTGTGATGCTTACAACAGCTTACAACCTCTTAGTCTCTTTATAAATAAGAGAACTAGATTTGTAACAAAATAATACAAGTTCCCCTCATGTATTAAATACATTAATTGTTTAGTTCAAAAAAACAAAACAATGTTTGTACAAGTTCTGACCTGACTCGTTTCGACCAATAGTCAACTTGACCAATTCACCACCTCTGAATTATTATTTTATATCTAATTGAGTTGTGAAATCTCAGATAAATCACCTACCGTTAGCACGACATTGCATTTAGTTAAATGAATTGAATTATTTTGCTATTTGCTTAGACTTGATTAAAAATGAGATACTTCAAGTGGAATCAATATTATTCTTTTATTAGGATCATATTAACAAATACTACTGGGATAAATCTCCAAAGTTATTTACCTTATCCAATCTATGTAATACAAAACTTTATGATGGCCAGCCTCTTGCTTTTCCATTTCTTTTCCTGTTGAACGAAAACTCAGTGTCTTCTCCTCTATGAAGCTTGTTGATTCGCCTAAATCACTCGTACCCTTAGCAATCAAGTCACTAATCGTATGTTGCAGACAAAGATGTGTTCATTGTCCTGGTACCATGAAGAAGTGTAGGAACTAGGAACTCTTACTGATATCAAAAATTCACTTGAGAACACGAACGATAAACTGAAGATATGCGTGAAGAATCAAGAATTCTTGAATTGGGAATTGCAACAAGTTAGTGGAAAAAACAGAGGAAAGAATGGTAGAATTAGTAATGGTGAAAATGATGTGTGTAATGTGTTTGATGGAATGTCAGTGAACAAGATTCTTAGAAATTAGGGTAGAGTTAGTAATGGTCCCCCTTCCCTTAATACCCCTTAATGGGGAGAGTATCATTTTTTATACCTTATGGATATAGAGGAAACAAGGGATCTTGATGGGCACCACCTAAAAAAGTATTAATATTAAATGGCAATCCCTCCACTAAGAGAAAAAAGAAACACCCCCTAAATCCATAAACACTAGTTATTTGGCATTTCAGTGATTCTAGTGTTTAAATTACACATTAAGATGGAGGTAGCTTTGATGGTTCCCAACAAGAAAAAGAGAAAAGAAAAGGAAAACAAAATGAGAGGTGTGGACAGTCTTTCATGGATGAGTTGTTTTTTTCTTTTTTCTTTTTTAATTAATGCAATATTATGTAGAATTTCAGTCAAAGGTAATTTAGGAAAAGAAACAAAATACATGAAAATGGATATTTTTTAAAGCATTGTGCAATAGATATTCTTTAAAGCACTGTGCAAAGTCAGTAAATAAAGTGAAATGCCAAAAGATACTTGAAAGTTGAAATGGGGTGTCATAATTTAATGCGTCATGATTTTTCAATTCAATTGAATTTAGAGAACACATATACTTTAATGTCTTTTAAAGGGATCCAACAACATAATACATCATCAATTGCAATGCAAAAGAGCTGCCTATTTTATTTAGACCCCTAGCCCCCACATGGCTAGTTTATTTGATATTTATTAGGAGTGGAAACGAGCCGAGCCGCTCGTGAAAAGCTCGGGATCGGATCGGTAAAAAGCTCAAACGACCCGAGCCTAAGTTTAGGCTCATTTAATAATCGAGCTCGAGCTCTATACAAAAAGCTCTAGTAGGCTCGCGAGCCTAAACGAGACCTAGAAATATATAAGTATATATATTGTCTATACGTATAAACGAGCTTAAAAGTAGCAAACGAGCTTGATCCTTATATAATTAACGAGTCGAGCCCCATTTTAACTTTGTCTCTTTAAAACATCATACAAATTAGTCGAGCCCGAGCTCGAGCTCGAGCTTTTGAAAATTTTCACGAGCCGAGCTCGAGCTCAAAATATTAGGCTCGAAACGAGCTCGAGCTCGAGCTTTATATATATAAACGAGCCGAGCTCGAGCTCTGGCAGGCTCGGGCTCGGCTCGGCTCGTTTTCACCCCTAGGCCTGTCCTGTTTGTGCTATTGTCATCTACTAAGCTTGAATCATGAACTCGGTCAAATAGCATTTATATGTTCATTGACTTCATTCAATTCATTGATCCTTTGTTAGAAAATTAGTGTAAATTTCAATTTATCTATATTTTAAATCTTTAAATATATGTGGTCAATAAAAGATGAACGTTTAAAATGATCGTACTCTATTCATTACAACCTGTAAAACCAAAAGTTTAATGTTCCGAGCTTTTTTTTTGGTTACATTATTGCTATTTATCTTTTTTAATTAATAGACATGCAGTCATGCAGATGTCATTCAAAGTTAATTGAGATACAGTAATATTTTTCTCTTTTTTTCATTATAATTTCTCTCAAGCTATTTATGTATGCATCTAATCATTTTTAGTTTTTGGATTCAACACTACTTAATCTTCTATTTCGATCAATAATGTCGATGAAAAAGATTTAGCGTTCAATGTTTTGTTGAAAAAAAAATTAAATAACAAAAAAAGATTTATCATGCAAGATTTTTGTAAAGACGGTGAATAGATGATGCATTTTTATTCATAGTATAGCAAAGTTTATATCATAAATGAACATATAAATTTGCATGGACCCGCAGAATTTTTAGAGCTCAAATATTAAACTAAATGTGCTCATAACGATAATTATTAATTAAAAGTTGACAAAAATTGTTTTCCATAATTCCATCGCCAGGAAATCATTCTTTGTAACACGCGTATTTATTGACTTGCATAGACAAAAACTACAAGTAATTATGTACGTTTCAGTCATTAATGAAGCTAACTCTAAACTAGGTTGATTTTTATGAATGTATAGAATGATCTCCAGAAATTGTACAGGTTGAGTTTTAAATTTTAATATAGAGCATTCATTCATCACGGTTCATTTATAAAGTATGGTGAGATTCATGACAATAATGTAAAGTATGTTGTTTGAAATCTTTATATAAATAATGAAGTAGTACTTGTAACAGTGTAAACAAACACAACTGCATTGTATGTATATAGAGTAGTTTAGATCGATTGGAGCCATGTCGGAGGGGTAAGTGATACTCTAGAGTAGTTTACATCAACCAACACTGTTGGATCTTTCAGGCACGTGAACATCCCATGCTCGGATATGATCTAATACAATCAAAACAATAAACTTTTCCGTTGTAGCAAGTGAAATCGTATATCAACGGGCTCCAACCCCTTTAAACATGTGACCATATATTATACTTTCTTTAGGAAAGTTCCTATAAAAAAAGAACAAGCTGATAAATTTCGTGCACTAGGTCAAAAAGCCCTTCTTGTATTACGTATAATAATTGTTGTTTAAAACTAGACATTAATTAAGCAAATGGTTAAGATAACAAGAATTAAAGACCTTAAGCAAAAATTCTAGCTTGGTATTCGCGTCTAGCATCTCACATTCCATGTTCATGGTATTCGCGACCTCCTGTTCATGGTCTCGATTTGACATGGAACCAACGTTTCATATTCGATGGTGAAGTATCATTATAATGTATAAGTGACATCCAGGGTAACGAGTGAATCACAACAAGAATCTCCTGGCCCAAGAAGATTAATTGAAAGAGATGAAACATCCAACGTGAACAAACACACCTACTATACTTGTGAGAACATGGAAGCTAATTAAGTTTATAATAAATTATATCTTTCACTTGATATTTTTAAGATCTTGAATTTTTATTTTCTTAATCATTGCTTAATTAATGTCTAGTTTTAAACAACAATTACCAAGATACATGAATTAAGGTTAAAACACTACTTTAAAAAAAATGTGAAAACACTACTAAAAAAAACCCAACTAATTTATCTACCTTTCCATCATTCTCCCCCTCCCAAGTCCCAACTATCTTCTTCATTGTGTTCCTCTTCCGAATTGGTCTTTCTCTTCTTCAATTGTATCTTTAAGGTGTCGAACTCCGATACAACTTCTGGCCAATCTTACATCCTGTTCGGCCTGAGCTACAGCTTCTTCGGTAATTGGAAACAACATTTGCGTGATCTCATCTGGATATTCTTCTTTATCAAGACAAGCAGAAACTGATTTCCAAGATGTTATCAATTTTCTTTCTCCTGTTGTCAGGGAACGACTTGGTAACATGGGTTCATCAAGTCAAGATAAAAATCGTTACCTAACCATATAAATCTAACAGGTTCTATACTCATAATGAGTATAGTACCAACATATGTTTGCAATCCACTTTGCCAGTTATTTTTGTCCTCTTTGGGCTTGTTTTTCTTGTCCTTTTGGCAAGTTTGTTTTTCTTGTCCTTTTTGGCAAGTTTGTTTTTCTTATCAAGTTTTCGAATTACTTCGTTTACCGCATGTTGTAATGCTTCATAACCAACAGGTTCCCCTTGGGAATAAGCTTCACTTATTCCAAGATGCTGATCAGTGAGGTTCCCTAAACCGAGAAGCCATGGGTTATTCCAATCTTGACCATCGACATGAAGTTTCATGCCATATAATGTTTTCCTTTCATAATGAAAGAAAAGTTCCCGGCCGGCAAGTTCGTCTGACCCCTTATACCGTATAACCAGATCCTTTCCGGTGCGAACGTTCTCCAAATGTATCCGTAAGTAGTGTAAGCACGAAAAGAAGTTTTCTGGATTTGATTGGTCAAAAGGGAAGACCTCCCGCCCATTGCCAATATTCAGCATTGGGATGAATTCTGGTAGTGGTAGTGGCGAATATCTTCGTGCCATTAAGAAATGAGAGAAATAGTGAATGGTGATATAAGAGAGAAAGGAGGAAGGTGGTGATGTTGTAGGTTTTGTGTCGGTGAGGATAGTTGAGAGAAGTGGGAAGAGTAAATGATATAAAGTATTAATAGTTGAGATGAAAGTGAAAGGTGTTGTTATTTCCGTAAGGTGGATTAGTTGGTGTATGGTGTAGGTGATTAGAGCTGTTGCGTCTGTGGCGGATGGGGGATGATGAAGAGACAGGAGATGAAGAGTGAGATTAGGGTTTTGAAAGTGAGTAAGGTAGTGATGTCTATCAATGTTTTGTTTGTTTGAAAGTGAGTGAGGTTGGTTTATATATGGAAAGAATGGTGGGTAGAATAATCTTCTTGGGTGTGTTTGTTCACAAACCTTAATTAGCTTCCATGTTCTCACAAGTATAGTAGGTGTGTTTGTTCACGTTGGATGTTTCATCTCTTTCAATTAATCTTCTTGGGCCAGGAGATTCTTGTTATGATTCACTCGTTACCCAGGATGTCATATAAGGCGAATGTTATCATATGTCCCAACATCACTCTAAGTCATGGCCAATGTGGGATTTGCCTAAGGTGTTACATACACCCCCTTAGGTTAATCTCGACCCGGGATTCAAAGGTTTGCCCCACATCACGTACGGTTTGGAGTGGCTCTGATACCATCTGTAACACCCCGCCTTATAGACCACAATATTGTCCGCTTTGCCCGAAGGCTCACGGCTCTGCTTTTGTGGCCCTCATGTCAAGGCTTCCCTGCAGGTCACCCAAACCAGTACTACTCTCACATGAGCATGCTTAACCGTATGGGCGATTAACCGTTAGACTACAAAATGCGTTGTTGTCATATAAGGTGAATGTTATCATATGTCCCAACATCACTCCAAGTCATGGCCAATGTGGGATTTGCCTAAAGTGTTACATACACCCCCCCCCTAGGGGAATCCCGACCCGGGATTCAAAGGTTTGCCCCACATCCCGTACGGCTTGGAGTGGCTCTGATACCATCTGTAACACCCCGCCTTATAGACCACAATATTGTCCGCTTTACCCGAAGGCTCACGGCTTTGCTTTCGTGGCCCTCATGTGAAGGCTTCCCTGCAGGTCGCCCAAGCTAGTACTACTCTCACATGAGCACGCTTAACCGTATGGGCGATTAACCGTTAGACTACAAAACGCATTGTTATCATATAAGGTGAATGTTATCATATGTCCCAATATCACTCCAAGTCATGGCCAATGTGGGATTTGCCTAAGGTGTTACATATTTACCTAGCATTTGGCGGGAAGGCTTGCCAATTTCTTTGTTGATTTTGTGCTTATTAAATCTGGATAGAAGTAATTTATTGCTGAAATTACCAAGTTGTATGTGTAGTTCAACCAAAGCTTCTTGTGTTAATCTATATATTTATAAAGAATGCGTTCCCATATTGAATGTGAGCATTAATGTCACAAGCCAAGAAACTCAAATATGTGGTTTAAGCTAATGAATTTATTACATTCGGAGCTTATTTTGAAGCATTTAAGACCTTTTAAGCTCAAATGTCTAAAGCCTTGGTTATGGTAATGAAGCATTAATTTGCTCTTAAATTATAATCCAATTTAATGCATTACTCCATTATGCAATAAAGTCAAAAAAAAAATCTACAACTGGTGCCAAAACTCAACCCGTCCAGTTTTCCAGCCCATTGTACAACTCAACCCGTCCAGTTTTCCAGCCCACTGTTGCATCTCATTAGCTGAAGTAGTCTCTCAAGGATAAACTTCAAGTATTATCAGGTGCAGCTGGATTCGATTATGCATATTACATCGAACTTTGTCTATAAATTTTATGCAATACCTATAATTAATTTTTTTTTCATAGATGCTTAAAGACCATATTTTGCCTATAAAGAAGTGTAGCATATACTTAAGAAGTTTTTCATTCGAATTTGATGTAATTCTTTGTCATTTTTGTTTTAGTATATCATTATTAAAAAATAACCCATTAGATTTAATCTTCTAATATTATCAGATACCCTGTAAAGTGTAAACTCATCATCATATTAGCTCGATTAGCTCAGGGTATCTGATTAGCTCGATTTGTGCGACCTATGAATTTATCCATTTAAGCTTACCAACTTATATAAGCTGCAAGTTTAAAGAGAGATAAACTCATAAACCATGAAAAAATTACAGTAACAGCATACTAGATGTCACAAAAGAGTTGGCCCTAAACTATGTAGTACTTTTATGACTAGCAAGTTAATCCAATTTTAAAGCCCATATTATTCTAGTACATAACCAGATTTTTGGGCCCCTTCTTTTTACTACATTTTAAGTTGTAATCGCTTCCTGTTCATATGCTTTTTGTACTCATGGCCGGTTACAAAGTTGGTTTTATAATTCAAGTTACACTTGAAACTCTAATGGTTATATCTTTCATATTACATTAAAGAGAAATGATTGTCCCTCACGTTATGTAATACACATTCCATAGAAACAACTTCGATGTACTATGTGTTTTGTTTAAGCAAATTTCCATCAAGCACGCCACGCCACACAAAAAGCAGACAACATAGGATTTCTAGTCCGATATTAGCCATTGTTATTTGTTAGTAAGAGATTCCATCAAGCACGCCACACAAATATATAGTTTATCTTTATGAGGGAGGTTAGTTGTGTCCACAAAGATGTGAAAATTATGAATTCAAAAGTAAATAGATTATCGTTTGAACCTAGCTAGTTTAACCAGTTTGACATCATATGCACCTCGAACAATAAATTAACCATGTGTGAATTCTAGTTGCAACGATCAATCATTATTATGATGGCTTGTGTTTATTGGAAATACCACAGATAGTGATATGTTGAAAAAGGGGTCTATGAAACACTAGAAAAGGTATAATATTTTATTATATTCTTACGTTTTGAAAAAGGGGTCTGTGAAACATGCATTTAATTGCCGCGTAAAAATTAATATATCACTAACTATACGATCATATTACCCAACCACCAATGAAACATGCATTTAATTAGGCCCTTTTTTTTACTACATTTTAAGTTGTAATCTCTTCCTGTTCATATGCTTTTTGTACTCATGGCCGGTTACAAAGTTGGTTTTATTGATGCGTGGGAATTGCACTGGGCTTTACCTCTCGAGGGATCTCGAGAAGCTTACAACCCCCACCAGGCAGTGTACCTGGTCGTTGTAGTATAGTATAGTGACAAGTACCGGGGGATTGATCGTTAAACTCAGGAATAGTGTCGCTAGGATTAGAAAGCCTAAAAACTAGGTCTAGAGGTGAGGGATGATTCTTTTTGTATTTTTATATTTTTATAAAAGTACTTAAAATCTCGGATTTTTGGAAGAGTGTGCGGAATTAGTTGCTAGTCAACTAACCCAATAACTAAGATGCAATCAAAATAAAATAACAAAAATGAAAATAAAGCTAATTACTAATGTGGTGTGAACAATATATGGAAAAATTGTGTTTACTTAGATTTCATTACTCCCTAGATATCTTTTACAGGTTGATAGTTTGTTACAATTGCGTGGATGACGGGTTATATTCCATAATACCATTCGTGGGGTGGCGTACGTACTTCCCCAACTCTATAAGCTCCTACTTTACTCCTATGTCGAGCCTGCAAGAAGCTCCTAACATGGGATCACTAGAATTCGCTCATGCATTAAATACAACCATAAAAACCTAGTATGCATTGGTTCATGTTTCTTAAGACGTTCAAGCATGTTACCCTATTGAATTCTGCCAGTTTTCTTAAGCCTAACATCGAAATCATTCATCCGTAACAATTATAAACAAGCAATCAACCCATAATCAACATCTAGGTTTCACTACATCTAAGCAAACACACAAGAGATCTAGCCTAACATGTTAAAATCAAGACAAGCGTAAGATATATTCAAACAACACATAGACATATTGAATGAATTGAAATGATACTTATCTTAATTGAACATGAAAGGTTTCAAAGGGTAAAAACCCTTGAAAATACAGTGAAAATCGTGCTAGGGTTTCTCCAAGTTATTCCTCTACTTGTTGTCTTTTTATGAATGAAAATTACAAAACTAAATATAGATTTTCCAACGTGACGGCGTCAAGAAGAGAAATCTGACGCCGTCAACTCGCCGCCCATAATAATATCGGATTGCCTAGATCCAGATCTGACGCCGTCAAGAGCAACTTTCCTCTGTCCATCACGTGTAATGGGACCATAACGGCCTATGGTGACGCCGTCATGCCCCTAGTGTAAAAACTCTCTGGATCGTCATGGAATCTATCCACTTCACCTCTTGTTTTACTCTTGACGCCGTCATGTAGAATTTGGTGACGCCGTCAGGTACTGTTCCCAACAAAGAAAATTAAGACTTTGCCGTTTTCTTCACTTTTATGCTCCAAAAACGTCCAAAATGCTTCATTTTCCAGAATTCACTCCAAAAGTACCTAAAATCACAAAAGGAACGATTTAGGGCAATATTTGATCAAATAAATTCAATTCCGGGCTTAAATGACCCCTTAAAAACGGATCATTTTTCGCCTCATCATATACCCTTACACTTGAGATTTGCTTGTCCTCAAGCGAATGCGCTTTTATTCTAATCAAAATACAAGTTAGGGGTCATTTAACACTAATATAAAAGTAATTACAACAAATAATCGTTCCACTAAAGACCAAAGACAAGCATGGAGGTCATACACTAGCACCTCACAAATAGTGTTTAGATACTCACATCTCTCGGGTGTAATAAAGTATATATCACAATATGGAAATGGAAAACATCTCTCACTACCTGTCATAGCAAAATAGATTACTATAGGCTTGGGAAAGGATCAAACCTCCACCACATGGCGTAAGCACCTAGGATAAACTATCAAAGAGGTCTTTTAAAGGGTTATAACGTTAGGTGTAGGGATATGGAATACACGGTTTTGTTGGATAAAGGCAATATTTACTGGTGGCGAATTAATCATCTTGGTTAATTACATGTACAATATGGCGTTGCTAAGCCAAGACTAGACTCGACTTAAGCTAATAAATAAAAAATAACAAAAACATAAAACAAACATAGAATAAAACGGGATGGTAGTCCGTACATTTTTTTTCTTTTCTTTTTTCTATTTTTTTTTTCTTTTTCTTAATTTTTTCGATTTTTTTTTTTTTTTTTTTTTTTTTTTTTTTTTTTTTTTGCAGACACTCTTACCCTACCATCCAAAATAATACATCATAGGGAATGAACATTCCCCTTACACTTGAATTTTTACATACTTTACAATAAACTAATCTAATAACTCGAATTAAGATAATCAAAACACTTGGAGTACTTTTAAGATTAACGCACATATGGGGGTAATAATATGATGTTCTTCCCCATTACTCCATAACATTACTACTTTACCCATGAGTCCCAATCGTCCCAAAACAATATGTACAAGGATATGACTCGACTTAGCAACCATGTAATCAATTAGATAATTAACTAAGGGTTTAAACATGTAACAATAATGCACTAAAGATGAGTGCATACACGGAAGGCTAAGGCGATTTGGGTGTACATTTAAGTGGGTTGTAACAAATTCTTCCTTTAAGTAAGATGCTTAAAGTTAGAAACGAAAAGATAGGCTCGGAGGGGTGTACTAGGGGTTTCGTGTACTAAAAATGAGTACAACGCTAATGGTGTGGGAAAAATTAATTTACTTTACTAGCCAAGTAATATGACTTAAATGGTCAAGTAATTATAATACGGGTTTAACACAAGGGTGATCCTAATGCCTCTTATCTTGTAGTAAATCCTACTACACGAATGTAGTCTCACTAGCGGTCTCGGGATGCATCACTAACGCAAGTTCTATAATCTAAATGCTACCGGTACACTCATAAGCACTAATAGTAAATGCTTTTCCTATCAAATCTAAAGGCGAACCTCACATATTTGGGTGGAAAATTTTTCTGAATGATACGGTTTTGTGCTAGTCATACAACTCCTATCCATGAGACGCTTGCTAAGGCTAAAGTTTCGCTCCTAAATGTTGTAAAAAAATTTAAATTTGGCGCTAAAAGTACACTAATAAGTATTTCTCTTAGTTTTATTACACACCTACCATCAAACAAACAAACTCAAGTGAAAGTGTATCCTATAAGGTATCATCATTTACCCTCCCCTTACACTTAGGATGAACACTGTCCCCAATGTTCAATTAAAGAATGTAAAAGTAAAACAGGTAAAAGAATGAAATCAAATACTCCCCTGATTCGTTCGGTGTGGATAGTGTGTGTGGAAAACTAGAAGGGGGTTGAATAGTTTTACGTCTTTTTAATTTTATTATGAAAACTTAGTTTAGTTTTAAAGTCTTGTTTGCTTTTAAAAACTTTGATTCTATCTTATGTGAACTCAAACCTTGAACAATATGAACAACTATATCTAAGTATGAACAATAATAATAATGTAAGCTAAGTATGTGAAATCAACACATGCATAATATAAACAATTATAGCTATATACGAGAGACAAGTAAGTAAACGTTTATTTTATAATCCTTAGTTATATTTTGTATGAAAACTATACTTGATCGAAGTGATCAATTATGTGTATGTTACCTTTTTAGTTTGATTGTAAAAACTTTGTTTTGTGAATGAAACTTTTGTTTGATCTTTAAGTAAAATCAATACTAGCACTATATGAGCAACTACATATATAAACGTCTACGTCTACAAAAGTAATAACGATATAAACAAGATAATAAGTAAGATATGGAAAGATCTAACCGCGAGACAAAGGATTTATAGTGGTTCGGCTACAAGGACACCTTCCTTGCCCTACTCCACTCCTCGAGTCACCTACTCGAGAGTTTTCTTCACTATGTCAACAAGCTCCCTTATGGCGGAGAAAACCTTACACACCAATATACACACCACAACTTCGTCACAACTTATTCACACATTCTACACACCTTCTTCACACCTAGTCACTACTTAATCACAACACTACTTCTTCACACCTATCTAGCTTCACAACTATCTACTTCACAACAATCTTCTTCACAACTATCTACTTCCTAGCTCTTTTTCTTCACAACAAACTACTGATATCTCACTACTTCTATTCACAACTTCTACTCCTAGATCTATCTAGTTACAATACTATCACACCTTTACAATGAATGTACACAACAACTAGACTATATACACAAATCTACAATACTTCACAACTTGATGTTGAAGGAGTATTATTCTCTTGCACTTTGAGAGATGAGAGGTGAGGGAATGAATCACTTGAAACAAGGATTAACAATTATATGATCAAAGGGTTTTTAGGAGGATGTTTAGAGATATTTGGATCTGAAAATTTTCGTGCAAGAGATGAGAAAAATTCCAGGTTTTAGGTGGTATTTATAGGGAAAAATTTCTGACAGAATCTGACAGGGGAGCGTGGCCGGTCCCCTTAATTGTGTGTCGGCCCCCTTAAAATTAAGGGGGCCGCCCAGCTGTAACGGCCAGAAAATCTGTCTTTTAGTGGGGAAAGTTTATTTGGTGAAAAACTAACTGATTTTGGTTAAAATTTTGAATTCATATATTTACTATGAATTAAACACTTTCCTTTATTACCAAAAATGTTTTTCAAAAATATATAATAAGTTTATTTAATTTTATAAACTTTGTATTATTTAAATAAACATCCCTTTGATCATAAAATGTATTAGTCACTTGTTTATTCATACCTTAAGTGATTATATTGGATGAGATGATATAAACTTGCTTAAAACTTGTTTACGTATTAACTTTGCGTTTAATGTTTTTATATTTTGTGATCGTCAAAACTTAGGGATATCGAAAAATATTAATAACGTTTTTATACATTATTTATATCAACAATCTCCCCCTTTTTGATGATTACAAAATCTAAACTCATTAAACTAAAAATTAATATATATGCAAGTTTTTAGTGTGAGTTTATATCACTTCTCCCCCTTTTTGTTAGCATCAAAAAGGTTATCCCGATGAATGTATAACTCCCCCTTGAAGTATGGTCCCCCTCGTTTTGAGGTCATAAGAGATCGAGATATGGAATGCTTGCAAAAATATTTAGAGCATAAGGAACATAGATATATATGCATGCAATAGATATGAAGTAACTAATAAGAATGCATGGTAATAAAACAAATGAAACATTCATTAGTAATTATGTTGAAAACATAATCATTAGTACATAAGCATATAGATATATGCTTTTCTAGCAAATTACACTAGATAATACTAAGTTGCCAAGTTGAGGTCTCTTGTACTTGCTTGGAACATAAAAGGTTTGAAATGATTTTATTTTTGGAGATGGGAAACATGGTGTTTAGGAAAGGTAGACTTTTGTGGGAATGGTGTTTGTAGAGTTTGGAGATTTTGGTGGTGAGTTTGGAGCGGAAGGATTTGCTTGAGGGTTGGTGTTTTGTGTTATGGATGATGTTGGAGAAGACCTAGTGAGGAGATACTCAATCCAAGTGAGGTGTTCATTTAAGGCCATGTTTTATTTTTGGAGAAAAATGCAACAAGAACAATTGTTGACATGATTCTCAAGATGGATCAAGTTGTTGGGTGGTGATGAGTTGGTGGATGAAGGTTGTTGATCCAAATTGCTTTAAGCAAGAAGAGCACTAAGCTCATGTGCTTCTTTAAGTTCTTTAACAAACTTTTTATGTTCGGAAGATGGTTATGAAGGTGGAGTTGGATATTGATTATTGATTGTGGATTGAACATGGAACATAGGTTTCATGTATGGATGAGTTTTGATGGTTGTTGTTTAAAGATTGAGTATGTTCCTCAAGAGTGTCATTTGGAAGAAATGAATTGGGTGAATGTGGAATTTCATTAGTGAGGGTGATTGTGAGATTGTCTTGTTGAGACACAAGAGAGGTTTCATTTGGGTAATCATGAATGGATGAGGATGAATGTATGGAAGAATGGGATTTTTCATGAGTGGATTTGTAGTTTGACCAAAATGTGAAGTGTTGGGAGTGAGATTGGGATTTTTGTTTTGAGATGGAGTATGCTCTTCATATGAATTTTATGGGTGAGATGAAAGTGTATTTTTGGGAGTAAGGATGGAAACGAATGTGGATAGAGTAATTGTGTGAGGATGTGTGATACAAATTGCGTTGTGCAAGGTGCATAGTATTGAGATCACGAAGATGATGGAGTTAGTCAAGTACTTCACGAAACTTCAAGGTTTACAAGGAAGATGATGATGAAGGAATTTTGTAATGTTGTTGGAAAAGAGAGTGAGGTGTAATATTGATTATTGTTTGGATGTTGAGATTTTTCAATGAAAGGATTGTTTGGAGGAGATAGATGATATGTAGGTATGTAGTTGGGAGCATAGGTAGATGCTTGACCATTATGAGGATTGAGATAGGGTTCTTTTGAGTGATCTTGAGGTTTGTGTATCATGAAGTATGGTTTGGCCTTCATGGGTTAAGTTATAGTGGTGATGACACACTTTGTAGAGTGTAGGGAATGATTCCATGGTTAAATCTTTTTGTGAGGATGACTAGATGGAGTTATTGGTGAGGATGGGAGATGAGTATCAAGTGATGTGATTGGTGAGAGTGAAATAGCGATGTTCACGGAAGGGATGCCTTGGTTTTTCATATCACTTTGGTGGTTTGAGTGTGTAAAGGTTATGAGGTTTGAGTGTAAGGTAGAAGGGTATGGGTGAGTAAAGGTTATGAGATTTAAGTGTGTAAAGATTATGAGGTTTGGTTTTGGGCAAGTCCAACTCTTTAGGCAACTATGCATGTATTATCTTAATGGAATATGCATGAAAAGTATATAGACAAATAAACATGTAATATAATTACAACTACGCATGCATGCAAACTTAATAAAGTAATAAATCAAGCAATTAAGGCATTCTTCCTAACATGACTAACTTAGTGCAAGGGCAAAAGCAACTAATGAGTGAGACACTAGTGATGGAACAAATGTGATAGTGTAATTCTTGATTTTGTTCTAGTGTATGCCTATATGAAACAAATACGGAGTTAAGATCGTTACGACTCCTAAACAAATTTTCCTAAAAAACGATCCTTGATCTCCTTGATTTAGCTTTGCTCACTTCTAAGTGTCATGTATATGTATATATTGGATTATATATATAGACAACGAGAGTGAGACTATTGTGCATGGTTTGATAGAAA
Source organism: Artemisia argyi (assembly GCA_030686995.1). Classification (NCBI taxonomy): domain Eukaryota; kingdom Viridiplantae; phylum Streptophyta; class Magnoliopsida; order Asterales; family Asteraceae; genus Artemisia; species Artemisia argyi. Next base: position 165,115,444 of record CM060696.1, on the reverse strand, counting down.
AATGTTTTTATCATTATTCAACAATGAGTTTTCCTAATCATGAGAATGATTTCAAAATGAATTGAGGTTTTCTTTTGAGAGTATATATGCAAAAACAAAATATCTCAATTCCTGATTTTTGTGCAAAACAGAATCCTAGACTCAGATTTGAGAAGAAAGAAAAGAAAATTAAATATTTTTATGCTCAGATGGCCGGCCCCCTTAAAGTGAGGCCGGTCCCCTTAATTTTAAGGGGGTCGCACTTATAGATTTAAGGGGTCCGCCCATCTGACAGAATTTTTTTTTTTCAGAACTTTGATTTTTCAGAAGATTTTAAGTATTCCAAGAATTTAATCAATTTGCTCCATCATTCCTAATCCTAAATGCAAGTAATTAAATAGTTCATGCTTAAGGGGTTTGGTAAACATATTGGCAATGTTATCTTCCAAAACTACCTTTTCTACATAACCTATGATCATAAGTGATTGATGAAGTTGTTTTATATGAGTGTTGAATAGGGTATATCCTAACTTCTATAGCTCCTTTGTTGTCGCACACTTATCTAACTTAATGCCATAGTCTACGAGAGCTTGTTTCATCCATAGTTTTCTAACACGAGAAATCTAATCTTACTTCTATGTTAATAATTAATCCACTTGACTCATTTCACTTCATCACCATGAGTTTTCTACTAGTGGACATAGAAGATTTCTATTTTCTATGTTGTTCGACAACGAACAATTTTATTATAATCCTAGGAAAGCCAACTAAGAGGGGTTCATAATGCGTGAGTAAGTAAGTATAACTAGCTATATAACTAAGCATTAATCTAACTAGTTGTTTATCTAAGCATGCAAATTATAGCGATGAACTTAAAAGAAACGCGTACCTTTTAGTCTTCAATGGAATATCTTCAAGCACTTCAAGTGACCATGTAGACTTATAGAAGTCATTAGTAGATGATATTCCAACTACTTCCAAGATTGACAGCTTAGCCACTTGGTCCCCATTGTCTCATTGGTCCAAAGTTGTTTGGTCCAAACATATTCAACATTTGGCTAGGATGCATGTATGGTGGTAATATTCCCCAAGGATTGTAACTTGGTTGATAATTCCATATTTGATGACTAGTATTGTTATAGTTTTGTCTATTTTGGTTTCTTCTAGGTTTAGGTGTTTTAGATCGAGTATGAAGATTATTTGGTTTTCTTGGTGGTGGAGTTTTAGATCTTAATTTAGATTTGGAGGATCCTATTTCGGTCTTTAAGGATGGTTTATAAAAAGTTTTTACTTTTTCATCATTCGCAATGGGTATTTTTCTATCTTTTGTAAGTATATATTTAGGTTTTGATTCTAATGATTTTTGTTTACTAGATTCACATTCAAACTTTATACTTTTATATTCACTAGTTGAAACATTAGTTGAGATTAATCCTATACCGGTTTTATCTCCCGAAGTTTCTTGAACACTTATTATTTTCTTAAGTGGGTTACTACTATTTTTAAACTTGTCAGGTTTGAAAATTTCATCTTTAAGTTTTTCGTTTTCATTTTTAACCTCTATGCATGTTTTACATTCTATAAAAACTTCTTTTACTTTTTCCAAATGTTTTAGTTTAATTTTTAATTCGAGTACTTCATTTTCTAATAGATTATTAATATGTTTTAGTGACTTATTTTTAGCTATAACCTTTTGACCTAATTTGCATAACCTATTATATTCACTATCTAGGTCTTTTTCGTCTAATGATAAATTTTCATCACTAAAGTATTCGGTTTTGGAACGTACCTCGCTTGATGTCTTAGCCATAAGACACTTATCCTCATTTGTGATTTCTTTTTCATCGTCATCGCTATCACTCCAAGCTCCTCCAACAAACGCCTTTTGATTTTGATCTCTTGGCATCATTGGATATTTTCCGATGAGATGATTTGGATCACCACATTTGAAGCACTTCCTATTACTTTTGCCATTTTTGTCATCTTTATTTCTTTGGTTTGCTTTCCTTTCATTATGCGGTTCTCTACCGAATCTTCCTCGCCTTTTGAAGAATTTCTTGAAGTCTCTTACGGCCATCGCATATTCTTCGTCATCACTTTCGGAGGTTGAGCTATCCTCCTTACTAGATTCCTTCCTAGCTTTCAACGCAATTGACTTGCTTTGCTCTCTTTTTTCATTGACCATCTCGGAGTTTTTCTTTATTATTGCTTCATAGACTTTCAGGTTGCCGATCAACTCATCAAGTTGAAGAGTTGACAAGTTCTTCGATTCTTCAATCGCCGTAACTTTAGCTCGCCATTTTGGATGAAGAGCCCTAAGAAATTTCCTAACAAAATTCTTACTAGAAAAATTCTCATCAAGTGCTTTTAAACTTGTGATGATAGTGTTAAACCTAGCAAAAGCATTATCTATTGATTCCTCCTCCGGAATCGTAAATTGTTCATATTGTTGAACAAGAAAATCTATTTTGTTATCTTTAACTTGACTATTACCTTGGTGAAAGATTAGTAAAGAATCCCAAATTTCTTTTGCGGTTTTACACATAAAAATTCTTTCATATTCTTTGCGTGGTAACGCATTATAAATAACCATTTTAGCCTCATTATTTTTTGCTAGTTTCTTTTTCAAATCATCATTTTGTTTTTCAAAAGATACAATTTCATCCATTTTAGTTTCAAAATTATATTGAATAGGGGGAAAATCACCAAAGGTAATGACATGCCAAAGATCAAGATCTTTTGATTTCACATAAGTTTCGAATCTATTTTTCCAATAAAGAAAACCATCACTTTCAAATAATGGTGGTCTTTGCATAGATTGCCCTTCTAAATATTTTCCCGATTCCATAGATCGATACAAGTTTTAAAATACAGTATATTTTAAAAATCTTGTTTAACGTAGCTCTGATGCCAATTGTGGAAAACTAGAATGGGGGTTGAATAGTTTTACGTCTTTTTAATTTTATTATGAAAACTTAGTTTAGTTTTAAAGTCTTGTTTGCTTTTAAAAACTTTGATTCTATCTTATGTGAACTCAAATCTTGAACAATATGAACCACTATATCTAAGTATGAACAATAATAATAATGTAAGCTAAGTATGTGAAATCAACACATGCATAATATAAACAATTATAGCTGTATACGAGAGACAAGTAAGTAAACGTTTATTTTATAATCCTTAGTTATATTTTGTATGAAAACTATACTTGATCGAAGTGATCAATTATATGTATGTTACCTTTTTAGTTTGATTGTAAAAACTTTGTTTTGTGAATGAAACTTTTGTTTGATCTTTAAGTAAAATCAATACTAGCACTATATGAGCAACTACATATATAAACGTCTACGTCTACAAAAGTAATAACGATATAAACAAGATAATAAGTAAGATATGGAAAGATCTAACCGCGAGACAAAGGATTTATAGTGGTTCGGCTACAAGGACACCTTCCTTGCCCTACTCCACTCCTCGAGTCGCCTACTCGAGAGTTTTCTTCACTATGTCAACAAGCTCCCTTATGGCGGAGAAAACCTTACACACCAATATACACACCACAACTTCGTCACAACTTATTCACACCTTCTACACACCTTCTTCACACCTAGTCACTACTTAATCACAACACTACTTCTTCACACCTATCTAGCTTCACAACTATCTACTTCACAACAATCTTCTTCACAACTATCTACTTCCTAGCTCTTCTTCTTCACAACAAACTACTTATATCTCACTACTTCTATTCACAACTTCTACTCCTAGATCTATCTAGTTACAATACTATCACACCTTTACAATGAATGTACACAACAACTAGACTATATACACAAATCTACAATACTTTACAACTTGATGTTGAAGGAGTATTCTTCTCTTGTACTTTGAGAGATGAGAGGTGAGGGAATGAATCACTTGAAACAAGGATTAACAATTATATGATCAAAGGGTTTTTAGGAGGATGTTTAGAGAGATTTGGATCTGAAAATTTTCGTGCAAGAGGTGAGAAAAATTCCAGGTTTGAGGTGGTATTTATAGGGAAAAATTTCTGACAGAATCTAAAAGGGGAGCGTGGCCGGTCCCCTTAATTGTGTGTCGGCCCCCTTAAAATTAAGGGGGCCGCCCTTATAATTAAGGGGGCCGCCCAGCTGTAACGGCCAGAAAATCTGTCTTTTAGTGAGGAAAGTTTATTTGGTGAAAAACTAACTGATTTTGGTTAAAATTTTGAATTCATATATTTACTATGAATTAAACATTTTCCTTTATTACCAAAAATGTTTTTCAAAAATATATAATAAGTTTATTTAATTTTATAAACTTTGTATTATTTAAATAAACATCTCTTTGATCATAAAATGTATTAGTCACTTGTTTATTCATACCTTAAGTGATTATGTTGGATGAGATGATATAAACTTGCTTAAAACTTGTTTACGTATTAACTTTGCATTTAATGTTTTTATATTTTGTGATCGTCAAAACTTAGGGATATCGAAAAATATTAATAACATTTTTATACATTATTTATATCAACAGTGTGGTACCAAGGTTAGATCTTCCTCCAAGAAAATGAACAATCAAAGCTTCCCTTCCAGAATATAAATCATCTTCTTGTCATACATAACCTGTTAATCCTGAGAAAACAAACAAGGCAACTCGCGTAAAATCGGCGGCAATCTATATATACTAATAAATCCTAGAAAACAATGTAAGATATAATACTTGTGGAATGAATGTTTGCAGATTTCCTGGAGTTTATAAAACTAAAGATTTAACAAAAACTTTAAGACTCCGTTAGAAAAACAAAACTAGCAAAATTTCCAGAACTTTACACATGACGCCGTCAGGAATTAATTCCTGACGCCGTCAGAAGTGACCTGCAGAAATCTTTATGTTAAGTTTCCGGAAAATTTCTGGAAAAACTTATGTCCTACTTCCTGGAAAATCCTGCAAAACATCATTATGACTCGGTACAAGCATTTGACTCTAACAAATACGAATATACATGTTCATTTAATATTATGCATAATCATAATCTATTTTGTTTCTTAAAAACATATTTGGGGTACCCCTTACACTTATCTTTTGCGAAATACCTTTGGATGAAGTTAAGACGAAGTCAAACGACAAAATAAAGTATTTTCACCATTTAGTTTTGAAACATGATCTACCAACAATAAAAATAAAGCATGCATACGGAAACAAATAACAATCAAACAAATAAAAATCACAAAAAACATGGGTTGCCTCCCAAGAAGCGCTTTTCTTTATTTACGAGTCTTGTAGCTAGACTCAAGGTCATGGGCAATTACGTGACATGGGTGAGTTCCTCATTGAGGACATCTTTGGGATCAAGCTTAGGATTCAATTTCTTATCGGTTTTCTTAGTACGGTATGACCTTTCAAACTTTTCTCCATCCGGATCATACAAAATCATCTTCATATGCCATGATCCGTCACCTTCCTTAGGTGGCTTGTCCCACCTCCATTTACACTTATCCCCCTCTCTTTTCCACTTGTTCATCTATATGTTAATAGGCATTACGCCTAAGAACTCAATCATTTTCCACTTGTTCCGCCGAATGTGTTTTATCGATGAAATATTTTTCTAGATAGAATGGGCGTTGAGGTCCTATAAAGTTTCTTTCTATCCAAGGTCCATATCTAGATGGTCTCCTATTCATCTCTACCCAATGTGGTGTCCGTTCGTCCTCACAATCGTAGCTATGTTTCTTAACATCATATACCGACCAAGTATCGCCCTCACCTACCACTATCTTAAACTCCTTACAATCTATCATGGCGCTAGCGGTTGCTAAAAATCCTCTTCCTACTAACAATGGGCATGTAGTATCACTAACCATATCTAGGACGTGAAAATCCGCTAAAATAGTTAACTTCCCTACGTGAACAACTACATCCTTGATCATCCCAACCGGGTGGGCAATACTCCCATCCGCTAGACCAATTAATACCTCTGTTTCCTCTAACTTTCCTAGCTTAAGAGTGGTGAAAAGGGATAAGGGAATCAAGTTGAGGCTTGATCCTAAATCGGCTAGTGTGTCGAAAGCTTCGGATTTTCCTATCTTACAAGGCAAAACAAATATGCCCGGATCATCAAGCTTCTTAGGCAACTTGCTTTGAACGAAGGCGGTCCTATTTTTACCTAGTTTAAATTTCTCATATTTTTCAAGGAGGGCACTATAGTGGGGAGCACGGGCTAAGACATCAATGACGGGGCCTTCAAAGTGGAGCTCCTTGAATTCATCGTCAAGGTCTTGTGTAGGAGGTGTTTCAACTATGCTTTTGACCGGTTTGATATTGGGTGTTTCATTTGATTGGTCCTTATGAAGAATTTGGTTTTGCTTGAAACACGTGCTCATTGATTTAACCGAGTAGTATTGCGGACAAGAAGTGGGTGACGAAACCGATGATATGGAATTAACGTTTAGTTTCGGATTCTTGACCGTGTCGCTTGGGAGTGCTCCCATTTCTCGGTCATTGAGAACTTTCAACAATGTGTCAATTTTGGTGGTCATTTCGCTTTGTTTTGTTTGAAATCGGCTTAAAATTTAGATATGCGAGCTTCTTGAGATGCCATAAACTTGGACATCAATACTTCAAAATTATTCGTACTACTGATGAGTGGGGTTTGCACCAGGCTTTACCTATCGAGGGATCTCAAGAAGCTTACAACCCCCACCAGGCAGTGTACCTGATCGATGTAGTATAGTATAATGACAAGTACCGGGGGATTGATCGTTCAGCTAGGAATAGTGTCGCTAGGATTAGAAAACCTAAAGACTAGGTCTAGAGATGAGGTATGATTCTTTTTGTATTTTTATATTTTTTAGGAAAGCAAGTAAAAATCTCGGGTTTGAAGGATTTGGGCGGAATTAGTTGCTAGTCAGCTAACCCAATACTAAGATGCAATCAAAATAAAATACTAAAAATGAAAATAAACTAAATTATACTAAAGTTGTGAGCAATATGTGGGATAAATGTGTTTACTTAGATTTCACTACTCCCTAGATATCTTTTACACGTTAATTACTTGTTATAGTTGCGTGGATGACGGATTGTATTCCTTAATACCATTCATGGGGTGGCGTACTTACTTCCCCAATCCTATGAGTGCCTACTTCACTCCTATGTCGAGCCGGCTAAGAAGCTCCTAACATGAGATCATTAGAATTTACTCATGCATTAAATACAACCAATAAAACCTAGTACACATCGGTTCATGTTTCCTAAGACGTTCAAGCATGTTACCAAATGGAGATCTGCCAGTTTTCTTAAGCCTAACATTGAAATCATTCATCCAATACAACCATAAACAAGTAATGAACACATAATTAACATCTATGTTTCATTAGATCTAAGCAAACACAAGATAAATCTAGCCTAGCATGTTGAAATTAAGACAAGCACAAGATATAGACAACCAACACATAGACATATTGATTGAATTAAGAGAAGACTTTTCTCAATAACACATGAAAGGATTCAAGGGTTGAAAACCCTTGAAAAGCTGTAAAATTCGTACAAGGTTCGGCCCTAGGGTTTCTCCACATAAGTTCCTCTTTAATGAATGAAAAATAGAAAACTATATATAGATTTTAGAAGGTGACGGCGTCAAGAAAAAATGTCTGACGCCGTCATCTCGCCGTCAAATAATTCCTCGGACTGCCTAGATCTGGATCTGACGCCGTCATGTGTACACCTTATGCAGGCCGTCATGAATTTCACTCTTGACGCTCTTGTTGTGACGCCTTCAGGTTTCTTCTGGGTCGTCATGGATTTTACTCTTGACGCCGTCAGGAATTCCTTCTTGACGCCGTCATACACTGTTCCCAGCATGGAAAATTAAGTCTTTGGCGTTTTCTTCACTTTTATGCTCCAAAAACGTCCGAACTGCTTCCTTTTCCAGATTTCTCTCCCAAAGTACCTAAAATCACAAAAGGAACGATTTAGGGCAATATTTGAACAAATAAATTCAATTCCAGGCTTAAATGACCCCCTAAAAGTGGTTCATTTTTCGGCTCATCGTATACCCTTACACTTGAGATTCGCTTGTCCTCAAGCAATTGCGCTTTTATTCTAATAAAAATACAAGTTAGGGGTCATCTAACACTAATATAAAAGTAATTACAACAAATGAGTACAACGCTAATGGTGTGGGAAAAATTAGTTGACTTAACTAGCCAAGTAATATGACTTAAATGGTCAAGTAATTATAATACGGGTTTAACACAAGGGTGATCCTAATGCCTCTTATCATGTAGTAAATCCTACTACACGAATGTAGTCTCACTAGCGGTCTCGGGATGCATCACTAACGCAAGTTCTAGAATCTAAATGCTACCGGTACACTCATAAGAACTAATAGTAAATGCTTTTCCTATCAAATCTAAAGGTGAACCTCACATATTTGCGTGGAAAATTTTTCTTAATGGTACGGTTTTGTGCTAGTCATACAATCTCTTATCCATGAGACACTTGCGATGGCTAAAGTTTCACTCCTAAATGTTGTAAAAAAATTTAAATTTGGTGCTAAAATTGCACTAACAAGTATTTCTCATAGTTTTATTACACATCTACCATCAAACAAACAAACTCAAGCGAAAGTGTATTTGTAAGGTATCATCATTTTACCCTCCCCTTACACTTAAGATGAACATTGTCCCCAATGTTCAAGTAAAGAATGTAAAAGTGATATAAGTAAAACAAATGAAATCAAATACTCCCCTGATTCGCTCGGTATGGATAATAAGGTGGCCAGGTTAGATCTTCCTCCAAGAAAATGAACAATCAAAGCTTCCCTTCCAGAAAAATAATCATCTTCTTGTCATACATAACTTGTAAATCCTGAGAAAACAAACAAGGCAACCTCGCATAAAATCGGCGGCAATCTACATATGTTACTAAATCCTAGAAAACAAAATAAGATATAATGCTTGTAGAATGAAGCTTGCAGATTTCCTGGAGATTATAAAACTTAATAATTCAACAAAAACTTCAACACTCCGTTAGAAAAACAAAATCGGTAAAATTTCCAGATTTTTACATGTGACGCTGTCAAGAGCAAACTCATGACGCCGTCAGAAGTGACCTGCAGAAATTCTTATGTTAAGTTTTCAGAAAATTTCTGGAAAAACTTGGTTCTACTTCCTGGAAAATCCTGCAAAACTTCATTATGACTCGATACAAGCATTTGACTCTAACAAATATGAATATACATGTTCATTTAATATTGTGGAGAATCATGATCGGTTTGTTTCTTAAAAACATATTTGGAGTTTCCCCTTACACTTATCTTTTGCAAAAATACCTTTGGGTGAAGTTAAGACTAGGCCAAACAACAAAGTAGAGTATTTCCACTATTTAGTTTTGAAACATGATCTACCAACAATAAAAATAAAGCATTCATACGAAAGCAAATAACAAACAAACAAAATAAAATCACACAAAGCATGGGTTGCCTCCCAATAAGCGCTTTTCTTTATTTACGAGTCTTGTAGCTAGACTCTAGGTCATTGGTTACCGTGTATCGCTTATGCTCACATAACCAAGCGTGAGCCATCTAATAGTCGCCTCATCTTTCTTATAATCATCTCCTAACTCTAAACATCCACGATAGTATCTTTTATTCTTTTCATGAGTATATTTAAGCCCTTTTCTCTTATCATTCTCACTTAGCATTTCTATGGGTAGATACCTACTACATTTCTCCATGGAAAAATCCTTGAACCTAGGGTGTGCACGGGGAATTTGGTAGACAAAATCTTCATCCCCATCCGAGAATTTAATTACCCCTTCCATAAGTTTTTCATCATGGTTGGTCAACCTTTTGAAAGGTTTTCCAAACACAACTTGGGTTAACTTACTATCAATAAATTCTTCTAGATTCTCCATAACCATAAACTCAATAAGATAAATCAAGCTTCCTACAAACACATGCAATGGTATTGCCCTAGCAATAATATTTTCCCCTTTGTATTCTAATTCATCTACCATGATTTTATTATAATCATTACGCGAGATTATGTTTATTGGGAGAGATGAGTTAAGATAGGCGTTAAAGCTCCTAAATCCGATCTTACAAGGAAATTGCATGTTGAATGAACTATCACTCTCAATCCTTGTTCTAGGGTCGACATACCTAAGAGGGTTCACTTCCTCTTCCATCCTATCCTCATTAATCACATCACCATCATCAAGATCCTCATCGGAGTCTGAATAGTAAAAAGGACTAGCCCTATGGTCATTATCATGGTCAGACTCCTCTAACTCAGAATTATTGTCAAAGTGGTGGTTAGGCGAGAGGTTAGGTGGGTTCTCATTTTCCACTAAAGGGATTGGGGCGGGCATTTGGAAAATCCTACGATGAAAAACACGAAAAACAGGAATCAAACGATCAATGTTATTGTTATCCATCGAGACAATTTACGAACAAAGGAAACAAAGAAATAAGATAGACTAAAGAGAACCTAAAAAAATACAAATAAAATCTTACTAGAAAGGAATCTAGCAAGTAGACCTAATAAAAAGAGATTCTAACCTAGACAATAACTATTCCCCAGGCTGCGGCGCCAAAAACTTGATGCGTGGGGTTTGCACCAGGCTTTACCTCTCGAGGGATCTCGAGAAGCTTACAACCCCCACCAGGCAGTGTACCTGATCGATGTAGTATAGTATAATGACAAGTACCGGGGGATTGATCGTTCAGCTAGGAATAGTGTCGCTAGGATTAGAAAACCTAAAGACTAGGTCTAGAGATGAGGGATGATTCTTTTTGTATTTTTATATTTTTTAGGAAAGCAAGTAAAAATCTCGGGTTTGAAGGATTTGGGCAGAATTAGTTGCCAGTCAACTAACCCAATACTAAGATGCAATCAAAATAAAATACTAAAAATGAAAATAAACTAAATTATACTAAAGTTGTGAGCAATATGTGGGAGAAATGTGTTTACTTAGATTTCACTACTCCCTAGATATCTTTTACACGTTAATTACTTGTTATAGTTGCGTGGATGACGGATTGTATTCCTTAATACCATTCATGGGGTGGCGTACTTACTTCCCCAATCCTATGAGTGCCTACTTCACTCCTATGTCGAGCCGGCTAAGAAGCTCCTAACATGAGATCACTAGAATTTACTCATGCATTAAATACAACCAATAAAACCTAGTACACATCGGTTCATGTTTCCTAAGACGTTCAAGCATGTTACCAAATGGAGATCTACCAGTTTTCTTAAGCCTAACATTGAAATCATTCATCCAATACAACCATAAACAAGTAATGAACACATAATTAACATCTATGTTTCATTAGATCTAAGCAAACACAAGATAAATCTAGCCTAGCATGTTGAAATTAAGACAAGCACAAGATATAGACAACCAACACATAGACATATTGAATGAATTAAGAGAAGACTTATCTCAATAACACATGAAAGGATTCAAGGGTTGAAAACCCTTGAAAAGCTGTAAAATTCGTACAAGGTTTGGCCCTAGGGTTTCTCCACATAAGTTCCTCTTTAATGAATGAAAAATAGAAAACTATATATAGATTTTAGAAGGTGACGGCGTCAAGAACAAATGTCTGACGCCGTCATCTCGCCGCCAAATAATTCCTCGGACTGCCTAGATCTGGATATGACGCCGTCATGTGTACACCTTATGCAGGCCGTCATGAATTTCACTCTTGACGCTCTTGTTGTGACGCCTTCAGGTTTCTTCTGGGTCGTCACGGATTTTACTCTTGACGCCGTCAGGATTTCCTTCTTGATGCCGTCATACACTGTTCCCAGCATGGAAAATTAAGTCTTTGGCGTTTTCTTCACTTTTATGCTCCAAAAACGTTCGAATTGCTTCCTTTTCCAGATTTCTCTCCCAAAGTACCTAAAATCACAAAAGGAACGATTTAGGACAACATTTGATCAAATAAATTCAATTCCGGGCTTAAATGACCCCCTAAAAGTGGTTCATTTTTCGCCTCATCAACTACCATAGTTATTAAAATGATTGTTGTTTAAAGTACGGTTAGCGGGTGGACCGTTTGGTTGGTAACGATTAGGCGGATTGGAAGAATTGTTTTGGTTTTGTTTCCACCTAAGGTTCGGGTGATTTTTCCAAGAAGGGTTGTAGGAATCACCATAAGGGTTTGGCTCGGGTTTGAAAGTGTACCACATATCTCCCGCTTCGTTGGTACGCGAAGATGCGTAGTCCGCAAAAGCTGTTCCGGGGAGTTTCACGCAATCACGAGTGTCATGGGGACCACTACATAATTCGCATGAAGAAGTGATTTTGTTCACTTGGCTTGAAGGCTTAGGAGCTTCGTAAGATTTCATGAGAAACTTGACTTGGTCCTCAAGTTCCATGATCCTACGATCGGGAGTGCTAGAATTGTTCGAAGGCAAAGATATTGCCTTGACCGTTTTGTTCAAATCACGGGGATCATTCCAACTTTCATCTTGACGTTGTTGGAACATCAAGATATCATTTCTAAGCTTGTTAGTTCTCCCCGGTGGGAAAAATTGAGCAAGGAAACGAGTGGTGAGATCATCCCATGAGGTGATAGATCCCACGGGTAAACATTTAAGCCATTGACTAGCTTGATCAGGTAGAGAGAATTGGAATAGGCGTAATCGGGTTGACTCTCTAGTTGTAACATCAAGGTCTATAGAATCTACGATTTTAAGGAAGTCCTTGAGATGTTGGTTAGGATCTTCGGAACGAAGTCCATGGAATGCACATCCGCTTTGCACCAACCGGATGGTGTCGGATCGCAAGGGGGACACATTGGCTCCTTAAGTGAGCTCAATAGTGTTTCGATAGCCTTGGTGGCTAGGACGGGAATACTCTCCTAGGGTTCGAGGCCTAAGAGGTTGGTTTGCTAGTGGTGGGTTTTGTTGTGGTGGGTTGATGGGTTCAAAGACGTTACCACCTTCCATGATGTCAGATGGTAAAGATTACGAACAAAGACACGAAGAAATAGATAGACTAAAGAAAACCTAAAAAATAAAAATAAAATCTTACTAGAAAGGAATCTAGCAAGTAGACCTAATAAAAAGAAATCCTAACCTAGACAATAAGTATTCCCCGGGCTGCGGCGCCAAAAACTTGATGCGTGGGAATTGAACCAGGCTTTACCTCTCGAGGGATCTCGAGAAGCTTACAACCCTCACCAGGCAGTGTACCTGATCGTTGTAGTATAGTACAGTGACAAGTACCGGGGGATTGATCGATAAACTCAGGAATAGTGTCGCTAAGATTAGAAAGCCTAAAAACTAGGTCTAGATGTGAGGGATGATTCTTTTTGTATTTTTATATTTTTATAAAAGCAATTAAAATCTCGGGTTTTTGGAAGAGTGGGCGGAATTAGTTGCTAGTCAACTAACCCAATAACTAAGATGCAATCAAAATAAAATAACAAAAATGAAAATAAAGCTAATTACTAATGTGGTGTGAACAATAAATGGGAAAATTGTGTTTACTTAGATTTCATTACTCCCTAGATATCTTTTACAGGTTGATAGTTTGTTACAATTGCGTGGATGATGGGTTATATTCCTTAATACCATTCGTGGGGTGGCGTACGTACTTCCCCAACTCTATAAGCTCCTACTTCACTCCTATGTCGAGCCTGTAAGAAGCTCCTAACATGGGATCATTAGAATTCGCTCATGCATTAAATACAACCATAAAAACCTAGTACGCATTGGTTCATGTTTCTTAAGACGTTCAAGCATGTTACCCTATGGAAGTCTGTCAGTTTTCTTAAGCCTAACATTGAAATCATTCATCCGTAACAATAATAAACAAGCAATCAACCCATAATTAACATCTAGGTTTCACTACATTTAAGCAAACACACAAGAGATCTAGCCTAACATGTTAAAATCAAGACAAGCGTAAGATATATTCAAACAACACATAGACATATTGAATGAATTGAAAGGATACTTATCTTAATTGAACATGAAAGGTTTCAAAGGGTAAAAACCCTTGAAAATACAATGAAAATCGTGCTAGGGTTTCTCCAAGTTATCCCTCTACTTGTCCTCTCTTTATGAATGAAAGTTACAAAACTATATATAGATTTTCCAACGTGACGGCATCAAGAAGAGAAATCTGACGCCGTCAACTCGCCGCCCACAATAATATCGGATTGCCTAAATCCAGATATGACGCCGTCAAGAGCAACTTTCCTCTGGCCGTCACGTGTAATGGGACCATGACGGCCTATGGTGACACCGTCATGCCCCTAGTGTAAAAACTTTCTGGATCGTCATGGACTCTATCCACTTCACCTCTTGTTTTACTCTTGACGTCGTCATGTAGAATTTGGTGACGCCGTCCGGTACTGTTCCCAGCAAGGAAAATTAAAACTTTGCCGTTTTCTTCACTTTTATGCTCAAAAACGTCCAAAATGCTTCCTTTTCCAGAATTCACTCCAAAAGTACCTAAAATCACAAAAGGAACGATTTAAGGCAATATTTGATCAAATAAATTCAATTTCGGGCTTAAATGACCCCCTAAAAATGGATCGTTTTTCGCCTCATCATTTATAATTCAGGTTACACTTGAAACTCTAATGGTTATATCTTTCATATTACATTAAAGAGGAATGATTGTCCCTCACATTATGTGATACACATTCCATAGAAACAACTTCGATGTACTATGTGTTTTGTTTAAGCACATTTCCATCAAGCACGCCACGCCACACAAAAAGTAGACAACATAGGATTTCTAGTCCGATTATTAGCCATTGTTATTTGTTAGTAAGAGATTCCATCAAGCACGCCACACAAATATATAGTTTATCTTTATGAGGGATGTTAGTTGTGTCCACAAAGATGTGAAAATTATGAATTCAAAAGTAAATAGATTATCGTTTGAACCTAGCTAGTTTAACCAGTTTGACATCATATGCACATCGAACAATAAATTAACCATGTGTGAATTCTTGTTGCAACGATCAATCATTATTATGATGGCTTGTGTTTATTGGAAATACCACAGATAGTGATATGTTGAAAAAGGTGTCTATGAAACACTAGAAAAGGTATAATATTTTATTATATTCTTACGTTTTGAAAAAGGGGTCTATGAAACATGCATTTAATTGCCGCGTAAAAATTAATATATCACTAACTATACGATCATATTACCCAACAACCAATGAAACATGCATTTAATTGGGCCCCTTTTTTTACTACATTTTAAGTTGTAATCACTTCCTGTTCATATGCTTTTTGTACTCATGGCCGGTTACAAAGTTGGTTTTATAATTCAGGTTACACTTGAAACTCTAATGGTTGTATCTTTCATATTACATTAAAGAGGAATGATTGTCTCTCACGTTATGTGATACACATTCCATAGAAACAACTTCGATGTACTATGTGTTTTGTTTAAGCACATTTCCATCAAGCACGCCACGCCACACAAAAAGTAGACAACATAGGATTTCTAGTCCGATTATTAGCCATTGTTATTTGTTAGTAAGAGATTCCATAAAGCACGCCACACAAATATATAGTTTATCTTTATGAGGGATGTTAGTTGTGTCCACAAAGATGTGAAAATTATGAATTGAAAAGTAAATAGATTATCGTTTGAACCTAGCTAGTTTAACCAGTTTGACATCATATGCACCTTGAACAATAAATTAACCATGTGTGAATTCTTGTTGTAACGACCAATCATTATTATGATAGCTTGTGTTTATTGGAAATACCACAGATAGTGATATGTTGAAAAAGGGGTCTATGAAATACTAGAAAAGGTATAATATTTTATTATATTCTTACGTTTTGAAAAAGGGGTCTATGAAACATGCATTTAATTGTCGCGTAAAAATTAATATATCACTAACTATACGATCATATTACCCAACCACCAATGCAAAAGAGATGCCTATTTTATTTAGACCCCTAGCCCCCACTTGGCTAGTTTATTTGATATTTATTGTCCAAAGATATATTTTGCCTGTATGTATGTAGCAGAGGTAGGGATTTTGAACCATAATATCTATAGATAATATTCGAAAATTGAAACAATGTAACTTTTGTAATGGTGTGTGAGTGTGTGACACAGCCCCATAGATAATAATTTTTTGGACATAAAAGTATTTCAGTCAATCCAACTCGACATGTACAAAAGCTAATTTATTAACCAGGATGTGTTTTGACCACTTATCTTTGTTGCCACTTTTGGTATGCTGAATGCTTATGCTATGCACGTCATTAATAAAACCATTTTTGTTAATAAATTGAAAATCTTGGTGTTAATTAGACTTTTCATTTTCTCCTTGCGATATTGGACTTTGTATTGATGTGTAGTTTTTGGTAACATATTATGGACCAGCTGCTTCAAATGTGCGATTGGAACGTGTCTCTCGAGATCGATACAAAGATAGCGGTTCATTAGCTGAAGTAGTCTCTCAAGGATAAACTTCAAGTATTATCAGGTGCAGCTGGATTCGATTATGCATATTACATCGAACTTTGTCTATAAATTTTATGCAATACCTATAATTAATTTTTTTTTCATAGATGCTTAAAGACCATATTTTGCCTATAAAAAAGTGTAACATTTGGTTTTAAGAGATTATGAAAGATTATTATTTTTAGAATCTCTTATAAGTTATGTCTGCATCCTGTGTGCCAAACATAGCCCATATGCAATCTACCGTTTAGGTAGCTTAGTAACTTGACGTTCACGCGTGTTTGCGAACACGCTAGCTGTGAAAATTTTTACGACTGACGTCGTCTATAGTTTGTATCTATTATCGTAAATGATATGCATCTTAATTTTTGCATAAAGATAAACATAACTTACCCAGTTTCTAATATATAGTCTGATATACACACGTACTAGCTATACGAGAATATATACATCAAATAGTAACAAAATTCACAACAAAAATGTAACTACTTAATTTATCTATGTTACTATCATATACATGCATATAGTGAGTCGGTTAAATGTAATTGAAGCAAACACATTTTGCTTAAGGTCTTGACCGATTCTTCATGAAACAAAACCACATATCTATTCATGCAACATAAATCGGACCTTTGAAATTGAGGGAAATAAGTTTTCTGGTTTGCCATGTGTTGTGATCGTTTACATACAACATGGGGTTGTATCGAATCCTTTGATGTTTTCGTACGTACGGCTGGATAGAGCACGTAAAAACCTTTAAAGACAGGCAATAGAACTACATTCCCGTGCAAAGCTCCTTTTATGGTTTTTCTTCATGGATGGAAATTCTATATTTATTGCTGCGTCATGGTATCTATATATTGTGTATGTTTGTGGACGTTTGTTGCAAGTGTGCGTCGTCTAAACAATTACCAGTCGGGTGCTTCTTTTTGTTGCTGTTTTCCACTTATATTGTCATAGCGTAGGGATTGCACCAGGCTTTACCTCTCAAGGGATCTCAAGAAGCTTACAACCCCCACCAGGCACGGTGCCTGATCGTTGTAGTATAGTATAGTGACAAGTACCGGGGGATTGATCGTTCAGCTAGGAATAGTGACGCTAGGATTAGAAAACCTAAATACTAGTTCTAAAGATGAGGGATGATTATTTTTGTATTTTTATATTTTTTTTAAAAAGCAAATAAAAATCTCGGGTTTTAAGGATTTGGGCGGAATTAGTTGCTAGTCAACTAACCCAATACTAAAGATGCAATAAAAATAAAATACTAGAAATGAAAATAAACTAAATTAAATTAAGGTTGTGAGCAATAAGTGGAGAAATTGTGTTTACTTAGATTTCACTACTCCCTAGACATCTTTTACACGTTAATTACTTGTTATAGTTGCGTGGATGACGGATTGTATTCCTTAATACCATTCATGGGGTGGCGCACTTAACTCCCCAATCCTATGAGTGCCTACTTCACTCCTATGTCGAGCCGGCTAAGAAGCTCCTAACATGGGATCATTAGAATTTACTCATGCATTAAATACAACCAATAAAACCTAGTGCATGTCAGTTCATGTTTCCTAAGACGTTCAAGCATGTTACCATTTGGAGATCTGCCAGTTTTCTTAAGCCTAACATCGAAATCATTCATCCAATACAACCATAAACAAGTAATCAACACATAACTAACATCTAGGTTTCATTAGATCTAAGCAAACACAAGATAGATCTAGCCTAGCATGATGGAATTAAGACAAGAACAAGATATAGACAACCAACACATAGACATATTGATTGAATTAGAAGAACACTTATCTCAATTACACATGAAAGGGTTCAAGGGCTGAAAACCCTTGAAAAACCTGTAAAATTCGTAATAGGTTCGGCCTCTAGGGTTTCTCCAAAACTTCTCTCCTCTTATGAATGAAAATTAGAAAACTATATATAGGAAATTGAGTATGACGGCGTCAAGACCAAATAGGTGACGCCGTCATCTCGCCGCCAAAATATTTCTCGGACTGCCTTAATCTTCATTTGACGCCGTCATGTGTTATGGTCTTCCAGGCCGTCACGTCTTTTACTCTTGACGCTCTACTTGGGACGCCTTCATGTTTGTACTGGACTGTCATGGAAATTACTCTTGACGCCGTCAAGATGTTGCTCTTGACGCCGTCACCTACTATTCCCAGCAAGGAAAATTAGGACTTTGGCGTTTTCTTCACTTTTATGCTCTAAAAACGTCCGAATTGCTTCCTTTTCCAGATTTCTCTCCCAAAGTACCTAAAATCACAAAAGGAACGATTTAGGGCAATATTTGATCAAATAAATTCAATTCCGGGCTTAAATGAACCCCTAAAAGTGGTTCATTTTTCGCCTCATCATATACCCTTACACTTGAGATTTGCTTGTCCTCAAGCAAATGCGCTTTTATTCTAGTCAAAATACAAGTTAGGGGTCATTTAACACTAATATAAAAGTAATTACAACAAATAATCGTTCCACTAAAGACCAAAGACAAGCACGGAGGTCATACACTAGCACCTCACAAATAGTGTTTAGATACTCACATCTCTCGGGTGTAATAAAGTATAAATTACAATATGGAAACGGAAGATATCTCTCACTACCTGTCATAGCAAAATAGATTACCATAGGCTTGGGAAAGGATCAAACCTCCACCACATGGCGTAAGCACCTAGGATAAAATATCAAAGAGGTCTTTTAAAGGGTTGTAACGTTAGGTGTAGGGATATGAAATACACGGTTTTGTTGGATAAAGGAAGTTTTTACTGGTGGCGAGTTAACAATCTTGATCAAGTAAATGTACAACATGGCGTTGCTAAGCCAAGCCTAGACTCGACTTAAGCTAATAAATGAAAAATAACAAAAACATAAAATAAACATAGAATGGAACGGGATGGTAGTCCGTATGTTATTTATTTATTTATTTATTTTTTTTTTTTTTGCATACACTCTTACCCTACACTTGAATTTTTACATACTTTACAATAAACTAATCTATTGACTCGAATTCAGAAAATCAAAATACTTGGAGCACTTTTAAGATTAACGTACATATGGGGGTAATAAATAATGTCCATCCCCATTACTCCATAATATATGTACTTTACCCATGAGTCCCAATTGTCCCAAAACCATATGTACAATGATATGACTCGACTTAGCCACCATGTAATCAATTAGATAGTTAACTTAGGGTTTAACAAATAACAATAATGCACTAAAAATGAGAGCATACACGGAAGGCTAAGGCGATTTGGGTGTACATTTAAGTGGGGTGTAACAAATTCTTCCTTTAAGCAAGATGCTTAAAGTTAGAAACGAAAAGATAGGCTCGGAGGGGTGTACTAGGGGTTTCGTGTACTAAAAATAAGTACAATGCTAAGGGTGTGGAAAAATTAGTTGACTTAACTAGCCAAGTAATATGACTTAAATGGTCAAGTAATTATGATACGGGTTTAACACAAGGGTGATCCTAATGCCTCTTATCATGTAGTAAATCCTACTACACGAATGTAGTCTCACTAGCGGTCCTGGGATGCATCACTAACGCAAGTTCTAGAATCTAAATGTTGCCGGTACACTCATAAGCACTAATAGTAAATGCTTTTACTATCAAATCTAAAGGCGAACCTCACATATTTGGGTGGAAATTTTTTCTGAATATACGGTTATGTGCTAGTCATACAATCTCCTATCCATGAGACGCTTGCTATGGCTAAAGTTTCACTCCTAAATGTTGTAAAAAAAATTTAAATTTGGCGCTAAAATTGCACTAACAAGTATTTCTCATAGTTTTATTACACATCTACCATTAAACAAAACAACCTCAAGCGAAAGTGTACATGTAAGGTATCATCTTTTTACCCTCCCCTTACACTTAAGATGAACATTGTCCCCAATGTTCAAGTAAAGAATGTAAAAGTGAAAAAGTAAAAAGAATGAAATCAAATACTCCCCTGATTCGCTCGGTATGGATAATAAGGTGGCCAAGTTAGATCTTCCTCCAAGAAAATGAACAATCAAAGTGATGAGGCGAAAAATGATCCGTTTTTAGGGGGTCATTTAAGCCCGAATCCGACTTTATTTGATCAAATATTGCCCTAAATCGTTCCTTTTGTGATTTTAGGTGTTTGGAGAGTGAATTCTGGAAAAGAAGCTATTTTGGACGTTTTTGGAGCATAAAAGTGAAGAAAACGGCAAAGTACCAAAAATCCATGCTGAAGATACAAGGTGACGGCGTCAAGACTCCCTTCTTGACGGCGTCAGACATGGAGAATTAAACACCGTAGCTGGTGACGGCGTCAGATGGACTGATGACGGCGTCAAAGTGGCAAAGAATAAAATACCGTAGGTGGTGACGGCGTCACATAGGCCGTCACAAGTGGATCAAGGGCGTCCAAGGAAGTATATGGCGGCGAGGTGACGGCGTCAGAATTAACTCTTGACGCCGTCAGAGTGTTTTTCCTATATATAGTTTTCTAATTTTTTCATTAAAAGAGAGAAGTTTTGGTGAAACCCTAAAGACGATTTTGGTGCCTCTTTTACAGGTTTTTCAAGGGTTCCAAACCCTTGAGACCTTGCATTGTAATTGAGATAAGTATACTCTTAATTCAATCAATATGTCTATGTGTTGGTTGTCTATCTCTTGTTCTTATCTTAATTCTACTATGCTAGGCTAGATTTCCTTTGTGTTTGCTTAGATCTAATGAAACCTAGATGTTGATTATGTGTTGATTACTTGTCTATTCTTGTTTTGGATGAATGATATTATATGTTAGGCATAAGAAAACTGGCAGATCTCCAAATGGTAACATGCTTGAACGTCTTAAGAAACATGAACCGAGGCGTACTAGGTCTTTATTGGTTGTATTTAATGCATGAGCCACTGTTTACAATCCCTATAGTTGTGTTGGGTCATGGTGTAGGAGGAGATAAGAGCTCATAGAGTTGGGGAGTTATGTATGCCACCCCACGAATGGTATTAAGGAATACAATCCGTCATCCATACAAGTGTAACAAGTAATTGACATGTAAAAGATATCTAGGGAGTAATGAAGTCTAAGTAAACACAATTTCTCCAACCACTGCTCACAACCTTAGTTTAAATTAGTTTAATTTCATTTTCATTAGTTTAATTTAATTATATATTAGCCTTGGGTTAGTTGAATAGCAACTAATTCCGCCCACTCTTCCAAAACCCGAGATTTTAATTGCTTTTATAAAAATATAAAAATACAAAAATAATCATCTTTCATCTCTAGAACTATTAATTAGGCTTTCTAATCCTAGCGACACTATTCCTAAGCTGAACGATCAATCCCCCGGTACTTGTCACTATACTATACTACAACGATCAGGTACACTGCCTGGTGGGGGTTGTAAGCCTCGCGAGATCCCTCGAGAGGTAAAGCAAGGTGCGATTCCCACGCATCAAGTTTTTGGCGCCGCAGCCCGGGGAATAGTTATTGTCTAGGTTAGGATTTCTTTTTATTAGGTCTACTTGCTAGATTCCTTTCTAGTAAGATTTTATTTTTATTTTTAGGTCTTCTTTAGTCTATCTTATTTCTTTGTGTCTTTGTTCGTAAACTGTTTTGATGGATCACAATAACATTGATCGGCTGATTCCTGTTATTCGTGTTTTTCGTCGTAGGATGTTCCAATTGCCCGCCCCACTTCCTTTAGCAGAAAATGAGAACCCACCTAACCTCTCACCCAACCACCACTTTGACAATAATTTTGAGCTAGAAGAGTCTGATCATGATGATGACCGTAGGGCTAGTCCTTTTTACTATTCAGACTCCGATGAGGATCTTGATGATGGTGACGTAGTTAATAAGGATAGAATGGAAGAGGAAATAAACCCTCTTAGGTATGTGGACCCTAGAACTAGGATTGAGTGCGATAGTTCATTTAACATGCAATTCCCTTGTAAGATTGGATTTAAGAGCTTTAATGCCTATCTCAACTCATCTCTTCCAATGAACATAATCTCACGTAATGAATACAATAAAATCATGGTAGAGGAGTTAGAATACAAGGGGGAAAACGTCATTGCTAAGGCAATACCATTGCACGTGTTTGTAGGAAAGTTGGTTTATCTTGTTGAGTTCATGGTTATGGAGAATCTAGGAGAGTTTATTGATAATAAATTGACCCAAGTTGTGTGTGGAAAACCCTTCAAACGATTGACCAACCTTGATGAAAAACTCATAGAAGGGCTAATTACATTCTCGGATGGGGATGAAGATTTTGTTTATCAAATGCCCCGCGCACACCCTAGGTTCAAAGGTTTTTCCATGGAAAAGTGTAGTAGGTATCCGCCCATGGAAATACTAAATGAGAATGATGAGAGAAAAGGACTTAAGTACACGCATGAAAAGAATAAAAAGTACTAGCGCCGGTGCCTAGAGTTAGGGGAAGAATATAAGAAAGATGAGGCGACAATTAGATGGCTCACACTTGGTTATGTGAGCATAAGCGATACACGATAACCCACGACTTTGAGTCTAGCTACAAGACTCGTAAATAAAGAAAAGCGCTTCTTGGGAGGCAACCCATGTTTTGTGTGATTTTAATTGTTTGATTGTTATTTGCTTCCGTATGCATGTTTTATTTTTATTGTTGGTTGATCATGTTTCTCAATTAAAATGTGGAAATACTTTATTATGTTGTTTGGCCTAGTCTTAACTTCAACCTAAAGGTATTTTTGCAAAAGATAAGTGTAAGGGGAAACCCCAAATATGTTTTTAAGAAACAAACCGATCATGATTCTCCACAATATTTAATGAACATGTATATTCGTAATTGTTAGAGTCAAATGCTTGTATTGAGTCATAATGAAGTTTTGCAGGATTTTCCAGGAAGTAGGACAAAGTTTTTCCAGAAATTTTCCGGAAACTTAACATAAAGATTTCTGCAGGTCCATTCTGACGGCGTCAGGCTATTGCTCTTGACGGCGTCAGGAGTCAAAAATCTGGAAATTTTACCGGTTTTGTTTTTCTAACGGAGTCTTATGGTTTTTGTGAATTATTAAGTTTTATAATCTCCAGGAAATCTGCAAACTTCATTCCACAAGCATTATATCTTACTTTGTTTTCTAGGATTTAGTAACTTATATAGGATGCCGCCGATTTTACGCGAGGTTGCCTTGTCTACTTTTGTCAGGATTTACAGGTTATTTATGACAAGGAGATGATTTATATTCTGGAAGGGAAGCTTTGATTGTTCATTTTCTTGGAGGAAGATTTAACCTGGCCAACCTATAATCCATACCGAGCGAATCAGGGGAGTATTTGATTTCATTCTCTTTACTTTTAACTTTTACATTCTTTACTTGAACATTGGGGACAATTTTCATCCTAAGTGTAAGGGGAGGGTAAAAAGATGATACCTTACATATGCACTTTCGCTTGAGTTTGTTTTGTTTGATAGTAGGTGTGTAATAAAACTATAAGAAATACTTGTTAGTGTAATTTTAGCGCCAAATTTAAAATTTTTTACAACATTTAGGAGTGAAACTTTAGCCATAGCAAGCGTCTCATGGATAGGAGGTTGTATGACTAGCACATAACCGTATATTCAGAAAAATTTTCCACCAAAAAATGTGAGGTTCGCCTTTAGTTTTGATAGGAAAAGCATTTATTATTGGTGCTTATGAGTGTACCGGTAGCATTTAGATTCTAGATGATGCACCCCGAGACCGCTAGTGAGACTACATTCGTGTGGTAGGATTTACTACATGATAAGAGGCATTAGGATCACCCTTGTGTTAAACCCGTATTATGATTACTTGACCATTTAAGTCATATTACTTGGCTAGTTAAGTCAACTAATTTTTCCCACACCCTTTGCGTTGTACTCATTTTTAGTACACGATACCCTAGTACACCCCTCCGAGCCTATCTTTTCGTTTCTAACTTTAAGCATCTTACTTAAAAGAAGAATTTGTTACACCCCACTTAAATGTACACCCAAATCGCCTTAGCCTTCCGTGTATGCGCTCATTTTTAGTGCATTATTGTTATTTGTTAAACCCTAAGTTAACTTTCTAATTGATTACATGGTTGCTAAGTCGAGTCATATCCATGTACATATTGTTTTGGGACGATTGGGACTCATGGGTAAGTACTTATTTTATGGAGTAATGGGGAAGAACATAATATTATTACCCCCATATGTACGTTAATCTTAAAAGTGCTCCAAGTGTTTTGATTTTCTTAATTCGAGTCATTAGAATAAGTTTAATGTAAAGTATGTAAAGATTCAAGTGTAAGGGGAATGCTCAAACCCCTATGAGGTATTATTTTGGATGGTAGGGTAAGAGTGTATGCAAAAAAAAAAAAAAAAAAAAAAAAAAAAAAAAAAATCGAAAAAATTAAGAAAAAAAAAATCGAAAAAATTAAGAAAAAAAAAATAGAAAAAAGGAAAAAGAAAGAAAAAACATACGGACTACCATCCCGTTTTCATTCTATGTTCATTTTATGTTTTTGTTATTTTTCATTTATTAGCTTAAGTCGAGTCTAGTCTTGGCTTAGCAACGCCATCTTGTACATGTAATTAACCAAGATTGTTAACTCGCCACCAGTAAAATTCCCTTTATCCAACAAAACCGTGTAATTCATATCCCTACACCTAACGTTATAACCCTTTAAAAAGACCTCTTTGATAGTTTATCCTAGGTGTTTCCGCCATGTGGTGGAGGTTTGATCCTTTCCCAAGCCTATGGTAATCTATTTTGCTATGACAGGTAGTGAGAGATATCTTCCATTTCCATATTGTTATATTACTTTATTACACCCGAGAGATGTGAGTATCTAAACACTATTTGTGAGGTGCTTGTGTATGACCTCCGTGCTTGTCTATTGGTCTTTAGTGGAACGATTATTTGTTGTAATTACTTTTATATTAGTGTTAAATGACCCCTAACTTGTCTTTTGAGTAGAATAAAAGCTCATTTGCTTGAGGACAAGCAAATCTCAAGTGTAAGGGTATATGATGAGGCGAAAAATGATCCGTTTTTAGGGGGTCATTTAAGCCCGAATCCGACTTTATTTGATTAAATATTGCCCTAAATCGTTCCTTTTGTGATTTTAGGTGTTTGGAGAGTGAATTCTGGAAAAGAAGCTATTTTGGACGTTTTTGGAGCATAAAAGTGAAGAAAACGAAAAAGTACCAAAAATCCATGCTGAAGATACAAGGTGACGGCGTCAAGACTCCCTTATTGACGGCGTCAGACATGGAGAATTAAACACCGTAGCTGGTGACGGCGTCAGATGGACTGATGACGGCGTCAAAGTGGCAAAGAATAAAATACCGTAGGTGGTGACGGCGTCACATAGGCCGTCACAAGTGGATCAAGGGCGTCCGAGGAAGTATATGGCGGCGAGGTGACGGCGTCAGAATTAACTCTTGACGCCGTCAGAGTGTTTTTCCTATATATAGTTTTCTAATTTTTTCATTAAAAGAGAGAAGTTTTGGTGAAACCCTAAAGACGATTTTGGTGCCTCTTTTATAGGTTTTTCAAGGGTTCCAAACCCTTGAGACCTTGCATTGTAATTGAGATAAGTATACTCTTAATTCAATCAATATGTCTATGTGTTGGTTGTCTATCTCTTGTTCTTATCTTAATTCTACTATGCTAGGCTAGATTTCCTTTGTGTTTGCTTAGATCTAATGAAACCTAGATGTTGATTATGTGTTGATTACTTGTCTATTCTTGTTTTGGATGAATGATATTATATGTTAGGCTTAAGAAAACTGGCAGATATCCAAATGGTAACATGCTTGAACGTCTTAAGAAACATGAACCGAGGCGTACTAGGTCTTTATTGGTTGTATTTAATGCATGAGCCACTGTTTACAATCCCTATAGTTGTGCTGGGTCATGGTGTAGGAGGAGATAAGAGCTCATAGAGTTGGGGAGTTATGTATGCCACCCCACGAATGGTATTAAGGAATACAATCCGTCATCCATACAAGTGTAACAAGTAATTGACATGTAAAAGATATCTAGAGAGTAATGAAGTCTAAGTAAACACAATTTCTCCAACCACTGCTCACAACCTTAGTTTAAATTAGTTTAATTTCATTTTCATTAGTTTAATTTAATTATATATTAGCCTTGGGTTAGTTGAATAGCAACTAATTCCGCCCACTCTTCCAAAACCCGGGATTTTAATTGCTTTTATAAAAATATAAAAATACAAAAATAATCATCTTTCATCTCTAGAACTATTAATTAGGCTTTCTAATCCTAGCGACACTATTCCTAAGCTGAACGATCAATCCCCCGGTACTTGTCACTATACTATACTACAACGATCAGGTACACTGCCTGGTGGGGGTTGTAAGCCTCGCGAGATCCCTCGAGAGGTAAAGCAAGGTGCGATTCCCACGCATCACAAAGATTCCCTTCCAGAATATAAATCATCTTCTTGTCATACCTAACCTGTATATCCTGAGAAAACAAACAAGGCAACCTCGCATAAAATCGGCGGCAATCTATATAAGTTATTAAATTCCTAGAAAACAAAATAAGATATAATGCTTGTGGAATGAAGTTTGCAGATTTCCTGGAGATTATAAAACTTAATAATTCACAAAAACTTTAAGAATCCGTTAGAAAAACAAAACCGGTAAAATTTCCAGATTTTTGCACGTGACGCCGTCAAGAGTTATCTCGTGACGCCGTCAGAAGTGACCTGCAGAAATTCTTATGTTAAGTTTCCGGAAAATTTCTGGAAAAACTTGGTCCTACTTCCTGGAAAATCCTGCAAAACTTCATTATGACTCAATACAAGCATTTGACTCTAACAAATACGAATATACATGTTCACTTAGTATTGTGGAGAATCATGATCGGTTTGTTTCTTAAAAACATATTTGGGGTTTCCCCTTACACTTATCTTTTGCAAAAAATACTTTTTGGTGGAGTTAAGACTAAGCCAAAACAACAAAGTAAAGTATTTCCACTATTTAGTTGAGAAACATGATCTACCAACAATAAAAATAAAGCATGCATACGGAAACAAATAACAAACAAACAAAATAAAAATCACACAAAGCATGGGTTGCCTCCCAAGAAGCGCTTTTCTTTATTTACGAGTCTTGTAGCTAGACTCAAGGTCTTGGGTTACTACGTGACCTCATCATCAAATGTCACATTCTCCTCACTAATCATTTCATTGTTATTTTTTTGATAATGTTTTACACATTGTATGTTAACAGTAAATTCCCTACCTTCATCGTCTAATAACACAACGGCTCCAGTTTTAGAGGAATTTTTCACCGTAAACGGTCCATACCATCTAGACTTGAGTTTTCCCGGAAATAATCGCAACCGAGAATTGTATAATAGGACTTTGTCTCCTTCTGAAAATTATTTGGGTTTCTTAATTCTCTGGTCATGCCATCTTTTT
This sequence comes from Artemisia argyi, assembly GCA_030686995.1. NCBI lineage: Eukaryota > Viridiplantae > Streptophyta > Magnoliopsida > Asterales > Asteraceae > Artemisia > Artemisia argyi. The sequence goes on along the minus strand of CM060696.1, from coordinate 165,087,572 downwards.
GCTCTCTCTTTATATGTGATGGAAGATTCATAGGCTTCTAGCCTAAGCTCATCAAGCTCGTGTAATTGCAAGAACCTATTGGTTCCGGCAATCGTATAATCTAAGTTACATGTCTTAAGCGCCCAATAAGCTTTATGTTCTAATTCTACCGGCAAGTGACACGCCTTACCATACACCATGCGAAACGGGGTCGTTCCAATAGGTGTCTTGTAGGCGGTTCGGAATGCCCACAAGGCTTCGTCGAGTTTAAATGATCAGTCTTTTTTATTTTGACTAACCGTCTTTTCAAGTATTCTTTTAATAGCCCTATTGGTGTTTTTGACCTGGCCATTGGTTTGTGGATGATAGGCGGTGGAAAACCGATGGGATACCCCATACCTCTTCATGACCTTCTCCATTTGTGCATTGCAAAAGTGGGTCCCCCTATCACTGATGAGAGCTTTAGGAATCCCGAATCTAGCGAAAAGCTTTTTCAGGAAATGGATGACTACTCTGGCATCGTTGGTCCTAAGGGCTTGTGCCTCAACCCATTTTGAAACATAATCGATGGCTACTAAAATGTATTCGTTCCCCCCTGAAGATGGAAAGGGTCCCATGAAGTCAATTCCCCAAACATCGAAAACCTCAAATACTTGTATAAAATTCTGAGGCGCTTCATCTCTATGTTATATGTTCCCGACCCGTTGACATGCATCGCACGCCTGTACCATTTCTTTGACGTCACGGAAAATTGTGGGCCAATAGAATCCCGCATTGAAAATCTTTCGGGCGGTGGTGTTTATCCCATGATGCCCGCCAGAAGGACCAGAGTGACATTCCCTCATAATCTTTACTGCCTCAATTTCTGAAACACAACGTCTTATAATTTAGTCAGGACACCATCGGAATAAAAATGGTTCATCCCAAAAGTAGTATTTTAACTGAGAAAAGAACCTTTTTCTTTCGTATCTAGTCAGGTGTTCAGGAACGAGTCTGCTTGCGAGATAATTGGCAAAATCGGCGTACCATGGCTCCGAATCAATCATTAACATGAGTTGTTCGTCAGGAAATGAATCCCTAATCTCGCTTCTATCGTGTTTATCTAAGGGGTTTTCAAGACGAGATAGATGATCTGCGGCCAGATTTTCTGCCCCCCTCTTATCACGAATCTCAACATCGAATTCTTGTAGCAATAAGATCCACTGAATTAGTCGTGGCTTAGCATCCTGCTTCGCAAAAAGATATAGAAGAGCCGAGTGATCAGTGAAAACGACTGTCTTTGAAAGGACAAGATATTGCCAGAATTTGTCGAATGCGAACACTACGGCTAATAGTTCCTTTTCGGTGGTGGAGTAATTCTCTTGAGCGGGATTCATGGTATTGCTAGCGTAGTAAATAGGTTGGAAAAGCTTGTCGCGCCGATGGCCCAATACAGCCCCGACAGCGAAATCGCTAGAGTAACACATGATTTCAAATGGTAACTCCCAGTTGGGTGTAATCATGATTGGAGCTTGTGTGAGTTCCCTTTTTAAAAGATCGAATGCATCCTTGCATTCTTGGGGAAAATCAAACGGAGCATCCTTCACAAGCAATTGAGTCATCGGCCGAGCTATTTTGGAGAAGTCTTTGATGAATCTCCGATAAAACCCGGCGTGCCCCAAGAAGCTGCGTATTGCTTTAACAGTCGTGGGGTATGGTAGCTTAGATATAGCTTCAACTTTAGCTTGGTCCACCTCTATTCCGTTCCCTGAGATCTTATGCCCTAACACAATTCCTTCTTTTACCATGAAATGACACTTTTCCCAGTTTAACACCAAGTTGGTTTCCTCACAACGTTTAAGCATCTTTTCTAGATTAGCAAGACAGCGGTCGAAGGAGTTCCCGAAGACCAAAAAGTTGTCCATGAACACTTCCATGCTGTCCTCCATGAGTTCGTGAAAGATTGCGGTCATGCATCGTTGAAAGGTGGCGGGGGCATTACATAGCCCAAAAGGCATCCTTTTGTAGGCAAATGTTTCATATGGGCAAGTAAACGTGGTCTTTTCTTGGTCCTCAGGTGCTATGGGAATTTGAAAATACCCTGAGAATCCATCCAAGAAGCAATAGTACTCGTGTCCAGACATTCTCTCTAACATTTGGTCAATGAATGGTTAGGGAAAGTGATCCTTCCTCGTGGCATCATTGAGCTTTCGATAGTCAATGCATACCCGCCATCTAGTGACCGTTCTCTGGGGCACCATCTCACCCTTGTCATTCTTAACTACAGTCATTCCACCCTTCTTAGGTACAACCTGTACAGGACTGACCCATGGGCTATCCGAGATTGGGTAAATCAATCCTGCATCCAGAAGTTTGATGACTTCTTTCTTTACTACTTCCTTAATGTTGGGGTTCACCCGCCTCTGGGTTGCACGGTAGGTTTATAATCTTCTTCCATGAGAATCTTATGTGTGCAAAAAGTTGAGTCAATCCCCTTAATGTCAGCCACACTCCATGCAAGCACTCCCTTATATTTCTTTAGGACCTCTAAGAGTTTACCTTTTTGTTCATGTTCCAGGGAAGAGTTTATGATTACCGGCAGTTGGTCCTCTCCCTGAAGGAAGGCATACTCCAAATGGTTAGGAAGATCCTTAAGATCTAACTCAGGAGGTTCGACAATAGATGGCTTAAGCTTGTTTTCGGGCTTTCGGAGCTCGAGATGCTCCGTTGCCTCTTGTCTAGGGTAGAAGGAGACTGCACCAACATCCTCCATCTTTTCCACCTCTAGCAAAGGCAGAAAACTCTCGTCCTGTAGCCAGCCTTCCTCGATTTGTTCATCGACACAACTATCGATGACATCTGTGAGTTCATCGACCTCCCCAATGAAATAGAGTCGGTTAGCTGCTTCGAGAGAGAGATCCATAGAGTCCTTAATGTCGAAGGTTGTGCTATCGGTTCCCACTCGCAATGTTAGTTTGTCGTCATAAACATCAATGACTGCACGAGCGGTAGCAAGAAATGGTCTCCCTAAAATGATGGGTACCAAGTCATCCTCCTCCATATCCAGGATTACGAAGTCGACCGGGAATTTGAATTTCCCAACTTTGACTAGCACATTCTCGTATATCCCTACCGGGTACTTGACTGATCTATCGGCTAGTTGGATGTTCATACGGGTAGGCTTTAATCCAGAATATCCTAATTTAAGGAACATAGAGTGAGGCATGAAATTGATACTCGCCCCCAAATCGGCAAGAGCATTCTTTATTGATAGAGATCCTATGGAGCAAGGCAGGGTGAAACTGCCTGGATCGTCTACCTTTTTGGGTAGCCCTCGATGGGTCACCACTGAGCATTCTTCCCCCAGGGTCACAAGACCCTCAAGTTTCTTTCGGTTAGCGAGTAATTTTTTAAAGTATGCGCTGTACTTTGGCATGTGATAGCAAGCATCAAGGAGGGGTATGGTGACTACCGAGTCTTTTAGGTATGACAAAAATCTTTTATTATCATTCTCAGTTTTTTGGTTCCTTAATCGGGATGGGAACGGGATTCTCACAGGTTGGTTAGGTGGGGTTGATGGGGAAGGGGTCGTCAAGGGGGGTTGGTTGGGAGTCTCGCTGCCTACATCCTCCTCCTCCTCGCGAGGCTTGTTTGGATCGGGAGTGATGGGGGACGAGCTTGGGTAAGGGGGGTCCTTGGTTGTTGTTCCAGCTCGAGTGGTTATAGAGAGCATGGGGTCTTTTTTGCTTACTGATGGCCTTTCAAGGTTATCTAGGGCTGAGTTAAGCTTGTTGAAAAATTCTCCAATGTCATCCTGCTGCTCGTCAACAAGTTCATTAAGACCTTTCAATTGTAAGCCTTTTCTTGAGTGAAGTGACCAAGGTCATCTTCAAAAGTGCTCCTGATTTCGAATTCTGGACCTTCCTCTCCTTCTTTTCTTTTTACCAGATTTCCCCAGAGGGTGTAATCGTCATTTTGGTAAAAAGGCAAAAGGGAGGGATCAGCATAGATGTCACCTCCTGACAAGCATGCATGTTCAGTCGGGGCTGCTCCTCTGCATTCTTCTACCTCATGCGGGCCCCCACAGTAGTCGCAGATTAAGTAAGGATTCGAAAGTTGTTTAGGTAACTGCAACCCAGCTAGGTACTCCACTCTTTTGTGAATTTTTCTCAACAGATCTGAAGTGATTTCTGAAATGTTGACAGTCGACTCAGGTTCATCCCAAGTGTCATCCTGGTCTTGAGCGTATTCTTCAATCCTATCCCATCCTTCTTCGGCACTAAGATTGACCAATCTCCCTTTTCTAGATTGGTTGATTCCGTTTCAATCATTAGAAGAGACATTGTCGTAGAAGATGTGGACCAGGAGCCAAAGCTCAATGCCATGATGGGGAACTTGTCTTATTAAATCTTTGAATCTAATCCACGATTTATGGAAGGGTTCGTCCTTCCCTTTTCGGAAACGGAGGATCCTATCTCTAAACGCTGAGGTTTTTCCAGGTGGAAAGAACTTCTCATAGAACTTGGATATGAGTTGCTCCCATGTGAAAATAGATTCAGAAGGAAGTTTATCATACCACTCTTGGGCTTTGTCATATAGGGTGAAAGGAAAGAATCGCAATCGGGACGTATCTCTAGTAGCCTCTTCCGTATGGAGGGTGTCTACTATTTTCAAGAAGTCTTTAATGTGTTGAATTGGATCTTCCTCATCTAATCCACAAAACTTATACACACTTTGGACAAGCCAAACGTCGTTCGCATGCAAGACCTTATTGGTGTGTTCGTTTGGGTAAACAATGGCATTTGAGAAGCCACGAGGGGTTGGGGAGGAGTAGTCCTTAAGGCGCTTAGGGATAGGAGTTGCGGGAGTACTCATCTCGTTGTTGGGTTGGGAGCTAGGGGTTGTAACGTGATTTTATGAATTTTCTTCAGAGAGGGGTGCATCAAAATCGATGGCAACGCTAGATGGTTCAGGAGTTGAGTGAGATTGTCTTAATCTACGCATTTCTCTTTTGGGTTCTGCATAAGGCAAGACAAGGTTTCTAGTGGAACTACGACTCCTAGTGATCCTAAAGTTAGAGGATTCGTCGGTTGCCATGATGGCAGGTGGTGAAGAGTTACGAACAAAAACACAAAGAAATAAGATAGACTAAAGAAACCTAAAAATAAAAATAAAATCTTACTAGAAAGGAATCTAGCAAGTAGACCTAATAAAAAGAGATTCTAACCTAGACAATAACTATTCCCCGGGCTGCGGCGCCAAAAACTTGATAGCGTAGGGATTGCACCAGGCTTTACCTCTCAAGGGATCTCGAGAAGCTTACGACCCCCACCAGGCAGTGTACCTGGTTGTTGTAGTATAGTATAGTGACAAGTACCGGGGGATTGATCGTTCAGCTAGGAATAGTGTCGCTAGAATTAGAAAACCTAAATACTAGTTCTAAATATGAGGGATGATTATTTTTGTATTTTTATATTTTTTTTAAAAAGCAAATAAAAATCTCGGGTTTTAAGGATTTGGGCGGAATTAGTTGCTAGTCAACTAACCCAATACTAAAGATGCAATAAAATTAAAATGCTAGAAATGAAAATAAACTAAATTAAACTAAGGTTGTGAGCAATAAGTGGAGAAATTGTGTTTACTTAGATTTCACTACTCCCTAGACATCTTTTACACGTTAATTACTTGTTATAGTTGCGTGGATGACGGATTGTATTCCTTAATACCATTCATGGGGTGGCGCACTTAACTCCCCAATCCTATGAGTGCCTACTTCACTCCTATGTCGAGCCGGCTAAGAAGCTCCTAACATGGGATCATTAGAATTTACTCATGCATTAAATACAACCAATAAAACCTAGTGCACGTCAGTTCATGTTTCCTAAGACGTTCAAGCATGTTACCATTTGGAGATCTGCCAGTTTTCTTAAGCCTAACATCGAAATCATTCATCCAATACAACCATAAACAAGTAATCAACACATAACTAACATCTAGGTTTCATTAGATCTAAGCAAACACAAGATAGATCTAGCCTAACATGATGAAATTAAGACAAGAACAAGATAAAGACAACCAACACATAAACATATTGATTGAATTAGAAGAACACTTATCTCAATTACACATGAAAGGGTTCAAGGGCTAAAAAACCCTTGAAAAACCTGTAAAATTCGTAATAGGTTCGGCCTCTAGGGTTTCTCCAAAACTTCTCTCCTCTTATGAATGAAAATTAGAAAACTATATATAGGAAATTGAGTCTGACGGCGTCAAGACCAAATAGGTGACGCCGTCATCTCGCCGCCAAAATATTTCTCGGACTGCCTTAATCTTCATCTGACGCCGTCATGTGTTATGGTCTTTCAGGCCGTCACGTCTTTTACTCTTGACGCTCTACTTGTGACGCCTTCATGTTTGTATTGGACCGTCATGCAAATTACTCTTGATGTCGTCAGGATGTTGCTCTTGACGCCGTCACCTACTGTTCTTAGCAAGGAAAATTAAGACTTTGGCGTTTTCTTCACTTTTATGCTCTAAAAACGTCCGAATTGCTTCCTTTTCCAGATTTCTCTCCCAAAGTACCTAAAATCACAAAAGGAACGATTTAGGGCAATATTTGATCAAATAAATTCAATTCCGGGCTTAAATGACCCCCTAAAAGTAGTTCATTTTTCGCCTCATCATATTGCTACTAATCTACTATATATGTGAGTCCATTTCCTATTAGTCGATAATGTACCATTGCTACTTGATTATATATGATCTCGTGGTGTGATCTTGTTGCATATGTTGGTACAACAATATATATGATACACATGTATTCAACAATCTTAAAGGTTTTTACATGTTCTATGGTGGTGGTTCTAGAGAAATATAAACACGTTCACTTTGAGCGTTAATTTGTGTTTCCTGTTTTATCTAACGAATATGTACGAGATAAATGCACCTTGGTTTTAAGATGTATTTTACTTAACAATTTTCAAAATTGTTGTGACGAGGTGCTGTGTGATTTTAGATCGACAAGACAAAGTTGTGATTTACTGTAGTATTGTGAAAAGTATATATATACGTTGACATGAGGTAGTGATTTTGTTAAACACAATTAATAGTTGATATACTTTTATGATCGAGAAACAAAAGATCGAAGTAAGTTCAACATAAAATGCCTGAGACATGTGTGTGTATTCAAAGTTTAAGAAGAAACTTTACTTGTAATCTATTTCAGTTTTAACGTGTTCTGATATGTGTGTTTGGGTTACCTTTAATGGTTTACTTTACTTAAAGAAAATATTTAAATATTAAAACATTGCAAAATGTTGTTGCATAAAGGATTTGCTCACAAACTTATTGGTAGAATGGCAGACTTACATTTGGTTTTTGTAAAACAAGAATGCACCTCTTTTTATATCTCGCTTTGCATTTTAGTGTTGTTATTTTTACATGTCTCTATCAATTTAATTTTCTAAATTAGAGGACTTGTTGCCCACCCTATACAAAAATGATCCTCAACTAGGTTAGTTGATTGTAATTCATGTCTTGCTTAAAATATATACAATAGATTTATAGTTTATATTTTGTGACATATTTGGTTATCTTTTAAAAAAATGTATTCTTCTGCAGTCATACTCATCGTCAAATAATTATAATTCACAAACTTTTAGTTTTATACTAATGTTATTATAATCAGACATTCCTATAATTGTTCTGAATAGGGATGAGCACAGTACTAGATTGGTACCGAACCCGTACCGAATTGGTGGTACTGTTCTTTTCCCGAGCATAAAAGGGGTACCGATACCGTACCGGACGGGATTCAGGTACTAGAACCGGTACTCGGTACTGGGAAATCGATACCGGATTACATACTAGTCAGTTGGCACTGTGTAAGAACCATGTTAACTGATTTGACAACCAATGGAAGTTTGGACTTATTAGCAATTGTCCTACAAGTTTAGAAGGTAACGTTATTACAGTTTCATATGTTGGTATATACTACATTTTCTCCTTCGTGAAACTTGTAATTACTTGAACGAAAAATGATGACAACTGTACTATACTAAAATGCCAAAATGAAGAGATTAGTTTCATTTATTTAGTGTTCGCCAAAATTCAGGTAGTGTCACAACTCACTATTTCAGGTCATTTCCCGAACTTTGGAAAAACACTATTCATCAAACACTATTCATCAAAACACTATTCATCAGTTTACTATTCATCATTTTTTGTGTCAGTTTGACATTCCGAGAAGCATTCAAAAATTTTACTATTCACGGAACACTATTCATTGCGGGAAAAGATTTTATAATTCACGTGCATTACACATTTCATCGTAAATTTAGTTTACGGGTATTCAAATTCGCGTAACCGTATTGGTTCAGGTGCGAATTCATGCATTATCAGTAATGACATTTCATACGGACTGGAGATAGTCTGCATATCATCAGTAGGTCATTTACATGTTATACCACTCTTAGGATTTTCAAATTTCTATATTTGATACATTTAACGTTTTCCTTATAATTATTTATAAATAAACGTTAACACACGGTTTATACGCGACGAATATATCTAAATATTCCCACAATGGTCCCGACATATTTTTATATCCATTTTATTATCATAAAAGTTATAACATTCAGTTACCCAGTATTTTGGAAATTTATTTTATTTACAACGTGAGCTTATGAATATTACGACGGTTTTCGTGAAAACTAAACAATAATCACCCGAACACTCAGTAATTGTACCCAACATATTTTTAACATTCTTACAACTTTATTTTATCCCGAATAACTTCGTTAACATTTATTTCTAGTAAACCCGGTACCCGATTTTAACTAATAATACACCACATTTCCTAAGTTACCAAAACCGATTTTGCTACTCCTTTTCACTTTGAAAACCGGCCTTGAGCACAACACTAGACCACTTGACCTTTATTTTCTAACCATATGTATTCATGTATCATTATTATACAATAAAACCTAACCTAAAATATCTACAAACACTTTAAGCATAAACATAACTAGTTCATGAAATCAAAAACCCATTTTCTCATCCTCTCCACTCAAACCCACGACCCAAATGAAAAACCATGATCAAACCATTATTTTTCAAAAGTTAAAACATCAAAGTTGTTCATTTCATCATTCTAATCAAGTATCATACCACAAAAACACAAGAAATCCAAGGTTTCTAATCATCTCATCACCTATTATTTCAAAGTGAGTTATCAAATTTATTTTCATGTTTTCATCTAATTAACATATGTATCTTATAGTATTCATGCTTAATTTCATGCACAAACTAGTTATACCACTTTATTTTTGAAGACTTTTTGAACATACAAACCCTAGATTGTGATTTAGGTGTTCCTTTGTTAAATTAACTTGATTACTAGTCATTAGGAATCCATGGCACCCTAAGAAGGTGTATGGTAGGATTAGATTAGCTATGTGGTGATTACAAGAGGTTTGGTGATGTTAGAAATTAGTTATAAACCTTGAAAACTTGATTTGGAGCATTTTAGACATGCTGTCCCATTTTGTGAAATCCTGGAAAATCAGTAAACACCAAGGGAACTTTGGCAAAATTTTTAGAAAATACTTTCAAAAACGAAGCCGTAGGCGAAAGAACGGATTAAAAAGAGTTTATAACGAAGAAGTTATGATTTTTGCAAGATTGTTGACGAAAAGTATTTTTCTGAAAAATAGTTACTGTTGGACGTTTTTCATTGGACAAAAAGAGACTTTAGACGTAACCCGGAGGAGCCGAGCTTTCCAAAATATATTACTACATACTAAGACGTAACCGTGGATATAAAGAACAAGTAAAATGGACATATAACGACAAAGATATTCACGTTTGAATATCGGCTAAACCCATTTTTATTTGACAGCTTTTAATAAAAATTGGCACTAAAACTACGTAGTACTTTTATAAGCTAGAAATAATATCAAGTACCAAATTTTATAACTAATGAAGTATTAGTTATTACAAGTATATTTTCATTAGTACAAGGCGTTATTTCAAGGATTTCAACCCGAGGATTTCAACACAAACATTGGTACATACGATATATATATATAAGTATATATATTGCAACTAGTTTATTTTTCTAATAGCCATATTTTTCCTAAGTCTTGGAATATATACTTTTGATAACAACAAGTGTTTTTCAAAGAGTTGAGTGGTATAGGAAACATGTGCATGGACATTCATAACATCATTTCATGATCTAAAGTAGATCGTTCATCATTCATATTAGGTTGCGGCTAGTGTGCGCGCCTTGTTTTTCAGCTCATTACATGTTCATGGTACCATCATATTGGGTTGCGGCAGCTAATTGTTCATTGTTGTTCATTTCACTTCATCACAGTTTCATCAGTTAAGGTGAGTTTTCATAGCCCCGTTTTTAATTCAACATTTTTTATTGTTTTCAAATCCCACGGGGGGAATACATTGCATCAATCATTTTAGTACGAGCCCAAGTATTCAAACACATGTACATAGCTTAAGTTACCTTGCCATGTGATAAGTCCCCTGTAACATCATGAACCGTTAATTTACCGGTAAGCGAGAGTGAGTGGATAGATCTATCGAGGGTGACGCCTCCATCCGTGGTAGTGATTACCAACAGTAAGCGGATGCATGTCATGTCTTTTACATTTGAGTGTTTCGGCAGAACATTCAGGAGGGGCATAGAGTTTCATCAGTCATAGCTTCGGTGTCATGAGCTTAAGGCTATTGTACAATTTTCATGAGATTTTTATCTTGCACTTTTACTTGTGGTGGCCGTACATCATTACATTTTACAAACCTATGGAATTCACCAACATTCGTGTTGACGTTTTAGCAATGTATTTCAGGTTATTAAGGTAGCTCATGTGACATGCATTTGGACCTTCATGGAGTCGACGCGTCTCATCATTATTTCTTGCACTTATGTAAACGTTTGATCTAGTATGACTTGTTTTTCATAAACATGCAACACATTTTGGGGACCTCATTTTGTAAACTCTGGATTATTTCAATGATCAAATGCAGTATTTTCCAAACGACACTTTAGGTCGTTCAATGTAACTGTAACTGTGGTGCTATGACAGACACCCCCAGGTATTCCATTCCGCTGCAAGTCAGGTAAATTGGGGGTGTGACAGGTAGTATTTACTATCGATTTCCAAATTTTCGGTTTGCCTTGTATTTGTTTTGTTTTTAATAATTGAGACACGATTTCAGATAGATAACCTTCTTTACATCATTTAGTGCATCTGCTCTTGATGCAACTAGTCAACACATTTATGTGACACCATGATCATGGCAAGCAGAAATACAAGCGAACCTTAGACACGCATTACTTTAAACATTGTTTTGGCGAACCAAACCCATGGAAAACAACCTTAGCTAGTTTGGCTCAGTTATCAACCAAGTTTAATTATCATATGGCAAAACATAGTTCACTAGATTAGTTTAAAAAAAATAAAAAAAACTTTTGGATTTCGGTACCGAACCGGGAATTCTCGAATAAGTCCCGTACCGTTTTTTAAACATACCATTTTTTTCACCTTATTTCGTAGTCCTGGTACCGTACAATATATTGGGAATCGGTACCGTTTCGGTACGGTTCCGGTTTTGGTTCTGGTTCCGATTCCAGTTCGGTTATGGGATTCGGGTCGAAATGCCCATCCCTAGTTTTGAATGTTATTAGAGTATTTGACTAATCGACTATATATATTCAAGAATTTGAACTGATAGGTTGAAATCCTCAATCGGATAATTCATAGAATTTCACTTTGTTTTTATAGGCAATCACATTCATATTCTTACTAAAGTTAAATATTACATCAATGTCCTTCTCACTTTTGTAATACGTCAATATCCTTCTTAAACTTTTGTAATTATATCAATATTCTTCTAAAACTTTAAAATTCTCGTATATATCTAAAAATCAATATGTTTTATCATCACTACTTGAGGCTAAAAAATATACATGGACAAATAAATAAATATGAACAATATATTCTTTCATATATATATATATATATATATATATATATATATATATATATATATATATATATATATATATATATATATATATATATAAGGGATCAGGTACGTTTTTAGATTTTAGTGCGGATTTACGGACGAATCTCAGCCCTCCATTTAGTCAACCATCTGAAAAAGACGGAGTGGCACGATCGTAAATATTCCGTCTTTTTCAAAATCATTAATATCATATTAGCTTTTTTTCTAAAATAAAAATTCAAAAAAATCTGAAAAAATTAAAAAAAAATAAAGTGGACAAGAAATAATTAAGAATCGCTGAAAAAATTTCAAAAAAAAAACGTTTTCATCGTTAAAGGTATTGTGATATTAGCGTCTGAATTTGACTTTTGTAAAAAAGTCAAGATCAGATCTTGATATCATATAATATCATTTTTTTTACTAATATCACTTTTTTTTATAAATGATGATATTAAGTTTTTTACTAATATCACCGTTTCTTTTTTTTATCACTGTTTGTTTTATATGTAAAAAAGCTTAATATCATGCTTTCTTAATATCAAAGTTAATTTTTTTTAATATTACCGTAATTTTATCTTAATATCGTAATAAAAAAAGTAGTGATATTAAATTTTTTACTAATATAAAAGTTAAAATTTTTAATATCAACGTAACTTTTCTTAATATCCTAATCAAAAAAGCAGTGATATTAAGTTTTTTACTAATATCAAAGTAATTTTTTAAGTAAAATCGTTAATATCACAGTAGGACTCATAATATTGATAATATCACGGAAGGACTCATAATAAAAAACAAAAAAAAGTGCTCAGAAAAATCTGGAAAATTTTTTTTTTTAAAAAATAAAGAATACAATAATAGTAACGATCCCTTAAAAGTTAAAAGGAAAAAAATTTATAAAAATCGTTTTAATGCTCAATTGGTACCCGAAAGGTTACGTCAGATTTTGACTTTTTTACAAAAGTCAAGATCAGATCTGGAATGGGTGGTTCAGATCTGTCCGTACGTCCGCACGTCCGCACGAAAATTAAAAATCTGCACGTGATCCTCAATATATATATATATATATATATATATATATATATATATATATATATATATATATATATATATATATATATATATATATATATATATATATATATATATATCCAAACTTTTGTAATTGAGTCATTATGTTCTTTCATCAATTGAGTAAGTTGAGATTAGTTGTGATAAAGGGAGTTATAGAATAAGTTTTGTTATAGTGATGTGGCTCCCGTGGAACCCAAATGAGTAAATGTGGTTAGACCATCTTTTGCCTACATGTTTTATATCCAAGTATCTTGTTACTAAATATTCATATAGTTTTTGTGCATTTTTGAAGTTTCAGTGTCGATTTAATTTTCCTACGCACTTTGCAAAGTATTTCATTATTTCATTGAGAAGTATAAAACGTGTGGTTGGCTGTCAAGGCGAGTCATTTTTAGGACGTCGTTCACGATGATTTAGAGTTTCCAAATTTAATGATACAACCAGCAGTGTAACCAAGCTGAAAATAATCGAGTGCACCTCTTTTTAAAATGTGATATAAAGATTATAATCAAAGTTTCAGGTTACTTTTTTTTATTTAAGAATAAAGTAATCACTAAAAGGCCTGAAACATACTGTACTTTTTAACGTCGTACAGTTATGAAAAACCAAGATTTTTTTTTTGAACGGCAAAATTTATAAGAAAAAACGAGCAATGAGGAAGAAAAGACAACATTACAAAATAGCAAGAGGCGGGTTTTGCATCCAAGTTACCCAGTTGAACTTGAATTTACATCGATTAGAAACCCATGTAAAATAATGAGACACAATATCATCAAAAATTACCGCCCTTCTAGGATTGCTTGTGCCAAAAATCAATTTATTCCGAAATTTTCAAATCTTCCACCACATCACATAAAACACCTTCTAGCACGTTCTTCACTTGCATACTCATCCGAAGGTCATAAAACTAATGAAACCACTCTTCATAAGATTGAAAATCTTGTGAGGATATACCCTGATACGCCTGGGCCCGAGCCCATAGCCTATTTAGGTCTTAGGGTTTTACTCTTATAAATACATTTGTAATCATTTATTATAATCAATCAAAGTTAAAGATAAACAAATCTCTAGTTCTTTTCATTCTATTTTCTAACGGAGCCAACAAACGCTTGAAGTGGTGCCTTATCCCGATACAACCCCTAACAGGGTCGTATCAATTGGTTCTTTCATTGAGAGCTCTCGTTGAGAGAGTTTTTTTATTAGGGTTTCCAATTAAAAAAAATATTGTTCACGACATTGTTCACCGTACTGTTCATCGACACTGTTCATAGTTACTGTTCACCAGAAAAAAAATTCCCTGTTTTTCGAGTTACTATTCATGGCATCGGGCAACAACAATCGGGACGCACTATCTAAGCTTTTGCAAATGGTACGGTGGCCGAATACGAGAATGATTTTAAGATTCTTAAAAATCAAGTAACGGGTGTAGGACCGAAAAGTAATGATTTTTATGTGATTCGGGAGGTCTTCGTTGATCAAAGTATATGAACTCCATGTTAAGTTTAGAGAGAGAAAGTAGAGAGAGGGTGAAGAAAATGGAAGTTTATTAAAATGAAATGAATGAATACACACTTTCTCACACCCCTCATGGAGAGTCATAAGGGGTATTTATAGGCTCATACCAACATTACTATGCCTAGTGTACAATAATAGTCCCTAAAGGTACTACTTGTTACCAATCTAGTCCATTTCACGTATGTGACGTTATCTTTATAAAAGAGCGAGGCTAACAATCTCCCTCCAAGATATCGTCACACGTGAATGGTTACAATGAGACCTATAAATACATAAAAAATGTAAATAACAACAATAGTAAACTATGTTGATGTTGTTGAAGCGCAGAGTCTTTATAGTCTAGATACTGAGGCAGACTTGAAGTTCTCTCTTCCGACGATCTCGGCGTATGATCTTTGACACTGACGACAAAGGTCTTTGTAGCTCTGAACTTCAACTGTAATGGTCTAGTTAGGTTATTACTCCCTCCTAACTAGTGAGCCTTTATTCTTTTTCCTGCTCCCTCCTGAACCGACAACTCTCTTTTCATCACGCAGCGGATAAAGTAGATTCAAAAGTGTAGGCACATGGTTGTCGTTCGGGGAGCATCATGACAGTATAACTCACATAACATTGCACAGAAGGTTGGTAATACGCTCCGATGTACACGTCATTAGTACTTCTTCGGTTCCAGTGTAAGCACAATTCCCTCGATCAACCAACGTACTAGAGATGAAACACTACTTCTTTTGGCATGTTCTTCTCCCTCCTGATGGTTGCGATGTATCGAAATCATCATACTATTGTGTGTACATGCCAAAATTACCCGTACTTTACACTTCTGATGCAATATAGATAGACCGTGTCAGCACAATTTGTGAGTATATGTCGCAAAAATAAACTCTCAATACTTTTCTCTCAAATCAACCTGTAATCGAACCTCCTTTGAATTCACCGGCTAATAGTAATGACCACATATGGAGAGAACCCGATATGACCAACTTGAAAACGAAGTAAACATCCCATTTTGTGACTTAATGCTTGTACGATAGATGTGACTTAATACCTATACTGAGCACTACAATGTAACTCCTTTAAGTATGAGGTTGCACGAAATATTCGCCGCTTGAACAATCCACTACTTCGCGTGACACTGAGTACTACAACGTAACTCCTTAAAGTGATAGCTATACTGTGAGCACTACAACGTAACTCCTTACATCAGTAATAACTAGATTGTCAAGACTGAATTTTTTAATTTGCGCAGACAAGTTATCTTCAAAAGTCGTGCATCCAACCACCCCTAGACTTTGAGATAAATAAGTACACATTTTGAAACGCCACTTCAAAGTCAAATCAATAATACCGTATAAAAACCCCGTAGTCATTTTTGTCAACCCGAAACAATTCTAGCCGTGAATAATGTATCCCCGTGAAATTTCTATAAACCAAAATACCACTCAATATCAATATAAAAAATTTGTATCCAAAAATTTTTGTAAATAAAAATTTGGATAACAAATTTTTTATGAATCCATTTCAGCCCATGTAAAAGTCCAATATCCAACATAAGCACAAAATCCGGATCACAAGCCCATACAAAGATGTAAACTCGATCAAGACCAATTCCAAATCCAGCATAACAGACCCGATCCAATCCTTAATCACATAGTGATAAAACTAAGCACATGGTATTACATTTCAGTTTGACCTAAAGCTAAAAGTACACCATCTCTTATTTTCTCCGCCTCCCTCTTCACCTTACGTCTCTCACCCACACCTCAACCATCAAATAGAAATAAAATCTCATCATCACAACAGATTATACATCTTCATCGTATCTCAGCTTCAACATCAAAAACATATAACTCATTGCTTTTGCATCCTTCAATAATTAAAGCCGAACAACAAATACAACCCAGTTACCACGGATACACGATACTCAAGAGAGATTAAGTTCCTGCTTCTAGTTAGCTTCAAGATCCGTTCAGGGGTCTCGGGTAGGTATCAATTTGTTGTGTTTGTAATTAAGCCGATTGAAAAGAATGGATTTGAACACAGTTGTTCAGGTTCGTTCCTTAGCATATATCGGATAGTAAAGAAGAGGTATATCTTCCACATAGATCTATGATGATGATGCATTCAACTAAAAAAAATCTTTGAAAGATTGGAACCAAAGTTGAATCGATCTGAGATTTTATTACCACTTGTTTGTATGATCTGAGTTGGGATTGGAGCTGTTAGATTGAAGGAGATGGATTAGGATAGTTTGGGATTTGAAGGTTGTTGTAGTTGGATTAGATATAGGCTCGATATGATCTGTTGCTCTTTACTTTTCTTTTCTGTTTTAGATAAATGGACTTATGATGTGAAAATAAGCTGAGGTCACGAGTTTGGTATTATGTTTGTCGTGGTTCTTCTGCCTTCATCTAAACTTCTTTTTTCTTTTTCGATATGGCAATTTACGCGTAAGTTTTTTCTTATGACCCGTTTACGCATAAAGTTACGCGTAGACTTGTGTGGAAACTTATGCGTAGAGTTTTACGCGTAACTACAATTTTTGCGTAACCCGTTCCTTATGCGTAGATTTTACGCGTAATAAAAGGGTTTTTTGCCTTATTAGAACCTTACGCATAACTTATCCAAGTTATGCGTAGAAAAACTGATGATACGCGTAGGAACAGGGTTTTCTGCATAACTTAACGCGTAAGCTTTTTTCCGGCGTCCTTTTCCGTTCAGATTCCGGCCAAAAAAAATTGAGAGCAGCGTACAGAACATATTTCAGACCCCTTTTTGAGACCAGACCATGTATGTATTTGACCACGTTTGACCATAGATTCACGAGTATGGTGATAAAAAGTCATAAAACTGATGTATACATAAAACTGCTATCGAGGTAAAAGACCACAAAAGGACAGTTTGTACACAACGAGAAATAAAAGCAATAGACTTTTTGTATTAGACCACCTTTTGGATACATCAAAACATGTAAAAAGAAACTGTTTATCTATAAAGTAGGAAAAAAATTTTCCAGATCTTAAAAAAAGTGTATAAAAACAGCTTCAAAACATGCAATACGAACCACAAAAATCATCAAGATAACACAACGAGGCTCTGATGCCAATTGTAGGACCGAAAAGTAATGATTTTTATGTGATTCGGGAGGTCTTGGTTGATCAAAGTATATGAACTCCATGTTAAGTTTAGAGAGAGAAAGTAGATAGAGGGTGAAGAAAAGGTTTATATTAAAGATAAAATGAAGGTTACACAATTTCTCACACCCCTCATGGAGAGTCATGAGGGGTATTTATAGGCTCATACCAACATTACTATGCCTAGTGTACAATAATAGTCCCTAAAGGTACTACTTGTTACCAATCTAGTCCATTTCACGTATGTGACATTATCTTTATAAAAGAGCGAGGCTAACAACGGGGATCTCAGAGTCTTTACTTACATCGTTTTATATCTTTGGACTTAAACTGGATCTACAATGTGTACTCTTACTGTCAAATCCCAAAACTCTAAACGAAGCTTTTTCATTGACCCGTGCGGCGGAAACACGCTTCGCGAGCCTAGATATTTGGGAATTTTTGAGATCCAATCCCTTAACTTTGGGAGAAGACTTCTTCAAAGCTCGTATCACCGAGGGTCGTTTTTGAGACAATTGCAAAGGAAGAGAAAGAGCACATCGTTGAAAAGAAAATAGATGTCATTCTACCATTAGAGGGTGAATTTGCTTCACCTAAGGCTGAAGAGTCATTGAATGCTGATGAGTATATTGGAGTTGAAGAGGTTGTGGGTGGTCGCGAAGTGCCTTAAGAATGAGTTGAATAGATTGGCGAGGTTGTGTTATTCTTCGTATCACCTTGAGGGCAAGGTGATTTTTGAAGGAGAGGAGAGTGTTATGGAATGGTTAGCGGAAGGCGGAAGAATGGTGTTGTGTTATGTCCAAGGTAAAGGAATTCGAAAGAAGAAAAAGGCGAAGGCTGCAATTCAAAGAAGATTATGGGATCCCAGATTACGTCAATGTTGCAGGAGGACGGACTCATGACTCAAGAAGTCCAAACGTATGCATAAAAATTATGTCATATAATCTATCTTTATTTACGTGTCTTTGTTTATGACTGTTTTCATATTTATTTAGGAAAGTCAGTTAAGAATGTTTTAAGACAACACCTTGAGGGCAAGGTGGTTTTGAAGGAGTGAGGAATGATACGCATGGGCCCGAGCCCATAGCCTATTTAGGTCTTAGGGTTTTACTCTTATAAATACATTTGTAATCATTTATTATAATCAATCAAAGTTAAAGATAAACAAATCTCTAGTTATTTTCATTCTATTTTCTGACGGAGCCAGCACACGCTTGAAGTGGTGCCTTATCCCGATACAACCCCTAACAGGGTCGTATCATACCCCACCATCGTCTAACCTTAAATAACACTTCTCGGGCCATGGAACACGAAAGCAGAATGTTAGGAATTATATTAGAGTTGATAAGACAAAAGATTGAAAGATGAGGGACTTATGGAGACAATGAGGAAAACTACAAAATATGGAGAAGGACTTGCTTGCAAAAGAAGATTTATATTTTAGTCCTTCGTAGTATTTTGTAACCCTAATTCTCTATTATATAAAGAGAATACAGGGAATAGGTTTTATTAATATGTGTCACAATGTAAACCTAGAAAGGTGTGTGTGTGTAGAGACGTTTTATGGGAAAACGTCTAGGGTGATTAGTGTTAAGCCTCAACGATCTTAGATCGCTGTTAGAGTGTAACCGTGCTACACTTGATCACCTAGCATTGGGGCTTTGGTGTATGTTAGAGTAGAGATGATGACGGGAAACCTTGTTTATAATATTGTTCTTATTCCGCTATGTTTTATCATGTGAACATTATTATTCCTAGATTAAGACTTAACAAGTCTTGAGCCAAAACGATCTTAACACAGAAGGTGGGCCAACGACTCAACTTCCTCTTCAAGATTATTTACTAAATAAACCTTACAAAAGTAGCAATATATCCATGGTTTCATGATATCGTGGGACACCCTCTATTTCTGCCTTGTATGTGACCCATAACACGATTTATACCAATCACAACG
The DNA here is from genome assembly GCA_030686995.1 of Artemisia argyi. Taxonomy (NCBI): domain Eukaryota; kingdom Viridiplantae; phylum Streptophyta; class Magnoliopsida; order Asterales; family Asteraceae; genus Artemisia; species Artemisia argyi. The sequence continues at coordinate 165,067,916 of CM060696.1, read as the reverse complement.
AACGGAACACAGTCTTGGTACGATCACGCTGTTAGCAGTTAATAGTCATTGGGTCCTCTTTCTCTTAACACAGTTTGGCCTAGGGAGGTGACTGTTTAGGCTTTGATGGATCTAGTGAGAGGTCTAATTAATTACAATGTTACATAATATAAGGCAATACATTGTGAAGGGTATATGGTTTGGGTGGACAGTGTATGATGGATGGAATAGCGAAGAGTGAAAGATGAACCTACTTGGTCCACCAATACACTTCTATAGGAGGTAATGGTTTGTCAACATGGAGGGTGAGTGTTCCTAAGAAACTCAAGCCTTTCTTTGAGATGGAAATGTAGGTTGTTTTGGTAGAGCCTCCACAGGATGGGTTATGGATGCTTAGAGATGTCTTTCTTCTTCAATCTATGATCACTGTGGATGTTGGTTGAGTGGTCATGGAGAGGAGATGAAGGGAAATGTAGCTAGATGGTTAATGGTGCATTAAGGTGATGCTAAAAGCTTGTTGCTTGATGAAGCTGGGATTTAGCTTATCTGTTTTCCTCAAACAGTTGGATTGTATTTTCTTCTTTGTATCTGATCTTGGGAATGCCTATGTCAGTAGTTGTTTATGTTGTACTAAAAGTATTTGGTAAGTAATATAATTCACCTTTTGCACCAAAAAATAATAATAACATGATTTATATCTTTTTAGATCTCAATCAATATATTGTTTTAACTCTTTGTCAAAAGATATTTTTTTTGAACATCACATCAATTAAAAAACTAGCAATGCGCTAGAAAGGAATTACAATAAGTTCATACAAGAGGATATAGGATCAACAGTCCAATCTATCCAATCAATAATAAATACACAATCAATGCTAACCTATATGAAATAGTTTTCGTATAGACCAATCAATAATTCACCACGACAAATGTATGTCACTATCGAGCATTCGAGCATAGATGAGGTCTTGTGTTGCAATTTTTAGAATTTTGATTTTTTTTTAAACGGCGGCATTATATAAAACTAGCAAAAGCTAGACAACAAAACAATTACAATGAAGAGTTATTGTCAATAGGATTTCCTAACCAACTTATCCAAGATAAATAAAATTTTGGATTTCTAGATGAAATTCACAAAAACGAATAATGAACAATGAAGTTCCAAATAGTCTCCTTCTTGGATTTGGACACCGAAAAAATCAACTTGTTGCAAAACTTCCATATCGACCATAACATCGAAGCCGCAATCTTTTCAAAAATGAACCTAGTTTTCTTCGTAACTTGACAAGCATCTAACCAAGATATCCATTCCCATAAGTTAGATATCTCGAGAATATTCAAATACACCATCTAGCGAAACGAGCCCAAAGATCTCGAGACATCCCACAAGAGAAAAAAAGGCGGTTCACATTCTCTACACACTCACAACAAACCTGACATAAAAGAGTTGCGACATCGATACCTTTACGATCCATATTCACCAACGTTGCAAGTTTGTATAAACTCAATCAACACATAAAAACGTTAACTTTTATAGGGACACCTTTTGGCCATCTAGTAGACGTGAAACCACCAATAAGAGTATGCTCGTCTATATGAATTCTAGCAGAAGCATCAGTGAAGCCTTTTGAATTTAAAGCCCATTTCCATCTGTCTTGCTTGTCCGAGATCGAAACATCACGAATAGCTTCCAACAAATTTGTTAATTGGTTAAACTCTATACCCCCTCTCAGCATCCCCTAAGCACAATGCTCCAGTACGAAACATTAAAGTGTTGAGCTACCATGCACTTTTTGTCACTATCCAAAGCATAGATATGAGGGAATGAATCTTTTAAAGGTCGATCTCCACATCATATTTTATCCCAAAAACTAATCGAGGTCCCATCCCCAATCGAACGGATGTAGACAACCAATAAATCAACCCCTTTGTCATTGACTTTAGACCATGAGTTTAAAATGGCAATTTGCTATTAAGTAACTCTCTTACATGAGCTAATACCTTCATCTTGCCCATCAATATCTTTTACCACCTTAACCCAAAGGTCATTAGGACTACACCGAAATCGCCATATCCATTTAAATTGTAAAGCGGCGTTTAAAGCAAACACACTACCAATGCCAAGACCGTCCATGGCTTTACTAGCTAAACATGTACTCCATTTAATCCAAGAGACCTTCCTATCTCCTAAGTCGCCACCTAAAAAGAATTTGTTGCGCATGACATCCAACTTCTTTCTCATGGTCGCGGGCATAGGATACAACGACATACAGTAAGTTGGAAGATTATCCACTACTGTTTTAACAACGTAAGCCTCCCACTAACCGAGAGCAACCTTGTTTTCCATTGAGACAACTTCGAAGTAAAATTCTGAATGATACGGTTCCAATTTTCACATCTACCCATATTACCTCCAACAGGTACACCTAAATACATCATAGGTAACTTTGAAACACTACAACTAAAGACCTTAGCCATGTCTACAACATCCACATCAGAAACTCCCACACATAATAGATTACTTTTGTTCACATATATTTTTAAACCAGACACCAAATAAAAGCATCTAAGCATGCAAATCAAATTATATGCGTTGGACTGCAACCATTCACCTACAAAAATAGCATCATCTACATAGAATAAGTGAGAAAGAACCAAATTACCTTGGCCAATAGAAATACGTTTGAAGACGCCCACATCAACTACCTTGCGAATTGAAGCATGTAAGCCTTCCATAGCAAGGATAAATAGAAAAGGAGACAACGGGTCCCCTTGTCTTAGCCCTTTGAAAATTTTGAACTCAATGGTAGGAGATCCATTAACTAATATAGAAGCCCGAGAATTCTTTAAACAACCATCAATCCATGTGTGCCATTTAAAACCTAAACCAAGGTTCTCCATAATCACATCAAGAAAATCCCATCTTAAGAATCAAATGCTTTCTCAAAATCAACTTTAAAAACTAAAAGCTCTTTTTTTCCTCTTGTGATACCATGCCATACACTCGTTCAAATTTAAGGGACAATCAAGGATATTTCTACCTTTAATGAAATCTGATTGTTCCACGCTAACACAACTTCCAATCACTCTACTAAGTGTATTAGCTAATAATTATTTTTTTTTTTAAATTTTCCAATAATTTTATATTGGCAACTGTTGGGATCATACTTTAGTATTTAGTTAAGTCTCGGTCATTACATTTTGTAATAGGTTGCTTAAGTATTATTTATGTTTATATTTTAGTTAATGGGCAACATGTAAAAGCTCATAAGGCTTATAAGCCCACGAATTTGATGCATGAGGGAGGAAGGAAGTGTTGCCCTACTCCTTCCCTATATATACCAAGGTTATGGTATCATAATACTTGTTGGTTATTTGAATATCTTAATGAAACTTTAGTTCTTTCACTCTTCATAATCTTATAATCAACCATCTCTTATTCTCATCTTATTTCTTATACTTGTGTTTACTAAATGGTGACCTAACAAGTGGTATCATTCGCCTAATAGAGATTGAAATATTGTTCTTCGTGTTAACGTGGGGATAAGGTGGTGTTTCTTCATTTTTTTGCTTTTTCTTTATTTCTTTCACTCAAATCTTGAAGCTTGGACAAGTTTCAAGGTTGATATAGTGTTTAGAAGCTTAGATTTTGCATAAAGTTTTAATCTTTGATAGATTTTAGTACTTTTTCACCTATTTTACTGAGTTTGTAGCTTCTTTGATATTGGAAAACTAGTTTTTGGTAGCTAAATCTTACATATTTAGTGTTTTCCAAGTGTTGGAGAAGTTATTTGATCAAAAGAACCTTATTTCTAAGCTTTTTTCTTCAAAAAGTAGTGATTTTTTTAAGTTTTTGGTCACTCTACGCATAAGATTAGTGGAGCAGTACTATTTCAAGCTGTCAACAGTACTTTCTTGTCCCCCTCCGCATAACTTTTGCCCAAAACCCTTTTCCTACGCAAAACATTAGTCAAAACCCTCTTTCAACGCAGAAGTTGTTATTCTACGCTTAATTCCTACGCGAAAGTTTATTCCTACGCCAAAGTTCTACGCTGAAGTTTTTTCCTACGCAAAAGTTGACTTTATACGCTGAAGTTTGATCTTACGCATAAGATTCAATCTTACGCGTAAGTTACTGGAATCTACGCATAAGCTTCATCAAAGGTCTTTTCTTCGTGCTACGGTGACTCAGTACTTCCCTAGCTTGGATAAGTTAGTGGAATACTTCGACTACGGATATCTTTCAAGCTTGGATAAGTTTGAAAGATTTGTTTGGTCTTTGAACCTTACACATAAAACTCTTACGCATAAGCTTAAAACTTACGCATAAGGAAAATCTTACGCATAAACTCACAAGTTTACGCATAAGATCAACCTTTACGCGTAACTTTGAAGTCTACACATAAGTTCAGTGTTACGCCTAAGATTTCATCTTTGCCTTAGGATTCTTAAATCTTAACCAAAGGAACATACATTTCAATCTTCTACACGATCCATTATTACACAAGTGTTCTAAGATGTCTCAACCACCACATTACTACTTCTCTCATCCTCAGCAACAGCAACATCAGCAGTATCAGCAACAACAATACCATCAGCAACAATCATATCAACAACCTTCACAATCACACTTTCATCAACAACCGTTTAATCCGCAACAACAATATCTCATGATGCAACAACATCAAATCATTCCTCAACAACAACCATATCAAATGTCACAACAAAACACTCAGTTTTCGTCCAAACAACCTCACTGGTTTGATAGAATGTGTGAAGTTATTACAACTCAACAATCCAGACATGAGGCATGATCACTTGAAACACCTCCAATGCTAACACCTGGGAACTATGTTCAGTGGTCAAGTCGATTCTTAAGATTTCTTGAACTAAAGAAACCTCATAGGAAATTCTTGAAACAAGTGATACTTGAAGGACCATTTGAGTGGCCAACAATACTTGAAATTGGTGATCCAACTGCTGATCCTCCACGTGCTCCTGCAGAGAAACCTGTTCCTGAATCTCAACTCATAGAGGATCAGAAATACCATCGTGAAGCTGATGAGAATGCAATGGCCTATATACTTCAAGGAATACCTAATCCAATTTATCGAAGTGTCGATGCTCAGAAAACAGCCAAAGCTATGCGGGAACATGTTCATCTCCTAATGGAAGGCACTCAATTGAACAAAGATGATATGGAATCCAAACTCTACATGGAATACACTAACATCACAATTGAACCAGGAGAGTCACTTAAATCCTACTATCATCATTTCACTAATGTGGTAAATGATTTGGAATGAGACAAAATTACAGTACCAAGGATCGCAGTGAACTCCAAATTCGTCGGTAGTCTTGGTCCGGATTGGCATAAATATGTGACATTCGTTCGACAAACCAAAAATCTTCATGATGCACCATATGGATTGTTGTATGATTTTCTGAAACACCATGAACCTGAAGTGGAAAAAGATCGAGCTCTTCGAGGAGGATACTCACCATCACCAACACCAAATTCTTTGGCACTCGTAGCTCAATCTCACTATGCTCCACCACCAATGTCAAATCATGCATATGTTCAAGAGCAAAACTACTTCAGTTATCCACAATCTTCTACCTCAAACCAAATGGTTCCTTATGATTCATCTCCACAAACTACTTCTACTCAACTTGTTCCATACAACAACAATGATGCAGTGTACTACTCGAACTCCAATGAAGATGACGATGAGGAGTTTAATACGTTGAATCAGGGACTTGCTCTTATTGCTCGTGCTTTTAGCAAATTCTCCAACAAAACAAACAACCGTCAACGTTCATCTTCTAACACAAGGAATCAAGCTGTTGTACATGATGGAAGGGTTGAAATTCAGAATCGTAACTTTGGTCGATCAGGTTCAGGAGGTTCTTCAGGAAACTTTGGGAATGGTCAGTGGTTTAATAACAATGGAGGGTTCAGGAACAACTCAGGTCCGTCTCAGCAAAGGTCTGAATCAGTTGATACTAGGAACTCAAACTCTGGGAATGCAGTGTGGTGTTATAATTGTAATGAAAAATGTCATATAGCTACAACATGTCCTAAACCGAGAACTCGGGGTAGTAAGTTTCACAAGCAAGCATTACTTATGGCTCTCCAAGATGAAAAGGATGGACATTTCACTGAGCAGGAGAACAATTTCATGGCCAATGTGAACAACGACGATGACATGGAAGATCTGGAAGCTAATGCAGCTGTGATGCTTATGGCCAACATGCAGGAACTTCAGTTTAATGATTCAGGTCCAGTGTATGACACTGACGGCTTGTCTCAGGTACATGACCTTAATGCATGCCTTATACATGACATAGCCTCACCCTCTGCTTCTGAATCAGATTTGGCGCAAGTTGTTCCGTCTGACTCATCTTCATCTTCTCAAGCAGATGAACAAATAAACATAGTTGTCATATTTGATGATGACACAGTTGTTTCATTTGATGATCCTATTGAGAATGATAAACATGATCATATAGAACAACATGAAACATCGTTTGATCCAGACCCAGACCTCATATTGTTATCCAAACAACTGAACGCTCAACAATTGCAAATCATAAAATGCAACGAGAAAAACAAAGCCTTAAAAGAAACAAATGCGTCACTTGCAAGAGATATTGAGTGTTATAAAATACAACTTTCAAATCAGGAAAACAAGGTTAAACACGCAAAAAGTTTTGAAAAAGCTTTTCAAGAATCGTATGGTCTATTTCCGGTTGTAAAGGAAGTGTTTGTACAAATTATATTATTTTAGTTTGTGATTGGTTGAGTTTTATGGATTTCTGCAGTAATTCTGCAAAAGCGTTGAGTCTGATGCATCAATATGGCGTATCCAAAATATGGATACGGTGTATTAATACTCTGTATCAAAGTTTATGGATACGGTGTATCCAAAATATGGATACGGAGTATTGATGAATACGGTGTATCCAAGTTTATGAATACGGCGTATTGATGAATACGGTGTATCCAAGTTCATGAATACGGCGTATTGGCGTCTGTTAACATAATGTTTTTATCTCTCTCGTGTTTCGAGTTTTCCTTTTTGAGTCTTGGTATACTGTACTTATAAATACCTTTGAGTTTGTTTATGTCATTTATGTTGGGTCCATTCAGTACCCAAGCAATCTTAAACAATGATTTGAATACAAAATAACCTAATTGTTAGAAGACCTTCAACAACATTCAAGTCACTGAATGAATAGTTGATCAACGAGTCACCTTCAGGATGCTTACGACGAGTCTAATAAGAAAGTCTCTCTAATCAGTGAGGCGGAACTAAGTGAGTGACACCTAAGGCAAATAACTCACTGAACCCAAAGACTCCTCAACAACTAAAGACTAAAGACCTGAATACTGAAGAATAGGCGGGACAAGGCGGGAAACGTTTGAATGGATAAGATGGAGTCCTTATCAACTTGAAGTAAAACTTTCCCTGAAAGGCAAAATGTCACGACAGTGTCATCATAAAGCAGTGTTGTCTTATACCCAAAATAGCTTATTGTAATAGAGACAAAATACGTAAGTATTTTGTCCTAACTAGCTTAGGTCATCTTTTGTTTTTATCAGAACGGTTGAATATTACTTGTGTATAAATAGGATTATAAAGATGAGTAAAAGTTAACAAGTTTGTGCATTAAATGCTTAGACATTAAAAACCACTTTTACTCCTCCAAATAGCAACCTAGTCCCTGAGATAACTCAGAAGGTTTAGTTAGTTGCTACTTAAGCATAGCTTAAGTTTAGTGGGGAGTCACACCATATTTGTCATTCAATCCCAAGTATTATTCCGCAAACACTTGGGTATAATTCTATATTAATTGCAAATAGAATTAAACGTTGAAAATCTTATGTCTTTTTACTTTACATTTATCTTTTAACAAAGTTATTAATTCATTATTAAGTCATGAAACTTAGTTAGTTTAACTCTCTAGTTAATACTAATTGAGTAAAAGAAAACAACAATTTATACTAATGCGCGTCTTCAAATCTAGGTAGTTTGTTTGTAATAGTAAAAATGTGGGTATTTTCCAAAAAAAAAAAAAAAAAAATATACATTCATTTTTGGGGCATAACAATCTTTTGGTCCTTACCGTTCAATACGAAATTCGAACAACACAACCGTTTAAAACTCGATACCAATCACGTTTTATATCACATATGTAAACAGAGCACTACTGAGTACTGATCACTTGCGTGGAATCTACCTCGAAAGGGTGTTGCCAATGATGGAGGCGATCAAAATTTGCCATATTAGGTTACGTTTTTAGTTATCAATATAATGTTTTTAATTTATGAATAAAAGTTTAATTTAGCTTTTAATTAAATTTGTTAAAAAATTTGGTATAGAGGTGAGAGAAGTGGTGACTGCTGAAGTTGAAAGGTGAGAGTGATGATATACTGAGGGTATGTTTGAAAAAAATAGCTGTTGCTGTTATTGGAAAAGATTAAAATTATATATTTTTTTTCTTTTTTTTTTAACTAGATGTGATTGAGAGTAGTTGTATAAAATAACATAACTGAATAATAAATAAAAGACAAATCAATAATTTTGTGAAATATAATCTCTAGCTTGTTTTTAAAAACTGATTTACGTAAATTATTTTTTGAGAACTTATTTTTTAAAAATAATACACTATATTGTTTTCCAAAAAGAGATTATTATTGTAAAGTGACGTTTTTTAGCAAAATAATTTTAAGTTCTTATAATCTTTAATAATCTGCTGCGCTAAACACGTCTCGAGCGGTGACTATTGTTTCAAGCCAATACTAAACATTTTTTATAGCAAAAGAAAAAAGAAAAGAAAAATCCATTTAGCCGTAACGTCAAACTAACGGAAGCGCCACACGTTAACCAAACTGTCTAGAAAGCCCAAAACCTAAAATAAACGGCGTCAAGTGATGAAAAATATCTACCAACGCTGTCACTATATAATTCACTTAACACCCCCACAACTCACCCTCACCCCCTTTCTAAAACCCTAATTTCTCCTAGGGTTTTTCAGCCTCCTTTCTTTCACATCTCATAAACCCTAGTTTCTTTCTTACCATCATGCCTAAATCAAGCAAGAAGTCTGCCGTCAAGGTATACATGTTATTCTTGTAATCTTTTTGATGGGTTTTGAGTTTTGAGTCTGATGATGTTTTTTTTGGTTTTGTTTTAGGCCGAGGTTGCTCCTGCTGTTGTGGCTCCGGTTAAATCAGGGAAAAAAGGTAGCTTTTTTTATTTTAATTTTAAAGATTGCATCTTTATATGTTTATTGTTTTTTTATATTTTTTTGGATTATATGAATTTGTTTTGTGATATATGAAATAAAGATGAAAGTTTGATTTATTTATGTAGTTTGTTAATTGATTTATGTTGTTGTATTTTGAGGTTGTAAAAGTAAGGTTTATGTTATTAGTTATTGAATGAAAAGGTTGTTTAAAGATGAAGCTGGTTATAGTTTTTTTTGATGATTGTATAGATGTTAAATTATTACAGAGAGTAAATAGGTGTTATTCAAATTTGTTGAGAACTTTAATGCATTTAAATTGCAATTTAGCTTAATGGGTTTGTTGTAGTTTAAGTAATGAAAAGCTTGATACTTTTTGAAGATATATGTTGATAGTAGTTGTTTTGGGTGAATGTTAAGACTTTACAAAGGTGCTAGATGTATAAGGTTTTGGTTATGCATGATTTCACCTATGTTATTATTATGCCCTGTTACAAAAAAGTAGATGATTGTATTATTGTCTTTAGGCGAAAATGATTTAAAAAGTTCTAAAAAACTATTCAAAACATGTTGGTTACTTTCAAATCACCTTTTAGTTAAGTAAATATGACTTAAAAAGTTTTAAAAAACCATTGGAGACTTATTAGTTAATTAAATCACATTTTAGTTAATTGAATATGACTTGATAAGTTTTAATAAACCATTGAAAACTTATTAGTTACATTCAATTCACATTTTGTGTACTCACAAATATGTCTTAGTGACTTGCATGGTTATTTTATCTGCTCTGTTATGAGAATTTGTTGTATGTTATTTTATTGCTTGGAAAGTCATCTTAAATTTTTTTAGCTTCTTTGGTGATTGCTAACATTTTATATTGTGAAATATGCGAGTTTCTTTTTTAGTGTGCTTATGTGTGTTATATGATACAGGCAAGAGAGATGCAGAGGAGATTATCGAGAAACAAGTGGTAAGCAGTAAGAAGCAGAAAGTTGTCAATGGGGCCGTGGTTCAGGCAATTGAGAAGACGAAGACTGAGACCAAGACTTCAAAGAAGAATGCCAAGAAACAAGAATCTTCATCTGATGAGGAAGGCAGCTCCTCGGAATCTGAGGAAGAGCAGAAGGTATAATCTTTATATGTTTAGGTTTGTCTATGTTATACATGATTAGAAAGTATGATTTTTATAGTTTATACTGCTTGTTTGTATTTTTGAAAAAATGATAATAAACAAGTTTACTTTTCCATAATAACTTGATAAAACACTGATATGATCTTATATGTTTATCATTGCTGAGTATGAATTGATGATTTTTACCTGTAATATACAGGTTGTAGCTAAGAAACCAGCTCCTGCCAAAAAGGCAGAATCAAGCAGTGAAGAGGAGTCTGATTCATCATCTGAAGATGTAAGCTATTGTTTGTGTTATTTTGTTTATGATATTTTGAAGAGAACTATGTTTTATAAGAAACTATTTAGTCTAAGTATGTTTAAACCATTTGAGTTAGCTCTTTATTCTAAGTATATTGTTATTTGTATAGGAGGCACGAAAGAAACCAGCTGCTGCTGCTAAAAATGGTGCTGCTGCTGCTAAAAAGAAAGATTCAAGTTCTGAATCTGATTCAGATGACAGTTCTGATGAGGTAATATTTTGGGACTTTTATTTTGTGAAGGTTTATGTTTGTCTATTTTAGCTGTTTACTAATTTTATGTAAATATACAGGAGGAAGCCAAGCCTGCTGCAAAGAAGCCAGCACCAGCTGCTGCTAAGAACGGAAAGAAAGCAGACAGTTCTTCTGAAGAGAGTTCTGATGAAGAGAGTGATTCCGAGGAAGAGGTTAAAGCTGCACCAGCGAAGAAACCTGCTGCTGCTGCTGTCCCCAAGGTTTGTAGCCCAAGCATAAATACGTGTATACACTTCTGATGCTTAGTTTCTATAAAATATATTAATACCATTTTTTGTTCACAGAAACAGGAGTCATCTTCTGATGAAAGCTCAGAAGAAGAGTCTTCCTCTGATGAAGAAGAGCCCCAGAAGAAGGCGGCTAAGGTATTGTTCATAGAAACTATGATAGTTATAATTACTAGACACGCTGATATATGATTGTGACCAAGGTTAATAACATACTACCTTTGTTGTAGCCAACTGAGACAAAACCTGCTGCTGCTAAAGTTGAAGAGAGCAGCGAGGAAGAAAGCTCCGAAGAAGAAAGCTCTGATGACGAGGCAGCTAAGCCACAGGCTGTAAAGAAGACTGCTGCAAAGAAAGAGAGCAGCTCTGATGAGGAAGAATCATCAGAAGAGGAGAGTTCTGATGAGGAGGAAGAGCCTAAGACCGCAAAGAAAAATGTAAGTTGTCTGGTTCTTAATTACAATGCTTATGCTTTCTGTGTTGTGGTTGCCAAAGCCTAATTCCAGTTTTCTGCAGACTGATGTGGAAATGGTTGATGCTCCATCAGCTAAGAAAGCGGTTAGTGCTTTATCTTTAAATACAATCTTTTGCTCTCGGGCTATTTGATTTTGTTACGTGTACTAATACGTTTTATTATATTCAGCCTCAAACTCCAGCTACTCCTCAAGCAACTGGATCTAAAACTATTTTCATGGGTAACCTAAGTTTCTCCATTGAAGAAAATGACATGTATGTGTCTTGTCATACCAAATCTTGTTACTTTATTTAGTAAAATATTAGCATCACTTGTAATAAGTTACAATCTTGCAGTGTTAACTTTTTCAAAGATGTTGGTGAGGTTGCTGACGTCCGTTTTGCCATGAGAGATGAACGTTTTGCTGGTTATGGACATGTTGAATTCACCACACCTGATGCAGCCCAGAAAGTATAATCCTTGTCTAGTTTTATTTTTCAATAAATTTTTGTTGAAGATGATTAAGACCTAATTATTGATAATTTATTTGCAGGCCCTTGAACTCAATGGATCAGATTTGCTTGGCCGTGATGTGAAAATTGATTTAGCAAAGGAACGTGGGGAAAGAGGTTCATACACTCCTGGCGGGTATGAACTATAAACTCTGTTTATGTATTTTTGCACCTTGTTTATATTTTAGTAAAGAGTTCGCCTTTTAATTGATGTATTACTTCTGTATATTAGCAATGACAGGTCTTTCCAAAAGAGTGGGGGACAAGGACAAGGACAAGGACAATCCGTTTTTGTTAGGGGGTTTGGAGCTGATGATGATTTTGATAGTGTAAGTTCCCTATACAAACACTCTCTAGTTATGCTTTTATTATTTGTTGATTTGCTAAAAACTCATATTTGGTTTGTATGTTTCAGCTTAGGGCTACCCTCGAGGGACACTTTGGTGGGTGCGGAGAGATTGCAAGACTTGCCATCCCCAAAGATTATGATACTGGTGCTCCAAAGGGGTAAGCTTTATATCTAACAATGAGTTGCATAATCTTTTTCAAGCTTTTGACGCTTACATCTCGATGCTTTAATTTCAGGATTGCTTTCATTGACTTTGCTGATAGCAATGGTTTCAACAAGGCTCTTGAACTTAATGGAACTGAAGTCGGTGGAGGTTATATAACTGTATCGGAATCTAAGCCTAGAGGTGATGGTGGTTCTGGAGGTGGAGGCCGTTTTGGTAATGGAGGTAGGAGTGGCGACAGGTTTGGTAGTGGTGGCAGGTCATTCGGACGTGGCAGAGATGGTGGACGCGGAAGAGGCCGTGGCAGAGATAGTGGAGGCCGCGGCGGTAGAGGCCGTGGACCTAGCAGGCCTAGCATGGCACAGCCTGGTACAGGAAAGAAGACAACTTTTGGTGATGATTAAATGTGAGGGTTATTTGTAGCCTTATTCTGAATGTTAAATCTATCGGTTCTTTTTCTATTTCTATTATGGATGATAAATGTGAGGAGATTATTATTAATGTAGTTTAGACTGCCTTTTCGAAGCTAGTTTTGACATGTTATGTAATATTTTTGGGATTTATATGTGTCTTGCTTGAACTTTAAACTGAATACATTTTTGGATCTGGTTTTTATCTTGTCTCAATTTTGGTTATGTTGTTTTCTGGATTCATGGTTGGTTTTTATTTCAAGTTTGGCTTTTTAAATATTACACATGATTTTTATTTATTTATAATAAACTAATCAAAGTGAGCTGAGAATTAGCTTTGGTACTCCGTATCTTTTGCTCTATAAATTACTTTAGCAGATGTATTTAAAATATTTTTTTTTACGAAGACAATAACAACAAAGTTCCTCTTCAAAAGATGTCTCTTCTTTCTCACAATGCATAAAAAAAATTTTCTTCCATATAATAAAAAGTTTAACCCCTTGTCAAGTATACACAGAATTACACATACCATAATGGTGCAAGTGTTGTTGATGAAGGGTGAAAGGTTCAAAGAGCAAGTCTAAGGGGTTGAGAGGGGGGAAATGAAACACTTCCCAAATAGATAGTCTCCTCGACTAGTTTTGTTTGTGTCTTTGTGAGTTTCATTTTGTTCATAATATTGTTTTTTTTCCCTCGTTCTTTATGCACATTTCCGCTGCACACAATGTCTTTTTGGAATCTCATACTGGTCTGCACCTTTTCCATATTACTTTGTGAAAAATGACACATGAGAAGAAAAAAATCAGTTAAAAAAAAAAAAAGACGAGTTAGGAAATACAGTATACATGTTTGCTTTTTGGTCATGACTTTCATATGATAGTCAAGTGGTCAACAACAATCAACCACCTTTGTCTTATTGTTGAGGGTCTTTTTGTAGACAAATTTAGTTGTAGAAAAACGATTTATGAAAATCGAGCTTACAAAAGAGAAGTAAAGCTATAAAAAAAAGGTGAGAGAAAACTCCAATCAGATATTACAAATAATAAATATATTTTTCTTTAAATTTCTTTCAGTAATTTAGATAGTTGTGGCTAGGTTATTTTTTATTTTTTTTTCCACTTGATCCCTTCTCTTATCAAATCACAATCAAGTTTTACGATGTATCTAAATTTTTAAAAATTATTATTTTCACTAGTTTGAAAAAAAAACCCCCTAAGGCAACTAAAATGTATACTAATAATATGTCATTTAAGTGGGTAAATATGATATTTGATTTATAAAAAATATATTAACAGAGCAATTTTTAAAAATTTGTGCAATTTAAAAATAATTGTAAAACGAAAGTAATAATTAAGAACTTAGGAAGTATTAGTCATGATTAATTGATTATTCATGAATAATAGTAATGTAATGATAGTGATTTGCTTTAGCCGTGGTAGTAAAACCTTTGTTTATAAAAATAATATTGGTAAGTATAAAAGTGATGATCAAAAAACTTTTTGTGGATGAAATAGTAATTATATCGTGTCGAAAACGGAAATTAAAAAACGTGAAAAGAGAGAGGATAGTGATATTGATTGGTGTAAAGATAAGAGGATATCAAACCAATAATTATTAAAAATGAAGGAAACGACATCGTATTTACCGTATATGGCACCCAACCAGCTACCCCACATTGTTCAAATCGCCTTTTGATATTTTTCTTCTTTTTATAACTAAATAAAACTGCTACCAATCTCACACTCATTTAGTGCAGTGGCAGTGGTCACTTAAAAAAAAATTCATACCTCTCAACCCATTAATAATATCATTCCACCTCACTCATACTTTTTTCATACCTTATAATCTTTTTTTAATGGTAATGGTCACTTTTTTTATACCTCCCAAACCACCAATTTTTTATTTTTTATTTTTTATTTTCATAATAAATAATTTAATAAAAATATAATATTTCATTAATAATTAAAATAAAAATACATAATACTTGGAAAAAAAACATAACTAATAAAAAATTATGTAATAATCCATACTCCATACTCCATACTCCTCTCCTTTTATATATGGGAAAATTCCCTATTCACCCCACAAGTACAATGTACTCACCCCTAATACCTCACAAAATTTTTTTTTCTTCAAATACCCCAGAAGCGTAGGTCGCTTGAAAAACTTGGGCGGAATACATGATAATGTGACACTTGTCCATAGTGGTGTCTCCACCATGTACCTTCATGGTACATGGTACCATATGTTATTTTTGGGCGAATAGGCCCACAAAACTTGGGCGACTTGCATTTTTTTTTTGTCTTTTTATCAGTGTTGCAAAAATCGGCCTACAAGGCCGATTAATCGGCGATTACAAGCTGAACGGCATTGGACCTTGGAGCGAATTACAAGGTAATCGGCCGATTAATCGGCCTTGGACCTTGGAATCGGCGATTAATCGGCCAAAAATCGCTACACGGCTCTCGACCGCCTCGGGACCGATTCACGATTTTTGCAACATTGCTTTTTATAAAAAAATTATTAAATACATTTTTGGTCCTTGTTGTTTGATTCATATTTCATTTTTGTCCAAACTTTTCAAAATCATATAAAAATAAAATAAACACTAAAAATTTTGTAAAATTTTTTTTTGTCTTTTTGTAAAAAAATCATTAAATACATTTTTGGTCCTTGTTGAAATCTTTATTAATTATGGCTTATGTTTTCTTCCAAATTTAAAGTTGTTGTTCTCTTTATATTTTGCTTCCAGAAGCAACAACAAGCCATTAGTCCATGAGAAGGAATTTGGGTTGAAAAAAAAGTTACGAGGTGATTTTGATTTCAAAAACAAGATTGATGCAATGTGAGTCCAGATATTTGAATATAGAAAACACTTTGAGAGCTTGTATCTATAAAAGTATACTTTGATTTGCTGCCCACACGACCCGATCCCCTTTTAGGCATTTAGCTAATACTTTTGTTTGACGCAAGCTTTGGTTTTTTATAACCAGATCCTTTGGTATGCTACATTTCTGGAAAACTTCAATAAAAGAAAATTTACACATAACCAACCATGGATTCATATGAAGCAAGTGGGTGGTAAAGGGAACTCGGGATAACCCGATCTACGTTTTGGTGTAACCCGATCTACGTTTTGGCCGAAAAAATATTCCGGTGGCCGGAATCTCACCGGAGAAGACGATCGGAAGGAGAAAAGAGAGGGGTGTGTGTGTTTTTATGAGAGAGATGAGAGAAATGTGTTAATTTATTTAGTGTTTATGTATTTATGTTTATATAATTTTTAAAAGTTGGACAAAAATGAAATACCAAGCAAACAACAAGGACCAAAAATGTACTACATACCTAACCAGTCGCCCAAGATTAACAATAGTGGGATCATTCGCCCAAAATATATGTACTATAAAATAATAAAAAAATACCATACTTTTTGAGAAAAAGACAAAATAGAGAATATGGTACCATGTACCATGAAGGTACATGGTGGGGACACCACTAGGGACAAGTGTCACATTATCATGTATTCTGCCCAAGTTGAAACGAGCGACCTCCGCCTCTGGGGCATTTGAAGGAAAAAAAAATCTGTGGGGTACTAGGGGTAAGTACCTTTGTACTTTTGGGGTGAATAGGGAATTTTCCCTTTATATATATATACACCTATTTGGTCAAATCACAATGCATTCCCATTTGGTCAAATCCATACTCACTCTCCTTTTATATATATCTACACCTACAGTCCTACACATTTCATCTTCTCCTTTACATAATTGACTTCAATAGACTCATAATTCTAGTCATTATTGCGTGCACATAATAGCCATGGGTGAAGTAATAGTGACAATGGAAGTGGGTTCAGATGGTGTTGCTTTGATTTCAAGTATGCTCCTTTTTTTATATATAATCTCAACTGGGTTTTGCTTAGATTTCAATTTCATTTCTGGGTTTTTGTAAAAATGGGTTCTTTTACTCAATTGGGTTAAATCTTTATTTTTTTGTTTTTAGCTCCAACGTTCACAAAATTCTGAGCCCAACGTATACATTTCTTCCAAACCGCGTAGGTGAAAATCACCGTTCAACCAAACCGCTCACCCAAACCGTTGGGGTGGCGGCGGTGTTCCCCGGCGGTTTGGGGCAAACCGTTGGCCAAACCGCCACCGTTGCCACTACCCTAAACCAGAAGAATTAGGTGTATTCACTTTCTCTCTCACACACTCACAAACACACAGTTTGTTAAAAATAACAAGGTGTAGTAGTAGTTTGATTCTTAAGAAATGTTTTTATTTATTTATACTACTTATTAGAATTAAAGTTGACTTGTATTATTTTTAGTGGTAAAAGCCATAAAATACCATCATACTTTCAAAACTGTCCCAACTTGACCAATTTACTTTTTTATTGCGGACTTTACCAATGAACTTTCAAATTTTTAGCGGACTTTGCCAATGAACTTTCAAAATTTTAGCCAACTTGAACCAAAATTTTAGCTAAATTTGGTTCAAGTCGGCTAAAAATTTGAAAGTTCATTGGTAAAGTCCGCAATAAAAAAGTAAATCGGTCAAGTTGGGACATTTTTGAAAGTACGATGGTATTTTATGGCTTTTACCCTATTTTTAGTCAAGAGCAGTTTTTTTTAATAACTTTATTTTGCCTAAAAGAATTTGTTTATCAGATCCTTGCTACTAGTACTACTTTTTTATATGAGTTTTTGTAGAAATTTGGTAGTATTTTTTATTTTTATTTTGGGAGATTAGGACTTTTAAAAGTCAACTTTTTAAAATCCTAAATTTTTTATGTTCTAAAAGGTATTATTTCCCATCATTGCAAATGTTACTTTGACTATGATTAACTAAAACTTGTTTCCCTATCTACTAACCTTTAGTTTTTTTAGCAAGTTAGAGGGGTAAGGACAGTGCCGGCCTGTGCAAATTTGTGCAAATTTTTTTATTGATGCCTAAACATGACGATAAAGATTGATTGTAACCCTCTAAGTTTAAATTTTAATGAGTTCTTTGTCACTTTCGACCATTTTAAGATGAGTTCAACAAATATTTAAAACATAATTTCATATAGTTAACACTTTGAAGTTGGAAGTAAATTTTGAGGCAATAATTATAAAGGCTATGGGTAAGGACTTGATGTTTTCAGTTTTGCACGTATGATAGTTTTTAAGGGTTTTATTAGGGTTAATCGCAGTTTAGAGATAATGTCTGCTGGCTCAAATGTTACCATATGTCCATATCATGATGTTAGGGGGTGTTTGTTTCGGCTTATCGCTTATTTGGTTTTGAGCTTATGAAAAATTCATAATAAGACACAAAAAGCGAGCTTATGAAACATAAACCCAATACTAAAAAATCCATAAGCCTGCTTTATTAGCCGAAACAAACACCCCCTTAGAAGACTTATAAGTGTAACTCACTTGCATTGTACCGAGTCTTACATGTATTTATCCACGGCCTTACCGACTTTAGGCTTTTAGCTTATAACAAGTATGCTGGAGTAACACTTCTCATTTTGGCTTGTCTAAGATTTTTTTTTCTTCCTCGATAAGTTTGAATCTTGAATAAGTATTTTTGCTCACGATACTCCGTAGTATTTACTTGAAACAATAAAGTCATGTCATGGTTCAGCAATTCTGTTTATTGCTTTTCTGTTAAGTACAATTTAGGCATTTGTATTAATAGGTAAACATTTTTATCAAAGTTAGATTTGTGGTAGACGAGAGTTCTGCATTTTTTTCTGTATACACGTTTTGTTCCTGAAGTTTGCTAGTTTTGGTTATATACACTATAGCTTTAGACAGTTTTTGTTATTCATAATCATAGTAGCAACACTAATCTTTCCAACCTACAGGAAACATGCCTGAGGGAATCACACCCGAAGATCTAATCCACAACATCATGGATAATCTTACTGATAACAAGACTAAGAAGAGTGCCAAGAAACAAGAATCTTCATCTGATGAGGAAGGCAGCTCCTCGGAATCTGAGGAAGAGCAGAAGGTATAATCTTTATTTGTTTAGGTTTGTCTATGTTATACATGATTAGTAAGTATGATTTTTATAGTTTATACTGCTTGTTTGTATTTTTGAAAAAATGATAATAAACAACTTTACTTTTTGATGATAACTTGATAAAAAGCTGATATGATCTTATATGTTTATCATTGCTTAGTATGTATTGATGATTTTTACCTGTAATATACAGGTTGTAGCTAAGAAACCAGCTCCTTCCAAAAAGGCAGAATCAGGCAGTGAAGATGAGTCTGACTCATCATCATCTGAAGATGTAAGCTATTGTTTGTGTTATTTTGTTTATGATATTTTGAAGACAGGAACTATGTTTTATAAGAAACTATTTAGTCTAAGTATGTTTAAACCATTTGAGTTAGCTCTTTATTCTAAGTATATTGTTATTTGTATAGGAGGCACCAAAGAAGCCAGCTGCTGCTGCTAAAAATGGTGCTGCTGCTGCTAAAAAGAAAGATTCAAGTTCTGAATCTGATTCAGATGACAGTTCTGATGAGGTAATATTTTGGGACTTCTATTTTGTGAAGGTTTATGTTTGTCTATTTTAGCTGTTTACTAATTTTATGTAAATATACAGGAGGAAGCCAAGCCTGCTGCAAAGAAGCCAGCACCAGCTGCTGCTAAGAACGGAAAGAAAGCAGACAGTTCTTCTGAAGAGAGTTCTGATGATGAGAGTGATTCCGAGGAAGAGGTTAAAGCTGCACCAGCAAAGAAACCTGCTGCTGCTGCTGTGCCCAAGGTTTGTAGCCCAAGCATAAATACGTGTATACACTTCTGATGCTTAGTTTCTATAAAATATATTAATACCCTTTTTTGTTCACAGAAACAGGAGTCATCTTCTGATGAAAGCTCAGAAGAAGAGTCTTCCTCTGATGAAGAAGAGCCCCAGAAGAAGGCGGCTAAGGTATTGTTCATAGAAACTATGATAGTTATAATTACTAGACGCTGATATATGATTGTGACCAAGTTTAATAACATACTACCTTTGTTGTAGCCAACTGAGACAAAACCTGCTGCTGCTAAAGTTGAAGAGAGCAGCGAGGAAGAAAGCTCTGAAGAAGAAAGCTCTGATGACGAGCCAGCTAAGCCACAGGCTGTAAAGAAGACTGCTGCAAAGAAAGAGAGCAGCTCTGATGAGGAAGAATCATCAGAAGAGGAGAGTTCTGATGAGGAGGAAGAGCCTAAGACCGCAAAGAAAAATGTAAGTTGTCTGGTTCTTAATTACAATGCTTATGCTTTCTGTGTTGTGGTTGCCAAGGCCTAATTCCAGTTTTCTGCAGACTGATGTGGAAATGGTTGATGCTCCATCAGCTAAGAAAGCGGTTGGTGCTTTATCTTTAAATACAATCTTTTGCTCTCGGGCTATTTGATTTTGTTACGTGTACTAATACGTTTTATTATATTCAGCCTCAAACTCCAGCTACTCCTCAAGCAACTGGATCTAAAACTATTTTCATGGGCAACCTAAGTTTCTCCATCGAAGAAAATGACATGTATGTGTCTTGTCATACCAAATCTTGTTACTTTATTTAGTAAAATATTAGCATAACTTATAATAAGTTACAATCTTGCAGTGTTAACTTTTTCAAAGATGTTGGTGAGGTTGCTGACGTCCGTTTTGCCATGAGAGATGAACGTTTCGCTGGTTATGGACATGTTGAATTCACCACACCTGATGCAGCCCAGAAAGTATAATCCTTGTCTAGTTTTATTTTTCAATAAATTTTTGTTGAAGACGATTAAGACATAATTATTGATAATTTATTTGCAGGCCCTTGAACTCAATGGATCAGATTTGCTTGGCCGTGATGTGAAAATTGATTTAGCAAAGGAACGTGGGGAAAGAGGTGCATACACTCCTGGCGGGTATGAACTGTAAACTCTGTTTATGTATTTTTGCACATTGTTTATATTTTAGTAAAGAGTTCGCCTTTTAATTGATGTATTACTTCTGTATATTAGCAATGACAGGTCTTTCCAAAAGAGTGGGGGACAAGGACAAGGACAATCCGTTTTTGTTAGGGGGTTTGGAGCTGATGATGATTTTGATAGTGTAAGTTCTCTATACAAACACTCTAGTTATGCTTTTATTATTTGTTGATTTGCTAAAAACTCATATTTGGTTTGTATGTTTCAGCTTAGGGCTACCCTCGAGGGACACTTTGGTGGGTGCGGAGAGATTGCAAGACTTGCCATCCCCAAAGATTATGATACTGGTGTTCCAAAGGGGTAAGCTTTATTTCTAACAATGAGTTGCATAATCTTTTTCAAGCTTTTGACGCTTACATCTCGATGCTTTAATTTCAGGATTGCTTTCATTGACTTTGCTGATAGCAATGGTTTCAACAAGGCTCTTGAACTTAATGGAACTGAAGTCGGTGGAGGTTATATAAATGTATCGGAATCTAAGCCTAGAGGTGATGGTGGTTCTGGAGGTGGAGGCCGTTTTGGTAATGGAGGTAGGAGTGGCGACAGGTTTGGTAGTGGTGGCAGGTCATTTGGACGTGGCAGAGATGGTGGACGCGGAAGAGGCCGTGGCAGAGATAGTGGAGGCCGCGGCGGGAGAGGTCGTGGACCTAGCAGGCCTAGCATGGCACAGCCTGGTACAGGAAAGAAGACAACTTTTGGTGATGATTAAATGTGATGGTTATTTGTAGCCTTATTCTGAATGTTAAATCTATCGGTTCTTTTTCTATTTCTATTATGGATGATAAATGTAAGGAGATTATTATTAATGTAGTTTAGACTGCCTTTTCGAAGCTAGTTTTGACATGTTATGTACAGTAATATTTTTGGGATGTTATATGTGTCTTGCTTGAACTTTAAACTGAATACATTTTTGGATCTGGTTTTTTCTTATCTCAAGTTTGGTTAATATTGTTTTCTGGATTCATGGTTGGTTTTTATCTTATTTCAGGTTTGGCTTTTTAAATGTTACACAATATGATTTTTATTTATTTATAATAAACTAATCAAAGTCCTCTGAGCTTTGTGTTTTAGGTGGAGTTTACTTTGGTACTCCTTTATCTTTTGCTCTATAAATTACTTTAGCAGATGTATTTAAAATATTTCTTTTTACAAAGACAATAACAACAGAGTTCCTCTTCAAAAGAAGATGTCTCTTCATTCTCACAGGAATGCATAATAAAAAGTTTAATCCCTTGTCAAACTACAGAAACGCTTTAGATATTGGTTTAACTTTTTCCTCTTAGGTATCTAAGCAAATATACACAGAATACACAATTACACATACCAATAAGGTTCGAGTGTTGTTCATGAAGGGTGAAAGGTTCAAACTTCAAAGAGTAAGTATAAGGGGTTGAGAGGGGTGAAACTACTTCTCAAATAGCTAGTCTCCTTGACTAGTTTTGTTTGTGTCTTTGTGAGTTTCATTTTGTGCATTTTTTTGTTTTTTTGAAAATTGCATATATATTTCTCCAAAGGTGAATAATTACATATATATTCTTGGTACAAGTTTTTTGATGCACATTGTACAATACTTTTTTTGCATGCAAATGATATATATGCAATTTTACATCTTTGAAGAGATATATATACAAATGCCATTTTTTTTCCTCGTTCTTTATGCACATAATTCCGCTGCACATAATGTCTTTTTGGAATCTCATATTGAAGTGCACCTTTTCCATATCACGCGCCTCATTTGTTATTTTCTCTTTTTTACTTTTTGTAAAATTACAGTTTTACCTTTAATTAAGTATTTAAATTCTTTTAAGAGTAATATGTTAAACTTGATCAAATTTTCTTATCTATATTTTGTAGTGGACAACTAAAATAAAACATTTAAAAAAGAGAACGTGAATCATTAATTTCGGACGGAAAGTGTGCTATCAAGCTGAGTTTGAATGTTTGTTTGATTCGTTTTAACAAGGCCGTTTTGCAAAATTCATATGTGACTAAGGCTCTCGGCAATGGTCACGGTAAGGGAAGAACGGTACCGTGCTACTGTGCGGGAACAACGCCGCCTTGCCCACGGTACCGCACGGACCACGCACGGGAAGTCTTCATGCACGGGAACGAGTGAATTTTCGAACCTTGGATTCTATTTTTGACCGTTTATTGGACCGTTTGCATGGACCGTTTATATATATATATATATAGGATCAAATAAGAAGAAAACTTAAAATAAGAATGATAAGAAGAAACCACAACCACTCATTTCAGATGCATATACAAAAATGGATGCATCTCCCCTTAAAATTCTCCCTCCTATTTGAAATGTGTGGCTAGAAATCCTTCTTATTCTTCCTATTTT
Source organism: Artemisia argyi (assembly GCA_030686995.1). Taxonomy (NCBI): domain Eukaryota; kingdom Viridiplantae; phylum Streptophyta; class Magnoliopsida; order Asterales; family Asteraceae; genus Artemisia; species Artemisia argyi. The sequence continues at coordinate 165,044,579 of CM060696.1, read as the reverse complement.
AGTTTTTCTTCTTACCGGATCCCTACCCTATATATATATATCTCTATATTATATATAACAGGAGGCGTTACACGTAGATAATGCCACGTAAACGCCACCTCATTGCCCAGTAATTCATTATTAGCCATGTCATCAGCCATGTCATAATGAAGCAATTTTCTAAATTTATTTTATTTGCATTTTTTTAATTAATTTCGTATTTTTCTAAATAATTTCGTTTTTTTTTTCCAAAAAAACACATGCATGTCAAGATTCGAACCTATGATGTATATTGGTTCATATTAAGTATCTTTACCACCAGATAAACTCATTTTTTGTGTTATACACTGCAAACCCAAAAATATAATGTGCAAAAAATTTAAACACGATTTCAGAAAAAACATACAAAATAGTTAAATTTGGTTTGTTCCTTTATTTTTTGGAATTATACAAGAAGATATGTTGTACCATTCATTCCCTCATAAATTATTAAAACCCTATTTTTTCAATATACAAGAAGATATACTGCGCCATGATAGTAAACGATGTGGATGATTTTTTTTTTTTCCTTTTGATTTTATGTTTGAAGAGACCACAGGGAGCTCATACATATTTATTTTGCACATATGAATTCAGGGTTCAAGAGCACACATTGAAAACACAAAGACTTGGTTCTCGAAGAATTTTACTGTGAACCAGTGAGTTAAGGATCGGATATATTAAACATGTAAATTATATATATTTTTTTACGTAATGATTCTAATATTTTGTTTTTTGTTTTTTTTTGTGATAAAACATTGATATTGTTCATTAGGTTTTTTATTTATTAACTTTTATAAGTTTGTTGTTGTTGTTTACAGGGATAAAGATCTTTACAAATAATGATGCTTCTCATCTCCTTTAATGGTGGGTACTGGATGGACAAAGCTGATAATATTACGGCATGCAGGGTTCTATTACACAACTCACATCTCCTTTAATTTATGCCCGGCTTTTAAATTAACCATTTTTTTATTTTATTTAATAGGCATCTTTTAATCTGGTATAGGATACCTAATGGCACAATCTTGATGGCGCAGGTAATTCAGAGAGATTGTTGGTGCAGGTCTGTAACCCTAATCCTGATGATATGAATGTTACTAACAATATTATTTTATAACCTTTGTGTATTGTAAGACTGTGGCATGTCGAATAATTTTTAGGACAACAACACAATGGTTTGCCTCTGTTGAAGGATTCAGAGAGGCTACTATGAATGCGATTAATCAAGTAGCTCCATATCAGGTACATATCTATATAAATGGTACATAATATTATTTTGATCTTCACAACTCGAAATTGCTCACTTCGACGATTGATTGAAATAAGCTCATAAGAGTTATCGTTTTTAGTTTCTAGGCTGGTTGCATGTTCATGTAACTCTAGAACCTGAGTTTGGAGCAATTAGTAAACCCCTTCTCATAAGCAAAAGGTAGGAATGATTTAGTAACATTATAAAGACCAAAATAGGATAGGACAATAGATAAGTAAACCATTTTGATATGTTGGTTTTGTTGTTTTTGAGTTAAAACGGACCGAAGTCAATGAAAGATAGATTGCCTTTCCTGAAAAAGATATTGATTTTTTGCGAAATAAACTTGAGTTAACTACACTTATGTCTTTGATGATAACACATCTGTGAATTTTGTTTTTTTTAATAATCAATGGTATACTAATTTTGAAATTGTAAATAAAGCTTTTGAGACTGCTCACACAGGAAAACTCATTGGTTCAAGCCTGGAAGCAAAGTTGTACCTCCATAATTCTGATGATAGCCTTGCACAGAGATTAAAGAATATGTGTGAAGTTAGACTTGATGCCGACTCTCTGAATCGCACGTTCATGATATCTCAGGTATTGCAAGATGGTTGGGTCGGACGGGTTGGGTCACGGGTCACAACACAACAGGTTCCAGTGGAAACGAACCATATCGGTTTTGGTGCACCTGGAAACTTTTTTGGGTCCATTATTTTTAAAAGCAATTAATTTGTTAATGTATTGTTTTAATAACTTTGAAGCTAACTGATCTATTGTTGTTGTGCATTTTTAAGGCTACAACTTATCTATTAAGTAATGAACTCAGTTGGATGATCTTAATGAGATATTTTAGAGGTGACAAGATGGGAATTTTCTTTAATGTTAACTGATCTATTGTTGTTGATACGCTGGCAATTTTCTTTAATGTTAACTGTTAACCTATTTGATTTCGGAACAGATAAATAACACAAAGTGGCTTGCTGTATTGGTTGTCTACTGGAAGGGATGGCAACAGACCACATTATCTTTGGTATTTGTGTCAGCTTGATATCCATAAACTAGGTCGTTTATTTTGACTCTTTATTTTTCGGAATTAAAACATGTGTAATTTCGGTACTAGGAATTTAAGTAACACGGAGTATTTAGACCATGGCACTGTAATGATGACTTTATGTTTGGTATATGTTAGGCACTGTGTTATGAAAGTAATATCTTGCCAACGCAATAGACTAGCACAATAACTTAAGACCATGGCGCCAGTTATTACAAACTATTCCACTTATGGAGGGTCATTTCCAACAGCAATTTGTGATACAACCTCAATTGCAGAGTTTGAATTAAAACTAGGTGCCTGTAAATTAGGAACACTGTCTTTAGTTGCAATTGATTACAATACATTTTTTAATTATTAAATTATATCTTCTTTCTATTGCTCTCTTTTTTTGAACAAATCTCTCTAATGCTCTCACGTTGGTGGATTTCAGTTATATTTACTAAGAAACTTAACAGGAGAAAGTACGAGTTCCTGGGCAGAGTGCATCCAATGTTAAAGAACTGTTCCAAACAGCCTGAGATATGGTTATACTCGCTGACATCATACTTTTATGTCCATCTTTTATTTAACGCCATTTGATCTTTTAATCTGATTAAGTTTATCGTTCCAGGTGTCACAAGTGTATCAGACAATGAAAGTTGAAACTTTTTCAAAGATGTTGTAACAATTCGCAATTTCAGGTTAATTACCATTCCCGGAAAATTTCACTATTCACTTTTACTATTCATTTTTCCCGAAACTTTCCCGAAAGTTGATTTTTATTTGATATTCTCGAGTGATAAATCATTTCCATGGCAAATTAAATGTTTGACATCCATCAGATCATTTTCGTGTAAGTTATTAAGGAATTACACGGAATTACACGTTTTAGGGTAAAACGTCAATCAGAAATTCTACGTACAACGAAATTCGACCCCGTCAGGTGACCCCACATCAGAAAAATGTTTGACACACTCATGATTTATTTGAGAATTAATCGTGACTGAGAAAAACATGACCAAAAACTTCCCAGCAGGTCACCCATGCCTGTACTACTCTCGCATGAGCACGCTTAACCATTTGGGCGATTAACCGTGAGACCACAAAACGCGTTTCTAAGACTTTTTGAGTTTTCAACTTATTAGAAAAAGTCAACATATTCTTTCCCTCCTCCATTGACCAAAAATGATCCCTTGATGTTATAAGTCATTTCGTGATTTTTAGGCTTACGGTTTGATGTCAAAAAGACATTTAATACCAACCGACACTAGACTGAGCCCAGTCTAGACATTATAAGTCATTTTAAATCATTTTTATCACATTAGAAAAGTAACATTTTACTTTTCTCAATTTTACGCAATATTCAGCGTTTTACGCGAATTACGCGTTTTAGACCCGTGTTTCCAGCTTCTAGCAGGGTTTTAGCACCCGATAGATCCTACCACTCATTTTATATTTTATTATGGACTATATGGACATGTTTAACAATACTTTCAAACTCCATAATTTTACGACACCCGGTTTTACGTTTTGAGGCTTAATCATTTACGATTGGCATTTTCCGGAGTCAAAACTCATCTAGTAACTTGGATAATATCATCCAAGGCACACCTCACCCTCCCTTATCCATGTGAACCGCCCTAGGAGGGGGGTTTCACACTATGTGGCTCAAACTTATGAATTTACCCTTAAAATCAACACTTATTTACAACTTGGTCACCAAGTTGTAACACTTTCCTAGCACTTTCCTAACCTCCTCATTTTTGGACTATAAATACTCCCTCCCCTCCCCTTCTTGTGCCGTGCATCCCCAACCTCCAAAACCTTTCCATCCTTTGCTCATTTCCTTCTAGTTTCATGCAAGATTCAAGTGCTAGTTCAAGGTAGAAACCCTAGATAGGTTATCATTCACCAAAACTCTTCCAATCCCTAATATACTTGGTGATTTCTCTTGAGTTTAAATCCACTCAATTCACCTCAACATTCATCATCCATCTTTCAAGATTACAAGAGTAGAAAGATTGCATGAAGAAGTGGGTTGAAGCAAGTCTATCAATGTCCTATCCTTACATGTTAACTTCCTTTCATGTTTGAAAGCCAAAAGTTGTGAGCCAAACCCTAACTTGATTCTTGTTAAATAAT